>OZ010653.1:55831072-56431072 GCA_963932375.1 Phania funesta | reverse complement strand
TTTCTTGTTCATGAACTTGAGGGTACCTATATATTTTAGAATAAATTGGTTTATCAGTAGTAGTGATTATTTCATGTTCAATTTCATGTGTAAAAGTAAGTTGATCACCGTCTTTATAAAATAAATCTTCGTAGCTTTTTAATAGATCTACGACGTTTCTACTTTCTTCATTATTTAAATGATCTAAATTTACTTTATCTAAAAAACTTCCTGAAATTCCTGCTAAAGTATGTATTTCATTTATATCAAATGGATAATAACTATCTTCAAACATAATTTTTTCATCATTCACCTCCAAATATTTACTTTCTAAACTAATTTTAGCTTTAAATGGTACTAGAAAATTCTGACCAATAATTGCATCATAAGTTCTTCCCTTCAAATCAATTACTTTCCAAGTTACAGTTCCGAGGAATTTAAATTCCTTTGGTATTGGAGTAATTATCTTTTTTGTAATTTTATTTGTGCCATTTAGTGTTGAATAATAAACAGGTTTGAATAAATTTTCTTCAGAATAAGCAAATTAGATTTTATAATACTAGTAGCCGAACCTGTATCAACAAGGCATTTAAATTTTGTGTACCTATTGTTAAAGTTATTATGGGGATTCTCGGTTCCGAGGCCCTTCTTGAAAATTTACATCCCGTTCCTGATTAAAATTTGCGATTTCCTTTGGTTCGACTGAAGGTTTATTGTTTGTTAGATTAGGATTTTGTCTAAAGTTATTAAAATTCTGATTTTGCATAGGATATTGACCGGAATTGTTACGGTTGAAATTACTAAAATTATTACGACTTTGTTGCTGGTTAGTGTTATTAGAGTTTCGAGCATTATTGTTGTTTTGTTGGTTAGAATGGTTGTTAAAATTTCTAAAATTATTTTGGAAATTGTTATTACTAAAGTTAGCATTGTTGTTAAAATTGTTAGCTCTTGAAAAAGAATGATTATTATTAAAATTATTGTTCTGAGAGGAAAATCTAAATTGGGAAGAAAAATTATTGTTTGAATTATTTTGATTTGGAAGAAATCCTGTTTTGGTAAGAAAATTTTGATTCTTATTATAATTAGATCTACTTTTTCTACTTTGAAAATCTACAGCATCTTCACCGTCTAATAATTTCAATTTATCCAATTTATTATAAATTTCAATAATTGTAGCATTTTCTGGAATATTTCCTCAAAAAAAATTGTGTATTTTACTACTAATAATATCTACTAAATACTTATCATTGTTATGAGGATGATAAGTAGGAGGCTTAGTTTCATCAAAATCATACAATTTGTTCAGTTTATAATTTATTCCATGAATTTCATAAAAAAGTTCTCTTAAACTACTTACTTTTAAACATCTGCTTTGATTTAATAGTTCAGCATAATCATACCTTGGTCTAAAATGTAAACGTAATTCTTGTTTTACCTCATCCCATTGATTTTGTAAATTTCCGCTCAACCGTTGAATGCACCTTTTTGCTTCTCCTTGAATTTTATCATTGACAATAATATTTGTTGCATAATCTCGAAGACCTGGTACGTTCTGACAAATCTCGAAGGTTCTTTCTACTGCTTTAATAAATTCCTGTACAGTATATTTATCCTTTCCGTTGAATATTCTCATTTTGTTAACATAATTTAAAAACTGCTCCGTTGTGAGAAAATGCTGTTGCTCTACTTGATGTTGTAAATTTTGCTGTACTGGTTGCTGCATATTTTGTTGCACTTGTTGTTGCAATGCCTCAACTCTTGCAACAAGAGCTTGAATCTGGGCATCTTGCTGAGCAATAACATCTCTAGCTTGCTGATCAGCTTGGTTAACAACGTTATCCATGTTTCTGTTTAGATCAAAAACACTTTGCCTTTGACTTCTCATAAAGTTTCTATAAAAATCAGCACTTCAAAACGTTTATTTTTTTTAAGAGGTATTGTTTTTAACTTCAAGGTAAAAAAAAATTTTTCCTAGTTCACCTTGAAATATTTGTTTAGCAACATTAAATTTCAGTTGAAGATGAAAAAAAAATCACTGCTAATTAATTCACTAAATTTAAATTTAATAGAATTAATGTTCGTTTATATCACTGGATTACTATCTTTGGATAGCAATCCTACCGACTGCGCCAATTATAAATATTTTTATTTCTGCAGAAATAAAGAATATTTATAATTCGCGTTGCTACGCCCCTTAATGAGCTCAATATTGTTGCTAAGTTTCAGAAAAATCGGTCCAGTGCAAGTACCTCAAAGTTATAACTTTTTTATGGGCGTGGCCCTGTCCACTTTTCTAATCACGAAATTATATAGTTCTGACAGTTTAATATGTGCTCAAAGTTTCAGAAAAATCGGTCCAGTGCAAGTAGCTGAAAAATTAAAATTTATTTTGTATGGGCGTATTTTATTTTTACGTATATGTAGATGGGCGTAGCCCCGGCCACGTTTTTTTTAAATTACCTCCCATAAAGACTCTCTGGAATGTGTACAACTTGCCAAAGTTTGAGTCCGATCGGCTTTACGGTTTCGGAGTCTATAGTTAACACACACACACAAGCAGAGTTTCACTTTTATATACATATGTATATAGATTGAAGAAAAAAATAGATTTGAATATTTAAAACCGATTATGGTGAAACAATCATAAGTACAAAAAAGAAGTGTTGATTGTTTCCTGCAATTTTGTATAGATGATTTCTGAATATTAGGTTAGGTAGACAGGTTGCTGGGAATTAAAGTAGGTAAACTAGAATATCTTAAAAAATTTTATACAAATATTTGGTTCTACAAGATTGGTACATTCAGCTATAAGACAAAATACAAATGAGGAATAAGGTTCTAAGCTACATTCAAAGAAAAGTAGACTCCAATTCTTACAGCAGTGAAACACAATCGGACTGGAGTAAAAGTAAATTTTATATATGCTTTGTATATCGGTTACAAGATAAACTTACTATCCAGATAACTTCGGAAATTACAAGTAATAGTTCGAAGACCACAAAAACCGGTAGATATGGGTAGCGATAGATCGAAGAGGCGATAAATGAAGAAATTGGATGTGAAAACATTAAGGATAGTTTGCTTTCGATCATAAAAACAACTAACAAAAGTAGATATCATTAAAAATGATTTCGCTAGTCTCACAAAGCACTACAAATGAAGATTCATTTAATATATTATTGGCAACATCAGATCCATTTATTTCTAGCATTTGAAATCAATGGAAATTGGATCATTCGGACTTTCATGCCGAAGCTTAGGGACTGCTGCACGACAGAAGTAATACAGCGCCGAATATAAAATGCTTACAAGCTAAATTCCAGCCAAATTTAATATAAGTTTATGTTAATATATGTAATTAGCAATGAAAGCTCTATGAATAAATTGAAAATAAAAAGTAAATGATAATGATAAACGTGTTCCGTGTACTGTATAAAAAGAGCTCATTATTAGAAATATATGTGCACCAAAATCTGAAATAGATTAGAATTTTTCAGGCACCAATATTTAGTTTTAAATTATGGTTAAAGTTTCTCATAACTCCATCATGAAAAAAAATTAAATAGCCAGATATTTGGAAAACCCATCATTATTTAATACTTAGCGTAGGGGCTTTTTGTTATCCAATTATATTGTTAGGAAGTAATAATCGAAGATGTGTGAAACGACTGTAATGTTCGTTCTTTCCTTGAATAATTTGAACCCAGAATCTTTTAAAGTTAAAAACTGAGGCTCGAAACCTTTAGTCTGTTGTTATTTATCTTGTTTATTTACATTTCGAAAATCATTGTTAACGTTCAATTGAGACTGGACACTTAACATTATATTAATACACTTATATACTATTTTAAAAAGTTAAGTGCCGTATGCACATAAAACAAAGAATGACAACATTGCTGAATCAGTAAAATGCAACCTGTCATAATTAGGTCGCTTGGGTTTCACAATGCAAGATATTACCAAACCAAAAATATTAAATGAGGAATATCTAATTTCCATAGCAATAAATAAAAACTCAACGTTAAGAAAAGAAATAAAGAAAATATCTAGTTTCAACGTATTTTTTTAAACGGCTAAATTGTTAACATATGATTCATAAATTATATTTCACAGTCATTAATCCTAGTGCACATGACACCTCCCTTTAAAAAAAAAAATGATCTTACAATTTCTTGAAAATTTTAAGATAATTTTCTTATTTATTTTAAATTAAAGGTATGTTTAATTATATAATTCTTTATTAAGTTGTCTAAACAATTACATTTTATGTTGGGCGTCCGTTTATAGTATACTTAATTTTATATTTGTTTTTGTAATTATTTATTTTTTGTGGTAGGTAATTTTGAGTTTATAATTTAATATTTATGTATGTAAAAGTACTCGATTAAATATTAAATACTACTTTGCTAGTTTTAATCTATTCTTATGAATTACCATTTGTTTATTTTTCTTACTTACTAAAGTACAATTATTATTATTATTATCTATTTTTATGATTTGATAAACGTTATAAACGTTATCAAGCTTTCGTTTTTACTAGAACCATATCCTTTATTCTAAAATTGATTTCGTTAGTATTTTTGTCATATTGAGTATTTTGTTTTTCTTTAATTTTCATTATCATATTTCTTGCAATTTGGTGAGCAGTCTGCGAACTGAATTTAATTTCTTTTGCATAATTATCAACATTATATATGGGATCTATTGAACTGTTTTTTAATGTTTCGAATATATCTGGTCTTTTACCAAACACAACTTCAAACGGATAATAATTATGGGTTGTGGATGGTGTTGTGTTGTAACAGTAAGTAAAGTAAGGCGTCCATTGATCCCAGTCATTAAGTTTTTGACAAATATATGAGCGAATATATTCATTAAATGTCCTATGTGAACGTTCAACGGTTCCTAGCGTTTGATGGTGATATTGTGTGGAATGTGTCAAGTTAATGTTTAACAATCCTAATAACTCTTTAAGTATCTCATTCTTATATTCGGTACCCATGTCTGTTAAAATTTGTTCTACCGGCTCGTATATTAAATTTTTTTTTTTTGTATTTTATTTTATTTTATTTTATTGAATCTTTCTATTAAAAGACATTCACAATAAGTATTCAAATCTTATTTCTAAATTATTATTTACTAGTTCAACATTGACCGTGTTTGAGTACAGACGTACGTCATATCGAACGCATTACAAATACATATATATATATATATTTTTTAAAGTATTTAATTGAACAGTGAACAGTTAGTAATAACAAAGAAATAAAGAACAAAAAATAACAACAATATAATATATTGTGTGTAAAAAAAAAACAATAACAAATAGTGCATGGTTAAACCGGTTTGAACAATTGATAGTGAGTGTATGAGCGCACCAAATATTAATGAAAAAAATATAAAAGGTAATAACAACAATGCTTATTACTCTTTTTCTTACACAAATGCTAATAATGCAATGAACAATACAAATAATAAAAAAAAGATGACAGTGCTTTTTTAAGCGCCAGGCCAATTGACCGAACGCGTTCTTTATCCGGAAATATAAACTTATCTTCGCAAATAACAACACCAGAAGAAATTACAATTCAAACAAAAAACAATTCAGGTACCATATCAAAAATAGTGCAACAAACAAACGAAACAGGTAATTTGAAAAATCCCGTAAAAAAAGTGCAAACAGGTATGGATCGTTATATAACCATAACCAAAAGGAAGGCCAGTCCTAAGTCTTCGCAGCAAGAGCACATTGCTAAACAATATAAAAGCTCCCAAAGTACTGTAATGCCGGTAAGCGAAAACAGATTCTCTGTACTTGCTACAGCGGATGATGAAGCTGAACCCGCTGTCAGGGAACAAAAACCTCCCCCGATTTACTTGCGCGAACAAACATCTAACGAAATTGTTAACATGTTGTCTCAGATTGCAGGTAAGGAAAGCTTTTATGTAGCTTCTATACGAAGAGGTCAAATTCAAGAAACAAAGATCCAAGCGCACACTGAGAAGAATTACCGCCTAATCGCAAATTGCCTCGATGCAGATAATAGGAGCTATTATACATATCAACTCAAAAGTGCTAAAGGTTTGATTGTCATTGTAAAGGGCATTGACAGTTCTGTTCCCACTGATGAAATAAAAAGTGCCATAGAGGTGGAAGGCTATGTCGTAAGATCAGTGCACAATATTCTAAATAAGAACAAAGTTCCCCAACCTATGCATCGTGTTGAAATCGTATTTAACGCATCGCAACTTAAATCAAAAAACTCGGTTCATCCAATATATAATTTGCGCTACCTTTTGAACAGAAGAATAACGGTGGAAGAGCCCCTAAAACGTAGCGGTCCCAGTCAGTGTACTAATTGTCAGGAATTCGGACACACGAAAACCTACTGCAAGCTACCATCCGTATGCGTTGTTTGCGGTGATGCGCACCGGACTTTGGAATGCACTTCTTCCAAAACAGACCCCAAGGTAAAAAATGCAGCAACTGTGGTGAAAACCACACAGCAAATTACAGGGGCTGCAAAGTCTTTCAACATGTAAAAAATAATTCGAAGGTCGTACGCAAACCTGATTATGAGCAATATAAATCTTCCCAATTTCCTCGGCTTCATGCTGGTTCTGTTGCTAGTACATAAGCTACACAGCCACACAGCCACTAAGCCAAACTTTTCATATGCCCAAACATTGAGAAATAATTTACCTAATGCGAATGCCAAAAGTTCTAATGCGCATAAACATTCATATGCCCACATCTTAAAAGAGGGTGCTCAGACACCCCTCACTACCAATTCGAGCTCAATCGATAATTTAATACAAACAATGAATAATTTCATGACAACTATGCAGGGTATGTTTCAGGAAATGATGCGAACCCAAAACATGCTTCTGCAAGTTCTGCTGAGCAAAAAAATGAACAAGTTAAAAATATGCTTCTGGAACGCTAACGGGCTATCCCAACATAAATATGAAGTAGAACACTTCCTGCTAGCACATGATATAGACATACTATTAGTCTCTGAAACACACTTCACTATAAAAAACTGCTTTAGAATTGATGGGTTTTTTATATATGACACAAAACACCCAAGCGAAAGGGCATGTGGTGGGACTGCCATTATAGTCCGAAAAAACATAAGGCATTTTCCATTGCCTGAATTCAACGAAGACTTTTTGCAAGCCACGACTATAAATCTTACTGATTTTAAAATTGTAGTCTCGTCAGTGTATTGCCTAATACCAACGTAATAACTAATTTTTTGTGTTCAAATCTTAAAAATCTATCTTCTATTGTGCAGAGAGAGCCGCCTTGCCGGGCTCAATGTGTCAGTTCCTTTTAGTCTCTGGTGGCCGTCAAATTGCAATAAATTGCGTGCTAGAGTGTTGGGATGTGCGGCTAGTTTGTTCACGTATTTGGACGTGTATGTTTTAACTTCTTCGTGGATAGTGGGAACTTTGAGATCCCTATGTATGTTTTCATTTCTTATGTACCAGGGGGCGCATACGATATGACGTAAAATCCTAGACTGTCTTCTCTGTAACTTCTGGATGTTTGATGCACAGGCAGTACCCCACAGCTGAATACCATACGACCATATTGGCTTTATAACGGATTTGTATAATAGGACTCTATATTCCAAAGCCAAAGTTGAGTTAGGACTTATTAGCCAATGCAGTTGATTTGTTCGAAGCTTTATGGACGTTATTTTTGCCTCAATATGACGGGTCCAGGTTAGGCGCCGATCTAGGTGGATACCTAAATATTTGACGTGCGTTTCCGCTGGAACCGTGGTATTAGTTATTATGATTGGTGGACAATTTTGACTTCTAAGGGAAAACGTTACATGAGCACATTTTGATGGATTTAACTTTATTCTCCACTGTTTTAGCCAGTCTTCTAGCTTATGAATATGGGATTGCAGCTTTTCAGATGCATCCTTTGGATCATTACTAACACTTATAATTGCAGTGTAGTCTGCAAAGGTTGATGTATATGTATGTGGGCTTGTCGGCATATCCGCTGTATAGATGATATATAACAGCAGCCCTAGCACACTACCTTGAGGTACTCCTGCACTGATTTTCCCACATCTTGAAAGCTAGTCCTTTGACCTTACTTTAGAAGTTCTATCGGACAAATAGCTTTTTATAAGCTTGTGGATGTTTTCAGGTAGAACCCGAACTATTTTAGTAAGTAGCCCATCATGGCAGACTTTATCAAATGCTTGGGAAATGTCTATAAATAAAGCTGAACAGTATTGCTTTCTTTTAAAAGCCGATCTAATAATGGTAACGATTCTATGGACTTGTTCAATCGTACTATGCCTTGCTCGAAAACCAAACTGATGATCTGGGATAACGTTTTGTTCATTTAGAAAAGGAGTTACACTCGAGACGAATAATTTTTCAAATATCTTAGACAAAACTGACAGTAGGCTAATTGGCCTGTAGGATGTAATCTGGCTTGAGTCCTTTCCAGGTTTCGGGATCATAACAATTTCAGACATCTTCCAAGAGCATGGGAAGAAGCCGACGCGCAACATGGCATTAAATATGTAAAGTAAAATTCTTACAGCTGAATTTGGTAAGTTTTATATCATTGATCCTGTTATACGATCAGGTCCAGGTGATTTCTTCATATCCGTATTTTTAATTGTCGATTTTAAAGAAGACAACCGAAATTTTATAGGATCATTCACGATGTCGCTAATAATTGGAATAGTGGAATTACTTATATCATGCGGTGCGAAAACCTTCCCTAAGTGCTTTGCGAACGCATTTGCCTTTTCACTTGAGTTTTTAGCCCAGGTGCGGTCTTCAAGTCTTAGTGGGGATTCGTAAGCAATAGGACATTGTAAGTGCTTTACAGCTTTCCACAGACTATAATCCGTGTTTTTCATTGGATCCAAGTTTTTTAAAAAGTTGTCGATAGCGAATTCGTGCTTCTGTCTCAATTTACTGCGTAAGTTTTTTTGGCATAAGTTCATTTGCAATTTTATGTGTGGTGAACGAATATTTTGCCATTGTCTTCGTAGTCTTCTTTTCTCAATGACGAGCATCTGAATATCTGCTGTTGCCTGGTACGTTATTATTTTAGCTGATGGCTTTGTTGGCGTTGCGGCTATGGCTGCGGCAGTCACGACGTCTGTAAAATTGTGTACAGCTGCTTGAATATCAGCTGGATTTCTCAGTGGGATGTTCAACGGTAAGTGAGAGCTCACATACATTTTATATTTTAACCAATTCGTGTTTCTGTTCGGGTAGAAACTAAGGGTTTTAGGTGAAATGACAAAACTGTCGTGTAAAGTAACAATTGTAGGTGAATGATCAGAAGATAGGTCATAGGATGAATTAACTAAGAGTTGATCGCGTTTGATGTTTCTTACTATAGCAAAATCAATAAGGTCTGGCAACTTATTAAAGTCTGTGGGCCAATAGGTGGGTTTACCGGCAGATACGACGTCAAGCTTGTTTGTTTCAACTGTATAATACAACTGCCTAGCTCTAGGACTAAGGAGTCTGGATCCCCAATATGTGTGCTTTGCATTGTAATCGCCAGCGGCAATAAATTTTTGCCCTAGCGTAGCAAAGAACCTGGCAAATTCATGGTGTTCGATTTTATGCCTAGGTGGGCAATACACTGAGGAGACTACAATTTTAAAATCAGTAAGATTTATGGTCGTGGCTTGCAAAAAGTCTTCGTTGAATTCAGGCAATGGAAAAGGCCTTACGTTTTTTCGGACTATAATGGCAGTCCCACCACATGCCCTTTCGCTTGGGTGTTTGGTGTCATATATAAAATACCCATCAATTCTAAAGCAGTTGTTTATAGTGAAGTGTGTTTCAGAGACTAATAGTATGTCTATATCATGTGCTAGCAGGAAGTGTTCTACTTCATATTTATGTTGGGAGAGCCCGTTAGCGTTCCAGAAGCATATTTTTAACTGGTTCATTTTTTGCCAAGGAAAACTTGCAGAAGCATGTTTTGGGTTCGCATCATTTCCTGAAACATAACCTGCATAGTTGTCATGAAATTATTCATTGTCTGTATTAAGTTCTCGATCGAGCTCGAATTGTTGGTTAGGGGTGTCTGAGCACCCTCTTTTAAGACGTGGGCATATGAATGTTTATGCGCATTAGAACTTTTGGAATTCACATTAGGTAACTCATTTCTCAATGTTTGGGCATATGAAAAGTTTGGCTTAGTGTGTGGCTGTGTAGCTTGTGTACCAGCAACAGAACCAGCATGAAGCCAAGGAAATTGGGAAGCTTTATATTGCTCATAATCAGGTTTGCGTACGACTTTCGCATTATCTTTTATATATTGAAATACTTTGCAGCCCCTGTAATTTGTTGTATGGTTTTCACCACAATTGCTGCATTGTTTGACCCTGGGGTCTGTTTTGGAAGAAATGCATTCCAAAGTCCGGTGCGCATCACCGCAAACAATGCATACGGATGGTAGCTTGCAGTAGGTTTTCGTATGTCCGAATTCCTGGCAATTAGTACACTGACGGGGACCGCTACATTTTAGAGGCTCTTCCACCGTTATTTTTCTGTTCAAAAGGTAGCGCAAATTATATATTGGATGAACCGAGTTTTTTGATTTAAGTTGCGATGCATTAAACACGATTTCAACACGATGCATAGGTTGGGGAACTATATTCTTATTTAGAATATTGTGCACCTTACGACATAACCTTCCACCTCTATGGCACTTTTTATCTCCTCAGTGGGAACAGAACTGTCTATGCCCTTTATAATGACGATCAAACCTTTAGCACTTTTTAGTTGATACGTATAATAGCTCTTATTATCTGCATCGAGACGACTTGCGATTAGCCGATAATTCTTCTCAGTGTGGGCTTGGATCTTCGTTTCTTGTATCTGCCCTCTTCGTACAGAAGCCACATAGAAATTTTCTTTGCCTACGAGTTGGGACAGCATATTTACAATGGCATTTGATGTTTGTTCGCGCAAGTAGATTTATGGGGGTTTTTGTTCCCTTACAGTGGGTTCGGCATTTTCATTATCCGGGGTAGCAAGGACAGAAAATCTATTTTCACTTACCGATGTTGCAGCTACTTGATGAGAACCTTTATATTGCTTGGCGGTTCGCTCTGGTTGTGAAGACTTAGGACTAGCCTTCCTCTTCGTTATGGTTATGTACCGATCGATACCAGTTTCCACACGTTTAGATTCAGTACCTGGTTCTTTTTCTTGTGCGATTTTTATATTTGTTTCTTGAGTTTTATTTGTTGAATTCGTTGTTTCTGTAGCAGATATATTTATATTTGCTGATAATGTACGCGTTCGGTCAATTGGCCTGGCGGTTAAAAAAGCACTGTCATCTTTTTTTTTATTGTTTATATTGTTTATTGCATTATTAGCATTTGTGTAAGAAAAAGAGTAATAAGCATTGTTGTTATTACCTTTTGTATTTTTTTCGTTTATGTTTGGTGCGCTCATGCACTCACTATTAATTGTTTAAACAGGTTTAACCATGCAGTTTGTTATTGTATTTTTTATCACACACTATATTATAATGCTTTTTATTTTTTGTTATTTATTTTGTTGTTGTTACTAACTGTTAACTGTGTCTCTGTACTTGTTCAATTTTTAAAATAAAAGAAGTCACCTTAAATTAAAATAAATTATGCGCTTAAAGTGAAGTACGTCTTTACTCAAACGAAGTAGAACAATAATATTAACATTAAATATTCAAAGATTGCTTTTGCAATCGATTTGGCAGATTTATTGCAAATCGGAACAGAAATTAAATATTTAGTTAAATCACAAACCATTGCAACTATGTATTGATGTGATTTTTCTGAAATTGGCAGTGGACCTATTGTGTCAATTACTACTGTACCAAATGGCTTACAGGGCGTTGGGGTTATTGTTAATTTTTCTTTTGAATGCTTCGTGCTTTTGTTCATTTTGCAGACCGTGCATTTTTTAACGTACCTTGATACATCCTTTGTTATATTGCTTCAAATATAAAATAGTTTGGTTTTATTTAGCATACGAGTGATTCCTGGGTGACCACCAAGCAGGGATCCTCGTGAAATTTCTTTAAAATGGTTTGTTTTTGGTTTCTACAAAAACCGTTGTAACAGCTGGTGTCAGAGCAATATCTATATTCCTTAAAATTTTATTACCTATATGTTTAAATTCTTGTATTTTAAATTCTCTAAATATGACGTCATTTAGTGGCATTTAAAATTTTCGTATTTTTATCTGATTGGCTTATTTTTCAAGCTCTACGAAAAATTTACCTAAGTCTGTTTTTCTTTTTGTCAAATATCCATCTTTTTCAATATTTATAATTCTTTTGCTTCCCTTTAACAAGGAACAACCTCGGTTGTTTGTTAAAATTTTGGTAAGTTTCTTGAATTGGCGTGCCGAAATGCCTTCTATAATTCTGAACTCTTTATTAGTTTGGCTTTTAGATTGTGCTCTGGTTTGTACATTGAATACGTTGCATGCTTTAATATCCTCAAAGGCAATTCTTGATAGAGCATCCGCTGTTACATTATTCTTATCCTTCACATATTCTATTTCGAAGTCATATTCTTCGAGATCTAGTCGAACTCTAGTTAGTTTCGATGAAGGATTCTTCATGGAAAAAATATAAGTTAAGGGTATTACAATCTTTCTTTAATAGACGTATGACCTAAAATAAAGAATTGAAATGCGGTGGATGGTTTTAACACTGAAAAAGCCATCGTCATCATACCCTGGAAAGGATTTGGAGAAATTTTGAAGCCGCAAGGGAGTCTCTTGAACCGAAATGACCCCTTAGTTGTTGAGAAAGATGTAATGTCTCTTGAATGTTCGTCCAACTCAATTTGATGAAACCCGGACATAAGGTCCAAAGCTGAAAAATACTTAGCTCTCCCTAGCTGATCCAACACATCACCAATGCGTGAAAGTGGGAATTTATCAGATAACAACTTTTTGTTATAATGATATAATGATTTTTTCGCCACTAATAAAACTGGGCTGTTATAAGGTAAAAAGGAGGGTTCCACCAAGTCGTCTTTAATTAATTTGTCAACCTGTTTTGTAATTTCCTCTTTCTGAGTTTCTGGGATTCTGTAAAATTTTATATATATTTTTACTCTTAATTTTTACGTGTAAAAATTATTTGTAGGGACTGGTTCGCTTTCCAAACCGAATACATCCGTAAATTCAGAGCATAAAGCCAACAGCTCAGTCTTTGTGATCTCTGAAACATGTGATTGCAACTTTTCAGTAAGAATTGATAACCTTGATTGAATTTGAAGTGTTGATAAGTTTTATCATGGGGTTTGTAACTGTATTTGCTACAAAGACACTCTCCTCTAGTTGTTGGTGAGGAACAAAGATGTGAGTACCTTGCTGTTATTTAATTTTTCGTGCGACTTCTGCCCTTGCTGGTAATGCGATTGTATCTTTAGTTAGACTTTCAAGTAATGGAATATTGATTGGAATTCTAGGCCTATAATACCCTGAAACGGTATCGGAAAGGTGTCAGAAATTTTTGAGGTATTTAAGGCACTGATTTTAATTAGTGACACATCGGTTCCGGTGTCCACCAAAAATGTATTTAGGTTATTATTTGTGGATAGGTGTGCTGTTATGTAACTGCTCAGTTTGAGATTTAAATGAAGTATTGATTTTGCAGTTACTAGTTGCTCCTTAGCTTGCTTTAATTTGAAAACCCATCCATGATTTTTGTAATTATTGGGTGCTTGCTGATGTTTGGAATAATATACCGAAGCGTTTCTAGTAGAAGCTTCAACAAATTTAGAGATAACTTCGTTTAATGAATTGAAATTTTCTCTCTTAATGAGTTTTACTTCATCATTTGTGGCATTTCGTGCGATTGCTTTTGTGGCATTTTGTCTTATAAGTTTCTCGGCTTTTTTATGTGGGTAGCCTTTCCGAATGTATGCTCCACCTAGCCTTTTAGTAAAGTCCTCTATTTCTTCAGCGTATGATGCTGCTGATTTAGAATTTTGTTTATTGTTCATCAGCTTTAAACACAACAGTTCGGATAACTCTCCCTTCAATGAGGATTGCAATTTATTATTTATAGCTTGTATACTGTTTTCATTGGTTATCAAATTTCTAGCTTGACCTCTTAATTTTGTTTTTACTACCTCGACGGCCCACAGTGGCACATTTGGCGAGAAGGCGGTCAAAAACCCGTAACTTTTGATTGGATTGGAATTTTGATATGTGTTTTTTTTTTGTTTGGTAGGTGAGATTTTAAACTTTAATTTTTGATAAAAAGCATAAAAGTCGACCGACCAAAAAAAAGTTACGAATAGTTTAATATTCGTTACCATTATTAATTGAATTTGAGTATAAAAGAGGAGTGTTGAAACATTAAAATTTTTTTTTTCATATGTCCTATTCTTATTGTTACAAATTATAAATGTTAATAGTTTTGTAAACTAAATATTATCAGGAAACGCCAAATTTCGGCCTCCGTAATATTTTTAAGCTTAAAAGCAACAAGGGCCAAAGGATGGTTTTTTTAAACAGCCCTTTGAAATAAAAAATTTAAAATTTTAAAAAAACTAAAATTTTCTTAATAACGAAAAGTTTTAATGAAAAAATCCTATTTTAGTTAAAGTTTTATTTTATTTTTAAATATTTCTATAACAATTTATAAAATAAATATTGGTTATTTTACATACATACGTATACTTTCAAATCAAAAAGCTACTATACATTAGGCAATTTTAGTAAAAATTTCTTATAAATAGCATTGATTTTCATCTTCTAATAGTTGTTTAGCATCCTCTTCTAATTCGACTGGAGTTGTTTTGCATTTTTGTCGAATGTTGGACATATATGGATCTGAAGTACACAACAAAATAGTGATAAGGTCTTCATTAGTACAACATCTAGATATATTTCTTGTGCTATGTTCGCGAAAGAATCTGTAGTCTTTGTTCCGTTTTTCTTGCTCTTCTTCAGACAGATCTCCTATTGGTAGCATATTATGTTGAATGATTTGTTCCCCATGTTACAAAATTTTATGAACCGTTGAAGATCTCCAAATTTTTTTTGCATTTATCTTTTTGCTGCATGCTAAGACTTGTAATATGATTTTGAATCGTCATATTAACTCATAATCTACACCTGTGATAGATGCTGCAGTTTCTGGATCGGAAAAAAATCTTCTTGCAGTATTTCCATCATTCGAATTTCCTTCTCCTTGTTTAGGTTGGTCAATTATAAGGCCTAGCTGAAGATATCTTTCTTGAATTTGTTCTTTTTTCTTTCGTTTTTCTACATTTTCTTTACTGTTTCTTATGGTTTCGCCTGAAGAACCAAATTCCAAATCATAACCCAATTTAAGAATATGCTCCATAAAACGAATTCTAGTATGAAGAGGCGACAATCCAAATTCGTAAGCTTCCAGTAAGCTATTCAGTTATATTATCATCCACTTCCCCACTTATAGTCATGAGCAACTTAATGTGGAGGTTATGTTTTTGAAATGTTTTTATTAGTTTATCTTTTAATTTATGGAATATTTCATCAGCGTCCGCTCTGTGAAGTGTTGTATATACCTCGTAATGTTTGTATAATGTAAGTCTGATGGAATTGAAGATAGTAATGTGTTTTTTTAATATATCAGATTTTATTGCTCTGTTTTGATTGACGCCCTTATAAGACTGTATTTTTAATGGTTCAATATTAGTTAATATTTCCTCCCATTGCATTATAGAGCACAGAAATTAAATAATTACTTTTAATTATAACTTATGCCTTGTGTTTTTACAAAATTAATCTGTATTTAAATAATAAACTTAACTTAATAGTAACAATCCAATTAAATGATGATGTTATTGATGTTGGTGTTTATTTTTTTGCTGGAGTCCGTAATAATTATTCAGGTCTGGTGTTGAAGTATTATAGATGTTTGCAGTCACCTGGAATAGCTACTCTGCGTGTTGGCGGTCACCCCGGCTTGGCAATTCCACATAATTATTTTATTAAATGGTTACTTATTCTTGGCTTGGCTATTACACATAATTATTTTATTAAATATTTATTTATTATCGGCTTAGCTATTCTTTCATTATTATTATTTCATTTATTTATTTTTTTCATCACGTACGGAGTAAAGTTAAATTCTTGGTTGTTGATTTCTGCCTAGATTTCGTACATAGTTTTTCACTTGTTTTGCAATACACTTTAATATTAATAATACAACTAACACGATTTCTAGTTGTTCGGTCCTTGATGATTGTTCATCAAATTTGGTCACGTTAGCACGCACTGCTTCCACTAACTGTTTGTTATCTCTCAAGTTATCATTTTCTTCGAGGGGTTTACCCACTTCGTACCCAGTGAAGAATACAGTAATGGTCCTTAAAATCTTGTTCCACCAAGCCATATTTAATTTATTTGTCGTTCATAACATATGTTTAAGTTTTTTTTTTCTTAAATTCACTTTTACTGTTATAAACATAAAGCAAAAACAATTGCGTAGCGGAAGTTCCCCGAATCGCGATTCAACGTACAATCAAAAACATCTTCTGCAGAACGAAAAAGTAAACAGAAGATAGACACATACACACAAACACATATACAAGACTACTAAGCCAGCAAATGAAATAAATGATGCGCAATTTCACGTGTGTTCGGGACATTTCAAGAAGCGGCCGTGGTCTCTATATAGGCACCGTCTACCGCAGAGGATATAGTTGACTTTGAGATTTCATACAGTGAAAAAAGAGTGTACAAAAGAGTGTTAAGTGTAGAGTATAAATTAGTGCTGAAGAGTTCTAAATAGAGTCTTAAATTGCGAATAAAGTTGTGTACTGATAAAATCATTAAGGAATGTGTATTTTAATATTTGCAATTAAACGAACCCTACAAATTAACGTTTATTGTGGTAATAAACGTAACAATATTATAAGTATTAACAGGTAATTTGTGTTTAATTAATTTATTTATATAAATAATTTTTTTTAACTCCGTATCTTGAAGATAATCATTTAGTAGAAACAAGCTAGCATTAAAATAACCGAAAGAGTCTAAAATACATTTATTTTATGTTATTTTTATAAAGGTGATTTAATTTTCATTATAAAGACTTAAAAAAAAGCGCGAATTGCTATGCAATATTAAAAAAAAAAGTTCTTCTTCGACCTTAAATTTCTCAACAATCTTTGTACTAATTTTAATGAATATAAGACTGGATAAAAGCGAGACATGTTATCTATCAACTAAACAATTACAAAAAAATTTTATTACTTCACAAGTTACAGATTTTCGGCAGATAAAAAGCGATGCTGTACCACTGCGGCCGCAGTAAAAAATGCAGCCCCAAACAACCAAACTTTTAGATATGAGATAATCGTCCGTCCCTGATCGTGTTACGGGATCAATGATAAGATATTATTTAATTACTTAATTATAATTGTGAGAATTTTACTGTTCGTAGTTTAGTGCAATTTGCTTCTTCCTATGCTTTTGAAAGATATCTGAAATTGTTATTATTCCTAAACCATGCAATGACTTAAGTAAGATTACGTTGTACAGGCCCATTAGCCTGCTGTCAATTTTATCAAAATTATTCGTTTCGTGCTTAAAGCCATATCTTACTTATGAAAACATCATCCCGGTTTTCGAGCAAACCATAGTACATACAATTCAGCAACTCCACCGAATTGTCAATATTATTAGATCTGCATTTGAAAATATGCACTATTGTTCGGCTTTGTTTTTTGATATTTCCCAGGCATTTGAAAAATAAAACATTTAAGGTAAGTTCAAAGCATCAGTTTTCTAAAAATGTGAAAATATCTGCAGGGGTCCTTCAAGGTAGTATACTATGGCCACTATTATATCTCATCTATAAACCGAATATGCCAAAAAGCCCAAATACATATACGTCAACATTTGCAAATGACACTGCATTTATAAGTGTTAATAATAATCCGAAGGTTGCATCTCAACAACTTCAGTCACAAATTGATGAGCTAGTGGACTGGTTGAAAAAGTGGAAGCATAAGGTAAATCCATAGAAATGTGCAACCAGAATTCCAAGAGCGATTATCGCTTCATGGCCTATACTTTTTAACTTATATAGCACTCTCTTTGAACATTTTGGTTGTTATTTCCTAGGTGACCGTGACCGTGTTTGAGTACAGAAGTACGTCATATCAAACGCATAGCAAATATATTTTGAATTGAACAGTGAACAGTTAGTAATAACAAAGAAATAAATAGCAAAAAATAAAAACAATATAATATACAATGTGTAAAAAAAAAAACAACAAATAGTGCATGGTTAAACCGGTTTGAACAGTTGATAGTGAGTGTATGAGCGCACCAAATATTACTGAACAAAATATAAAAGGTAATAACAACAATGCTTATTACTCTTTTACTTACACAAATGCTAATAATGCAATGATCAATACAAATAATAAAAAAAAGATGACAGTGCTTATTTAACCCCCAGGCCAGTTGACCGAACGCGTTCTTTATCCGGAAATATAAACTTATCTTTGCAAGTAACAATACCAGAATAAATTACAGTTCAACCAAAAAACAATTCAGGTACCATATCAAAAATAGTACAACAAACCAATGAAGGTAATATAAAAAATTCCGTAAAAAAAGTGCAAACAGGTATGGATTGTTATATAACCATAACCAAAAGGATGGCCAGTCCTAAGTCTTCGCAGCAAGAGCGCACTGCTAAACAATATAAACGCACCCAAAGTAGTGCCGGTAAGCGAAAACAGATTCTCTGTACTTGCTACAGCGGGTGAAGTTGAACCCGTTGTCAGGGAACAAAAACCCCCCGATTTACTTGCGCAAGCAAACATCTAATGAAATTGTTAACATGTTGTCTCAGCTTGTAGGTAAGGAAAGCTTTTATGTAGCTTCTAAACGAACAGGTCAAATTCAAGAAACAAAGATCCAGGCCCACAAGTCGCCTCGATGCAGATAAGAAGAGCTATTATATGTATCAACTCAAAAGTGCTAAGGCTTTCATTGTCATTGTAAAGGGCATTGACAGTTCTGTTCCCACTGATGAAATAAGAAGTGCCATAGAGGTGGAAGGTTATGTCGTAGGTTATTGCACAATATTCTAAATAAGAATAAAGTTCCCCAACCTATGCATCGTGTTGAAATCGTATTTAACGAATCCCAGCTTAAATCAAAAAACCCGGTTCATCCTATATACAATTTGCGCTACCTTTTGAACAAAAGAATAATGGTTGAAGAGCCTCTAAAACGTAATGGTCCCCGTCAGTGTAATAAGTGCCAGGAATTCGGACACACGAAAACCTACTGCAAGCTACAATCCGTATGCGTTGTTTGCGGTGATGCGCACTGGACTTTGGAATGCACTTCTTCTAAAACAGACCCCAATTTAAAAAAATGCAGCAACTGTGGTGAAAACTGTACTGCAAATTACAGGGGCTGCAAAGTATTTCAATATGTAAAAGATAATGCGAAAGTCGTACGTAAACCGGAATATGAGCAATATAAATCTTCCCAATTTCCTCGGCTTCATGCTGGTTCTATTGCTAGTACACAAGCTACACAGCCACACACTAAACTAAACTATTCGTGTGCACAAACATTGAGAAATGATTTACCTAATGCCAAAAGTTCTAATGCGCACGTCATTAAAGAGGGTGCACAGACACCCCTCACTACCAATTCGAGCTCAATCGATAATTTAATACAAACAATGAATAATTTCATGACAACTATGCAGGGTATGTTTCAGGAAATGATGCGAACCCAAAACATGCTTCTGCAAAAAATAAACCAGTTAAAACTATGCTTCTGGAATGCTAACGGGCTCTCCCAACATAAATATGAAGTAGAACACTTCCTGCTAGCACATGATACAGACATACTATTAGTCTCTGAAACACACTTCACTAGAAAAAATTGCTTTAGAATTGATGGGTTTTTTATATATGACACCAAACACCCAAGCGAAAAGGTGTTCTGCGCCCAAATTTTTTGAAATCTCGTGATTTAAAACCGGTGAGCTAACAATCTGCCGATTTCAAATCACTTGAAGTTTTTTTTTCTATGTTTCGCATTTAGAATCAAATAAAAATTATATTATATATTTAATATGATGTGTTTTTTTTTATTTATTTAAGTAATAAAATAAAGTTTTATACACAAAAAAACATATATATTAACAAATTTCTAAGGACACTGTTTGTTATGTAAAAATTTATTTTGCTTTGTTTACCAATGTTCGTGATTTACCTTTTTTCTTCAGCAGTCAGCTGGTTTATTTTTTCGAAGATATTTGTGAGGTTGCCAAAGTTACACAGTCGTAAAATGTCATGTACGATATATGGAATCTATACTATCCTGTTTTCTATTTAATAAAAAATTAATTTATTGTTGTTAAAAAATTTAATAATAGTAAAAAATAGTAAGTAAAGTAATTTTTGTGCAAATTTAAATTTAGAAATGCAAAATCTAAGCAAATTTCATCGATGAAAACAGTGGCAACTTCGTTATTTTTGCATTAATTTTTTTTATACTAACATTTGTTTTCATTTGTATTTATGCTTTGTGAACTTTGTTTTGATAATTAGTAGATAAGACACGAAGAATGTTGATAACGTGCGTAGCGGCATAGAAAATGCATTCCATTCAGCTAGATGTCTAATAGAATTAAAACTTTTACTGTTTTCAAAAAGGTTGTCCATATTAAATAAATAATTCTCTTTCTGAATAGAAAGAAAAAACGAACTCATGCCTAAAGATTGAAATTACTTAACAATTAATAATATTTGTAGTTCGGAAAACACAAAAAAAAAACAATAAAAACTTACTAATCGCTGGGCACGGCGAGAAATTTATATACATAATAATATATAGATGTTTCCTTCATCATAATTAATTGGATACTAAAATAGATCCAGGATGAAACTGGAAAAAATACATACAATGCTTTCATTGCCAACCAATGGTTGGCTAAAAGCAAATTGCATATGGTAACCTAGATTTCAATAACAGAAAAGTTAGAGTGTTGTAAAACTTCATTCTCAACCAATTAAAATACTATAATATGAAAAATTAAAAAATTGAGAAATTGCTCGTACTCGTATTCCATTTGTCTTAAATGTTGGTATAAATAGAAGTTGTTTAGACACACAATTAGTAGATAAGACACGAAGAATGTTGATAACGTGCGTAGCGGCATAGAAAATGCATTCCATTCAGCTAGATGTCTAATAGAATTAAAACTTTTGCTGTTTTCAAAAAGGTTGTCCATATTAAATAAATAATTCTCTTTCTGAATAGAAAGAAAAAACGAACTCATGCCTAAAGATTGAAATTACTTAACAATTAATAAAATGAAATATAAGTATAAAAAAATTTTCTAGGTGCATCATCGGTATGTAATAAACATAAGTTTCGTTTTAGCTTAAAAATACTATTTTTTCACGAGATGTTCTAATTAACTCAAAGTGAAATGAATATTCAGATTCATTTTTGGGGGAAATCGGTTCTTATTGTTGATTCAATTATGCTGAATCTATTAACTTATATTTTTTTCAATTTAATATTATTGACTCTTTCTAAAAAAATTACAATAAGTATTCAATTTTATCTAAAATGTAAGTTGTTTTTAGTCTCCAGTGTCCATAAAATTCCAATAAATTGCGCATAGGAGTTTGGAATGGGCCAGTGGTTTTTTTATGTATGTTTTTGCTTCTTCCTGGATAGCTGCAACTTCTTAATTGCTATGGAAATTTTTATTTTTTATATACCAAGGGGCGCGTAAGATAAGTCGTAATATTCTAGACTATCTTCTTTGTAATTTCCGAATGTTTGGTGCGTAAGCAGTACCACACAGCTGAATGCTATATATCTGTATGGGTTTTCTAGCGATTTTGTATAAGAGGACTTTGTATTCTAAATCCATGGTTGAGTTTGGACATGCTTACCAGTGTAGTTGATTTGTTTTAAACTTTATGGCAATTATATTTGTCTCAATGCGGCGGGGCCAAGGAAGGCGTCGATCTAAGATGATTCCCAAATAAATAACGTGGGTTTCCACTGGGTCCATGGTAATTGTTGTTGTTATACGTGGGCAATTTCACCTTCTGAGAGAAAGCGTTACGTGAGCACATTTCGATGAATTTATCTTTATTGTCCACTTTTATGATTTAAATATGATACTGAAGTTGTTTGGCGCAATTTTCGGATCTTGGTGAACATTTATAAATGCTGTGGCAAACGCAAACGTTAAGGATACTTTGACCTTACTTTAAACATTCTATTTGTCAAGTAGATTTTAAGAAGCGTGTAGGAATTTTCAGGTAGAACTCACTCGAGTTATTTTTTTGAGTAGCCCATCATGCAAGATCGAACGTATGGGAAATGTTAGTAAATAAAACTGAATAGTATTGTTTATTTTTAAATTGCTGAAAAATCAAACTGATGGTCTGGGATAACATTTAGTATGATAAACACGAAACAAATATTTTTTCAAACAATAGTGATAAAATTCACAGCAGCTTAATAGAACTGTATGATGTATTCCGACTTAAGTCCGTCACGGGTTAGAAAGTAGAATTTCTGACATCATCCAAGAAATTAGATAAATGCATCGCATTAGATACGAATAGTAAAATTCTAACAGTATAACTAGGTAAATTTTTTATCATTGATTTTGTAAAACGATCGGTCCGGGCGAATTTCTTATATCTAGTTTTAATTTGTGATCTTAATAATACAAGTCGAAATTTCATGATTCACTGTGTTGCTGATATTTCGAATAGTGAAGCTATTTCTTCAAGTGATTTGTGAAGGCATTGACTTTTTCCTCTGAGTTTTTAGCCCAAGTGTCATTTTCAAGCCTTGGTAGGGATTCGTAGCAATTAGGACATTTTAAGTGATTTACAGCTTCCCAGAGGCAATAACCCGTGTTTTTTGTTAGATTCAAATTATTTAAGTAGCTATCGAAAGCGGAATCATGTTTCTGTCTCAATTTGTTACGTAAAGTTCTCTGTCATAAATTTATTTTGATGTTTATGTCTGGAGCACAAGTACTCTGCCATTACCTTCTAAGACTTCTCTTCTCCCTAACAAGAATCTGTAAATCAGCTGATGACTGGTACGAATATCTTTTTGCTGGTGGTTTTGTTGGTGTTGCAATTTTAGCTGCTACAGTCACAATGTCTGTAAACTGGTCCACATCGTCTTCAATGTCAGCCAGACTTCTAAGAGTAATGTTTTGCGATATTTGAGGTTAAAAAATAAGAGTTTCAAATGCAGTGGAGAAACTGTAGTGTAAAATTACAATTGTAGGTGAATGGTCGGAAGATAAATCGTAGAATGAACCGACTATGTCAAAATCGATAAGGTCTGGCAGCTCGTTAACTTCTAGTGGACAATAGGTGAGTTTACCTCCAGATACGACGTCACGCTTGTCTGTACTTAGCTTGAACTGTGTTATACAGCTGCCTCCCTCTAGGTCTAATACAGATGAGACTGCCATTTTAAAAACAGTTAGATTTAAAATGGTAGCTTGTAAAAAGTCTTCCCTGAACATTGGCATGGGAAAGTGCCTTACGTTTTTGCGCACATGGACAGCGGCGCCACTACATGTCCTTTCACTCGGGCGATTAATATCATATGTGAAAAATCAATTGACTCTAAAGCATGTTTTAATAGCGAAATGTGCTTCAGAGTCTAAAAGTACGTCTACTTCCTATCTATCAGTAGTCTAGTACATGTACTCAACTCCATAATTCTAAGTAAAATAGACTATGACCTCACTATGTGCATCAAAGCAAGTAAAAGCATTTTATAAAAAATAAAAAAATATCACCAAGCCTTGGGAATTATAAGCCACAACACCAATTAGTAACATTCTCGCCGACTAGGCCTCCCATTAATAAAGCAGAAGCAACCAAATCCTAAAGCTATCCCAAAACAAAAATAATATTGATTTTAACGACGCGAAAAACTTTAGTAAGTTAAAACGTTAACCAAAAATAACTTCAATCATAGCTCTTATTTTGGACCAAATGATACTATCAACTGAACCATACACAACGCCAAATATAAGAAAATATTCCTCACCTTGGATCAACACGGATGGACTATTTGTAATAATACCTCATATTAACAATTTTATCAGTGACCGTGTTTGAGTGCAGACGTACGTCATATTTAACGCATAACAAATATATATTTTTTAAGAATTCAATTGAACAGTGAACAGTTAGTAATAACAAAGAAATAAATAACAAAAAATAAAAACAATATAATATACTGTGTGTAAAAAAAAAACAACAACAAATAGTGCATGGTTAAACCGGTTTGAAAAATTGATAGTGAGTGTATGAGGGCACCAAATAAATATAAAAGGTAATAACAACAATGCTTATTATTCTTTTACTTACGCAAATGCTAATAATGCAATGAACAATACAAATAATAAAAAAAAGATGACATTCTTTTTTAACCGCCAGGCCAATTGACCGAGCGTGCTCTTCGCAAGTAACAATACCGGAAGAAATTACAATTCAACCAAAAAACACTTCAGGTACCATATCAAAAATAGTACAGCAAACCAACAAAACAGGTAATATGAAAAACCCCTTAAAAAAAAGTGCAAACAGGTATGGACCGGTATATAACCATAACCAAAAGGAAGGCCAATCCTAAGTCTTCGCAGCAAGAGCGCACTGCTAAACAATACAAAAGCTCCAAAGTGCTGGTAAACGAAAACAGATTATCTGTACTTGCTACAGCGGATGATGAAGCTGAACCCGCTGTCAGAGAACAAAAACCTCCTCCGATTTACATGCGCGAGCAAACCTATAATGAAATTGTTAATATGCTGTCTCAGCTTGTAGGTAAGGAAAGCTTTTATGTAGCTTCTATACGAACAGGTCAAATTCAAGAAACAAAGATCCAAGCCCACACTGAGAAGAATTATCGCCTAATCGCATGTCGCCTCGATGCAGATAATAAGAGCTATTATACGTATCAACTCAAAAGTGGTTTGCTTGTCATCGTAAAGGGCATAGACAGTTCTGTTTCCATTGTTGAATTAAAAAGTGCCATAGAGGTGGAAGGTTATGTCGTAAGGTCAGTGCACAATATTCTAAATAATAATAAAGTTCTCCAACTTATGCATCGTGTTGAAATCGTATTTAACGCATCGTCCAGCTGGAAATTGAACACCATGACTTTGCCAGGTTCTTTGCTACGATAGGACAAAAATTTATCGCCACTGGCGATTACAATGCAAAGCACACATATTGGGGATCCATACTCCTTAGTCCTCGAGGTAGGCACAGTTCAAGCAAACAAGCTGGACGTCGTATCTGCCGGTAAACCCACCTATTGGCCCACAGACTTTAATAAGTTGCCAGACCTTATTGATTTTTCTATAGTAAAAAACATCAAACGCGACCAACTGTTAGTTAGTTCATCCTATGACCTATCTTCTCATCATTCACCTGCAATTGCTATTTTACACGACAGTTTTGTCACTGCACCTAAAACCCTTAGTTTCTACCCGAACAGAAACACGAATTGGTTAAAATATAAAATGTATGTGAGCTTTCACTTACCTTTGAACATCCCACTGAGAAATCCAGCTGACATTCAAGCAGCTGTAGCCTATTTTACATACGTCGTGACTGCCGCAGCCATAGCTGCAACGCCAACAAAGCCATTAGCTAAAATAATAACGTACCAGGCAACAGCAGATATTCAGATGCTCGTCATTGAGAAAAGAAGACTAAGAAGACAATGGCAAAATAGTCGTTCTCCACACATAAAAATGCAAATGAACTTATGCCAGAAAAACTTACGCAGTAAATTGAGACAGAAGCACGAATTCGCTATCGACAACTTTTTAAAAAACTTGGATCCAATGAAAAACACGGATTATAGTCTGTGGAAAGCTGTCCTATTGCTTACGACTCTCCACTAAGACTTGAAGACCGTACTTAAGCTAAAAACTCAAGTGAAAAGGCAAATGCGTTCGCAAATCACTTAGAGCAGGTTTGCGCACCGCATGATATAAGTAATTTCACTAATCCAATTGTTAGTGACACCGTGAATGATCCTAGGAAATTTCGGTTGTCTTCTTTAAAATCGACAATTAAAAATACGGATATGAAGAAATCACCTGGACCTGATCGTATAACAGGATCAATGATAAAAAACTTACCTAATTCAGCTGTAGGAATTTTACTATACATATTTAATACCATGTTGCGCGTCGGCTTCTTCCCATGCTCTTGGAAGATGTCTGAAATTGTTATGATCCCGAAACCAGGAAAGGACTCAAGCCAGATTACATCCTACAGGCCTATTAGCCTACTGTCAGTTTTGTCAAAGATATTTTTTTTTTTATTTACATTTATTTATTTATTTATTGAATCTTCAAATAATGAACTAATAATAAGTATACAGCTCTTAATACAAAAAAAAAAAATTATTTGAGGCTAGCCAATGCTAGACAACAAAATTATGTTTCAATGGGTACTATATATGAAAGGTTATCTGTTTTGTGCTCGGATGACAGCAAGGGTATCTCTCCTTCTCAACCGAGCATGGCCGCCAAAATTAAGGATGCTACGTGCGAGTGGGTTCGGGTGAGTTTCAAGTTTGCTGATATACTTTATCGAGTACCTGGCGAATTCTACTTTTACCATAGGGACGCTTAGGTCTTCGTGAATTCGGGAGTTTTTAACATACCAAGGAGCTGCTATAATCATACGGAGAATTTTGTTTTGTTGCCTTTGAATTTTTTTAATATTTGATATCGAGGCGGTACCCCATAATTGAATTCCATAGCACCAGATTGGTTTTATAATCGCTTTGTACAACAAGAGTTTGCAATCCAATTTCAAGGAAGAGTTTCTGCCTATAAGCCAATTTAGTTGAACTGCTTTTAGTTTCATCTGAGTCAGTTTTGCATCAATATGAGACTTCCACGTTAGCCGGCGGTCAAGGTGAATACCAAGGTACTTGACTTCATCGTGCTGCGGAATTACTTCATTGTTGATCTTGATCGGCGAGCATGTTTCCCTGCGCAGTGTGAATGTCACATGAGTACATTTCTGTTCGTTTACCTTGATTCTCCAGAGTTTTAGCCATTTCTCTAAATATTCAATATGTTCCTGCAAATTTCGCGAGGCTAATTAATGATTTTTATTGACGCTGAGAAATGCTGTATCATCTGCAAAAGTTAAAGTGTGGATTTGGGATCCTGTTGGCATGTCAGACGCATAGATTAAATACAAGGTAGGACCCAGTATACTGCCTTGTGGGACTCCTGCTTCAATTGGCTGAGGGGAGCTTGTGAAATCACCTTCTCTGATGACAAATATGTGACCATATAAGTAACTTTCTAAAAGTTTGTGGGTGTTTATTGGCAAATTTAGCTTTATTTTGTGAAGTAAGCCGTCGTGCCACACTTTGTCAAAAGCTTGAGCAACGTCAATGAAAAGAGCTGAGCAATATGTTTTGTCTTCAAAAGATTTTCTTATGACATTGACTAATCTGTGTGTTTGTTCAATAGTGCTGTGCTTAGCCTTAAAACCGAATTGATGGTTGGGGATACATCCTACAGCATTTAGTACGGGAGTAAACTTCATTATCAACAATTTTTCGAACAATTTAGAAATTGTCAGCAGTAAGCTTATTGGCCTATAGGATTCTACTTTGGTGGGATCCTTCCCGGGTTTAGGTATCATTGTAATCATAGACAACTTCTATTCTGCAGGAGAATAGTCCAGGCGTAATATAGCGTTAAAAATAAAAAGCATAATTCTTCTAGCTACTATAGGTAACTGCACCAGCATTTTGTTACTAATTCTATCAATACCTGGAGCTTTTGTCAGTTTTAGATTACAAATTGCGTTTTCAACATCTCGAAAATTAAAATGTAGAGACACCGGAGATCTGCTGGCAAAAGGCGGCAAATCAGCTGCCTCATCAGATGCGTTTAAAGCAAAAACATTTCTTAAATGGTTTACAAATAAGTTCCCCTTTTCGGAATCGTTTCTAGCCCAGTCACTAGTTGGATTTCGCAAAGGCGGCTTTGCCCTAACTGGTCGTTTTAAACCTCTTGTCGCGCGCCATAACGAATAATCAGACTGAGGAGTACCATCCAGGCCTTCCCGTAGCCTACATTTTGACTGGGGAGACCTGCAAACTTGCCACTCTCTTCTTGCTCTTCTTTTTTCTGACACAAGTTGTTCTAGTTCTAAAGAATAAGTCCTACTGTTTACATTTCTGGACACTGCATGACTAGTAGTAGCATGTTGCATGGCTTGTTTAAGGTTCCAGGTAAAATTATTAGTTGCCAAATCAATATCTTCAGGCGTTCTTAAAACAATATTTTCGGTACAATGTGTACTTATATATTTTTTATATTTTAGCCAGTTCACTCGAGTGACTGTTAAAGCTAAGTCATTTAGCGGTGACCCAATTTCTCGAGGGAAGCATATGGATATAATTGTGGGTGAGTGATCGGAAGACAAATCAAATGAAGGCTCCACTTGCATCCATTCTAGAGGGATGTTTTTCGCAACTCCAAAATCAATAACGTCTGGAATCTTTCGCTGGTCCGTGGGCCAATATGTGGGATGCCCGCTTGAAATTACCTTTAAACCCATACGGGAAATAGTATCAAACAGCACGCCACCTTTAGGGGAAATTAACTCTGTCGCCAGCTGCGAGAAAGCAAGGACCAAGCGAATTGAAAAAATTTGAGTACTGATTTTCTGTCACCGAAAATCGGGGCGGTGAATAAATCGATGAAATAACTAATTTACTATAGAACTTATCTATGCAAATACTTGTAGCTTGGAGATAATCCTCGCATTTGTCATTAAAGAAATAGTGTTTAATTCTGGATTTTATCAGAATTGCCGAGCCTCCGCAAGCTCTTCCTCGGGGGTCTTTAATATCGTATAGAACGTAACCATTTATTATAAAGTAGCTAGTCGACGTTAGGTGGGTTTCAGCAATCATCATTACATCGATCTGTTTTTCCTTAAGGAAGTAATCAAGTTCATTTTTGTGTTGGCGGATGCCGTTCGCATTCCAGAAACATATTTTTAACCAAATCATTTATTTAAAACTGCCTGCAAAATGGTTGATTGCATTTTCAGCATTTCTTGCATCATGGTGGTCATAGAGGCTGTAAAAGTATTTATAGACTGAACAAGAGTCTGTAATGTTGCCTCAAGGTGCTAAAATTTGGCTCAGAGGTGAGAGATTTGGGTTCTGGATTCCGGTTTGCTGTATTAGATTTTAATACATTAGCATAAGAAATGTACCCAGAAGTATGAACGTTAATATGGTTGGTTGGCTTGATTGTTTGGGGAAAATTGTTACTGGAAACAACATGTAACTGCTGAGGTTGCTGAGGAGCAACTGATGATTTTTTAGTCATTGAGTGCTTAAAATGGGTATATACAGGGCACCCTCTATACTCTGCGGTATGGTTTCCGCCACAGTTACTACATTTTTTTGCTCCAGAGTCAGTTTTTGGCTTGTTACATTGTGTCATGCCGTGGAGTTCACTACACACGACACACACTGTGGGCAACTTGCAGTAGGCCCTAGTGTGGCCGAATTCCTGGCAGTTCATACACTGAACGGGTCCCAAGCGTTTATGCGGTTCCTCTACGGTGATTCTACGATGTAGAAGGAATTTGAGATTGTAGATTGGGTGTGTCTCATTCTTTTTTAAAACCACATCCCCGGGTTCAAACTCTACCCTAAACATGGGCTGATGGTTTTTATCACGGTTTCTGATGTTCAAAACGTTTTTAACTTTGAAACCTTTATCCAGCAATCCAGTTTTAACATCTTCAGGTTCTACGCAATGGTCAATACCCTTTATTACAACCTGAAGCCCTTTAGCACTTTTCAGCTGGTATGTATAAAAACTTCTTTTTTCCTTTTCTAACTCGTTAACTAATTTTCGCTAGTCGTTCTCATGTTTTACCTGAATTTTCGTTTCATTAATGTTACTGTGCTTCATTGAGGTAACTACAAAATTTTCTTCGCCAATTATTGAAATAATTTTCTTTACCAAATCATTGGAGGTAGACTCTCTCAAATAAATTGGCGGTGGTTTAAACGATTTTTCGACTGCTGTTGGCTCATCTGTTTGAAGGATAGCAAACCTGTTTTGATCCTTAGTTGTTTTGTCAGTATTGTCATCTTTAGGAATTTTGGACTTTGATTTTGGGCTTCTCTGACGTTTAATGACGGTGATGTACCTATCCATACCAACTTGCATTTTGGGTTTATTAATGTTGACTAAAATAGGGGATGTTTTGTTATCAGCTGTAACTAAAATGTTAGGCGAGCAGGAGCGGGGACGATTTTTATCTCTTACAGTAAGAAGATTTTCTACAGTCCTTTTTAAGGATTCTTCCTCAGAAATCCATAAAGTTTTTCTGGTGGAGCTAAGCTCTTTCGCAGAATTACTTCTGATGGGAGCACTCATACAGTTTTTGATTTTTGACTTGCCTCTAAACTTATGCGCTTCACTGTATATGTTGTTATTTGACAACAACAACAAGGTTAATGCACTACCACTGACTGCACTTGTTTAATTGTTTTTGTTTTTACTATTAAGATTTTTGTAAAGAATTTATATTCCCGTTGTTTTTTTTTCTTTTAAAATGAGTTTTTTTTGTCACAGTTTTTGTTGTTATGTTGTTTTTATTTTTTATGTGTTAATTTTAACTTTGTTTATTATATGCACTTGCATTTGTTTGTCCGCTTTTTTGAACACGACCGTACGGTTGAACGTTTGCGCGACAATTCGATAAAGATATTTGAAACATTATTCGCCTCAAGTGTAACTCCTTTTCTAAATGAACAAAACGTTATCCTATATCATCAGTTTGGTTTTCGAGCAAGGCATAGTACGATTGAATAAGTCCATAGAATCGTTACCATTATTAGATCGGCTTTTGAAAGAAAGCAATACTGTTCAGCTTTATTTATAGACATTTCCCAAGCATTTGATAAAGTCTGCCATGATGGGCTACTTACTAAAATAGCTCGGGTTCTTCCTGAAAACACCCACAAGCTTATAAAAAGCTATTTGTCAGATAGAACTTTTAAAGTAAGGTCAAAGAATCAGCTTTCAAGAAATGGGAAAATCAGTGCAGGAGTACCTCAAGGTAGTGTGCTAGGGCCGCTATTATATATCATCTATACAGCGGATATGCCGACAAGCCCACATACATATACATCAACCTTTGCAGACGACACTGCAATTATAAGTGTCAGTAATGATCCAAAGGATGCATCTGAAAAACTGCAGTCCCATATTCATAAGCTAGAAGACTGGCTAAAACAGTGGAGAATAAAGGTAAATAACTAATACCACGGCTCCAGCGGAAACGCACGTTCAATATTTAGGTATCCACCTAGATCGGCGCCTAAGTTGGTCCTGCCACATTGAGGCAAAAATAACGTCCATAAAGCTTCGAACAAATCAACTGCATTGGCTAATAAGTCCTAATTCAACTTTGGCTTTGGAATAAAAAGTCCTTTTATACAAATCCGTTATAAAGCCAATATGGTCATATGGTATTCAGCTGTGGGGTACTGCCTGTGTATCAAACATCCAAAAGTTACAGAGAAGACAGTCTAGGATTTTACGTCTTATCGTATGCGCCCCCTGGTACATAAGAAATGAAAATATACATAGGGATCTCAAAGTTCCCACTATCCACGAAGAAGTTAAAACGTACACGTCCAAATACGTAAACAAACTAGTCGCACATCCCAACACGCAATTTATTGCAATTTGACGGGCACCAGAGACTAAAAAGAACTGACACATTGAGCCTGGCAAGGCGGCTCTCTCTACACAATAGAAGATAGATTTTTAAGATTTTAATACAAAAAATTAGTTATTACATTGGTAATAACTAGTAAATAATAATTTAGAAGTAAGATTGGAACACTTATTGTGAATTTCTTTAGTAGAAAGATTCAATAAAATGAAATATAAGTATAAGAAAAAAATATTAACAAAAATGAAGCAAGCCTAGAAAAAACTCTGCAATACCATTCGGAGCAAATAAATTCCTATAAGGACAACATTTACATAATATGGTACTGTTAAAGTAAAAGATAACAAAAAAGTAATTAAGATAGGAATCGTCCCATCTTTTACCTCTAGTTTTCACCTCAAAAATTCAGCCATTGAAGAAGCCATCAAACTCAAACCATCAGAAAGAAATCTTCTAATATGTACCGATAGCCTCTCATCGATAAATGTTTTAAAATCGTCGAAACTTACAGACCCATTAATAAAACGAATAAGGGAAACCCTTATGCCCAATAACAAGACACAATTTATATAGAACTGCAAAATATATAAACAGATCGCCATTAGATCTAATAAATAACTATACTCAAAAGAATATTAATAAATTAGCAGAACCTTTCAACAGAAATAACAATTCGCCAAACAGATATTAAAATTATAAATTCTTCTTTAAACAAAGCAGTTTATCATAAAAGCTTTACAAAACAAAAACAAAAGCTATTAGCAACACTAAGTCTGGGGCATCAAAAACTCACACACGAACATCTTCTCAATAAAAACTTAAATCCACGAATATGTCCAAAATGCAACAACAATCTATCCATGTCCTACATTCTAACATGCTATACAAAACTTCGATTAAAAGCTAATAAAAAAACATTTACCACCAGGAATACTTAAAACATATAAATTTTATTTCCCTAATATTTACATATCTATATATATTATCGACAGAATATCAATGTACGTATTACGTTAAAATGTGAAAATAACTATTAGGGCAAACATAACCTAATGTACACAAGAGAGGCCAATGCTTTAAGGCCAGTCCTCAATTCATTATATTTGCTGTGAATTAATTTTCAGTAAATAAATAATAAAATAAAAAAAAGTTGTATGTCTTTCATTTTCGCCACGATGTGGCGGGAGCAAGTTAATGGTCGATTTGTGTGGATACCCATATATTAGACGTAAGCCTCCGCTGGAACGGTGGTATTTGTTGTTCTTATTGGTAGACAATTTTGCCCTGTGAGGTCTAACTCACCCAAAGACGACTTGTTTTTTGCATCTAACTTTCCAACCTTGTGAGGGATATTTAATTCTGCATGTCTGTAAATATTATTAGTTTACAGAATAACTAAAACATTGCGCCACAAACGTACATGTTCATTACGTGTGACATGACAAGTGTTTACTAAGCCTTTTATGTCGCCTTAAGTTAAGGTTGAACTCAATAATGATACACGGTTTTTATAATTTGGTTTTGGCGAGTTCAAGTCGCAAGAGTATACTGAAATGAACTGCTGTATTTAAACTTCAGTATACTCTTGCGACTTGAACTCGCCGAAACTCTTGCGAATGCGAGTTACAGAACATCTCACATGCGAGTTGAAATCATAATCGCAAATTGCGAGTGTCGGAAAATGGCCGTATAGTTCAAAAATATTAATTTAAAAAAATCATAATATTCCACAAAATTAAAATGTTAAAAAAGATCGAAGCTGCACAAAGAAATTGGTAAAATTTCCAAATTCACTATAAATTCGAAAAACTGGAGTAACATTTTTTTTTAATCTAAAGGTAGAGAGAACTTACATTAGCGATGTCCATCTGTCCAATGTTGAAACAAACTTTCTGATGGCACTAGACAACCTAGGATCTTGAAACTTGGACCACTTGACCATTTAGTTCGGCGAATTTTTGCTATTTAAAATCATATAGGTTTGAAAGTTTCCGAGATATTTATCTGTTTTTTCAATGTATTTTCACTCTTGCGGAGAAACGCTTATACACCAAAATTTCCACCTTCTGAATCCTTATGAAATTTGCTACAGAAATAATCACCCCGAGGCCCTCAGATAAACTAAGAAATCAAATGTTGGACCAAAGTAAATAAAAGTTAAAATATCTCAAAATTTCAAAAATAGAAAAACCAGAATTTCTTCAAAATGATAAAGAACAAAAAAAATCAAACAAATATCAAAATTCAATTAAAACCCAAAATCTTGATGATCTGTAATTTTTCGGTGCAATTTTGGTTTTTGTTAGTTAGCTTTTTGGAAAATTTTGTTATTTTAGTAATTTAAAAATGTTGTCATTCCGTTTGTAGTTTCTACAATATTCATTTCTGACCCAGAACGTATATATAGTAGAAGTTCAAATAACAATGTCAGTCTTTACGATGGTGAACTTTCTGGAGGTACTAGACAACCTAGGATCTCGAAACTTTAACCACTTGATCATTTAGTTTGGCGAATTTTCGCTATTCGCACTAGCTATGCTTTTTTTTTTGTTATTTTCACTCTTGCGGAGAAACGCTTATACATAAGTACATTCTAAATATTTATCAATTTTTGTTATAAAGTCGCTCAACAGAAATGATAATCTTGAGACTTGCAGATAACATACGGATTTAAATATTGGACGGATTTTTAAAATAAAAAATGGTAACGTATACTTTGTTTGTTTATAATTTTTTATTAAATGAAATAGAATGGAACGTATAATTGTACTTTTAATGGATGCAAAGGTGACTGAGGAATAATTTGAGAGTTTTCCATTGCCCAGCTCCGACTATTCTGTTTATTCACATATCCATACAAATGAAAATGCTTTTCATGAAAATCGGGGTTGTTATAGGCGAGCTGTAGTATCCATTTGCATATGTACGGCGGCGTAAATGGTCTTCTGAAAGAAGCTCTTGTGTAAACAAATGCAAATCTTTGTGCAATATTGTGGCCAAAGTTGTTCTTTGAAGACCAAGCTCCTGAGCATGGTGTCGAATTGAGGTTTATAGATTGTTTTGAACACTTTCTTGAACAGCAGTAATGTTTTCTGTCGATCTTGCAGTACGTTGTAGTCCATGCTTGGGCCTATCAGCTACAGCTTGTTGGCACGTTGTTTCTCCCAAAAATTTCACGTAACTTTCTCATCGTCACAGTAATAGATGATTGATTTTGATAAAATGTTTTAACGCTTAAAACACGTTGGTTTACCGAATATTTTTCCATAATAAATTTGCCACGTCTCAACTTCACGAATGCAAAATATAAACTGTAAAGACTAATGTTTACCAAGATGGCGACAAAACAAAGTAGAATACCTTCCTGGCGAACACCTTGTTTTTGGTGAATCTATGTTTTCCCTATTTTTTTTTTTTTTTTGGTAATATTTCGGTTTTTTATTAAAAATTGATTTGTTAGCAATTAAATTATTTTAATTCAATTTTTCGATTTAGTGAGCTTTCAAGTTTTGGCGACTTTAAAATTGGGCAAAAATATAGAATTTTTGAAATTTTTTCTAGGTAGTTTCGGTGTTTTAAAAATTTGGATTTTTTTGGAGTTTATGAAGTTTTTGTAATTTAAAATTGTTGAAATTTTTTATAAAATTTATAATTTTTATGGTCTTAAATATTTTGGTGAACTCTTAATTTTTTGGCGAATTTTTTAAGTTTTTTGGGCATTTACCACTTGTGGCAAATTTGTATTTTTTGTTGTTCAATGTCTGTTAAAATTCAGTATGTAAAAAATTCAGCGTTTTTCATAAAATATTGATGATTTGTCTAAGGCTTAGTTCCCCCATGGCATTCACATCTAACAAGTGTCTGCCCGTGGTCTTAAGCCTTATGCTAGCCAGTGCTGGACATTCACACACAATGTGCGCTACCGTCTCAGCCTCTTCCAGGCATAGTCTGCAAGTATCATCTTCTACGACTTTCATCTTAGCCAGATGGTACTTGAAGTTTCCATGTCCTGTCACTAACGCAGTGATCCAGCTTAAAGTAGCCCTATTATACCCGAGTACCTTGCTGGCCTTCCTGCCGAGAGGCTCTTTGAGTACAATTCTAGCCTGTCTACATGTGGTATTCTCCCTCCACCTATTCAGGTGTAATGAGTTTACCCATTGAAGAACTTTAGCTCGCACTAGGCCATTCCCCAGGGCAACCCTGGGTTCTGGTCCACAGAAATCCACATCAGATCCCCTTTTTGCTAGTTCGTCTGCTGCTTCATTCCCAGCTGTGCCTATGTGTCCCTTCACCCACATCAATGTCACCTCATTCAACGAGGCACATCTGTTCAGTTTCAGAACACATTCCAGCACCAGTTTGGAATATACGTTCACTTACCTCATGCGTTTTATAACTGACTGATTGTCAAGTGCAATGAGAACCCTTTTCCCATGCACTCGGCTTTCAAGCAAGTGATCCAACGAATGCAGCAAAGCAAGCAGTTCTGCCTGGTGAACTGATACGTACCTCCCCAAACATAGACTACAGGACAAGTTCAGCTCAACTGAGAATACACCTGCTCCTGCCCTGGCACTCATAAGAGAACCATCAGTAAAACTGCCGATGTCGCTCTCCACACATTCATTGTGTATAATGCCCTCCGCAATGAGTGTCCGATGCAGCCTCTCGACTACCTTTCTTCTACTCATGCGTTCCATCGGCATCTGAGCAGCCCTAACCTCTTTCCCAACGAGGTCCAGGATACTCTTATGCCCGATGTTCGGCCCAAAGCTATGCCAAACCGCATCGCTCCTCATTCGCAATGCTGACAATGCGGCCGTTGACCTAATGAATAAGTCTAATGGCAGAAATTCCAACATTGCCTCGATTGCCTGTGCTGGCTCCGTGCGCATTGCACCACTTATACCCATGCAGGCAACCCTCTGAATCCCATCCAACTTCCACTTAATTGTGCCCTGAGAGGCCTTCGGTCACCACACCACGGATGCGTAAGTTATAATGGGTCTCACCATCATTGTGTAAATTAAGAATGCAGCCTTTGGCGATATTCCCCACCTACGGCCACACACTCGTTTACATTGATGCATAATCCTTTTTGCTTTCCGGACCTTTCTTTCGATGTGTTCATTCCAGGTAAGTTCCTTATCCAGGGTAACGCCCAGATAATTCACCTTCCTGGACACATTTACTTCCGATCCAAAAAGCTTTAAGGCTTCAACCTCTACACCCTTCCTCTTACGAGTGAAAAGAATAGCGTCGGATTTACTGGCATTTATGGTTAGACCCTGTTCACTGCACCATGTCTCAGTCACCATGAGAGCCTGTCTCATGCAACCTTGAATGGCCCCAATGAACTTACCACCAACCATTAGTTCCAGATCGTCCGCATACGCAATCGTATGGACGCCTATTGAGTCCAATCCCCAAAGAAGGCCATCTACGGTGATGTTCCACAAAAGAGGTGACAATACACCTCCCTGTGGGCACCCCCTAACTACCCTACCTAGAATCTTGGTTCTCCCATCTCTGAGATTTATAGCCCTAGTCCGAAACATAGCGTTTATCCATTTTATAATAATGGGGTCAACCCTACGTTCAGTAAGAGCATTTCTCACCTTCCCAAAAGAGATCTTGTCAAAGGCGCCCCAATGTCCTCCAAAACGGACAGAGCAGCTCCGCCATTGAAAATTTCTCTTTCCGCTACTCTGACGAGCTTTGGGAGGAAAAACAACTTTAGTTTCCCTCGAAGCCACCGGAAATCTTAAAAATCTATCTTCTATTCTGTAGAGAGAGCCGCCTCGCCAGGCTCAATGTGTCAGTTCTTTTTAGTCTCTGGTGGCCATCAAATTGCAATAAATTGCGTGCTAGAGTATTGGGATGTGCGACTAGTTTGTTCACGTATTTGGACGTGTATGTTTTAACTTCTTCGTGGATAGTAGGAACTTTGAGATCCCTATGTATGTTTTCATTTCTTATGTAACAGGGGGCGCAGACGATATGACGTAAAATCCTAGACTGTCTTCTCTGTAACTTCTGGATATTTGATGCACTGGCAGTACCCCACAGCTGAATACCATATGACCATATTGGCTTTATAACGGATATGTATAAAAGTACTTTGTACTCCAAAGCCAAAGTTGAGTTAGGACTTATTAGCCAATGCAGTTGATTTGTTCGAAGCTTTATGGAGGTTATTTTTGCCTCAATGTGCCAGGACCAAGTTAGGCGCCGATCTAGGTGAATACCTAAATATTTAACGTGCTTTTCCGCTGGAACCGTGGTATTAGTTATTGTGATTGGTGGACAATTTTGCCTTCTAAGGGAAAACGTTACATGAGCACGTTTTGATGGATTTACCTTTATTCTCCACTGTTTTAGCCAGTCTTCTAGCTTATGAATATGGGACTGTGGCTTTTCAGATACATCCTTTGGATTATTACTGACACTTATAATTGCAGTGTCGTCTGCAAAGGTTGATGTATATGTATGTGGGCTTGTCGGCATATCTGCTGTATAGATGATGTATAATAGCGGCCCTAGCACACTACCTTGAGGTATCTCTGCATTGATTTCCCCACATCTTGAAAGCTGGTCCTTTGACCTTACTTTAAAAGTTCTATCGGACAAATAGCTTCTTATAAGCTTGTGGGTGTTTTCAGGTAGAACCCGAACTATTTTAGTAAGTAGCCCATCATGGCAGACTTTATCAAATGTTTGGGAAATGTCTATAAATAAAGCTGAACAGTATTACTTTCTTTCAAAAGCCGATGATCTAATAATGGTAACGATTCTATGGACTTGTTCAATCGTACTATGCCTTGCTCGAAAACCAAACTGATGATCTGGGATAACGTTTTGTTCATTTAGAAAAGGAGTTACACTCGAGCGGAATAATTTTTCAAATATCTTTGACAAAACTGATAGTAGGCTAATAGGACTATAGGATGTAATCTGGCTTGAGTCCTTTCCTGGTTTCGGGATCATAACAATTTCAGACATCTTCCAAGAGCATGGGAAGAAGCCGACGCGCAACATGGCATTAAATATGTAAAGTAAAATTCTTACAGCTGAATTAGGTAAGTTTTTTTATCATTGATCCTGTTATACGATCAGGTCCAGGTGATTTCTTCATAGCCGTATTTTTAATCGTCGATTTTAATGAAGACAACCGAAATTTCATAGGATCATTCACGGTGTCACTAATAATTGGAATAGTGGAATTACTTATATCATGTGGTGCAAAAACCTTCTCTAAGTGATTTGCGAACGCATTTGCCTTTTCACTTGAGTTTCTAGCCCAAGTACGGTCTTCAAGTCTTAGTGGCGATTCGTAAGGAATAGGACATTGTAAGTGCTCTACAGCTTTCCACAGACTATAATCCGTGTTTTTCATTGGATCCAAGTTTTTTAAAAAGTTGTCGATAGCGAATTCGTGTTTCTGTCTCAATTTACTGCCTAAGTTTTTTTTGGCATAAGTTCATTTGCATTTTTATGTGTGGAGAATGACTATTTTGCCATTGTCTTCTTAGTCTTCTTTTCTCAATGACGAGCATCTGAATATTTGATGTTGCCTGGTGCGATATTATTTTAGCTGATGGCTTTGTTGGCGTTGCAGCTATGGCTCCGGCAGTCACGACGTCTGTAAAATGATCTACAGCTGCTTGAATATCAGCTGGATTTCTCAGTGGGATGTTCAAAGATAAGTGAGAGCTCACATACATTTTATATTTTAACCAATTCGTGTTTCTGTTCGGGTAGAAACTAAGGGTTTTAGGTGCAGTGGCAAAACTGTCGTGTAAAATAACAATTGTAGGTGAATGATCAGAAGATAGGTCATAGGATGAACTAACTAACAGTTGGTCGCGTTTGATGTTTTTTACTATAGCAAAATCTATAAGGTCTGGCAACTTATTAAAATCTGTGGGCCAATAGGTGGGTTTACCGGCAGATACGACGTCCAGCTTGTTTGCTTGAACTGTATAATACAACTGCCTACCTCTAGGACTAAGGAGTCTGGATCCCCAATATGTGTGCTTTGCATTGTAATCACCAGCGGCAATAAATTATCGTCCTAGCGTAGCAAAGAACCTGGCAAATTTATGGTGTTCGATTTTATGCCTAGGCGGGCACTGACGAGACTACAATTTTAAAATCAGTAAGATTTATAGTCGTGGCTAGCAAAAAGTCTTCGTTGAATTCAGGCAATGGAAAATGCCTTACGTTTTTTCGGACTATAATGGCAGGCGCACCACATGCCCTTTCGCTTGGAGGTTTTGTGTCATATATAAAAAACACATCAATTCTAAAGCAGTTTTTTTTTAATAGTGAAGTGTGTTTCAGAAACTAATAGTATGTCTATATCATGTGCTAGCAGGAAGTGTTCTACTTCATATTTATGTTGGGAGAGCCCGTTAGCATTCCAGAAGCATATTTTTAATTGGTTCATTTTTTGCTAAGCAGAACTTGCAGAAGCATGTTTTGGGTTCGCATCATTTCCTGAAACATACCCTGCATAGTTGTAATGAAATTATTCATTGTTTATATTAAATTATCGATTGAGCTCGAATTGGTAGTCAGGGGTGTCTGTGCACCCTCTTTGAGGACGTGTGCATATGAATGTTTATGCGCATTAGAACTTTTGGCATTCGCATTAGGTAAATCATTTCTCAATGTTTGTGCATATGAATAGTTTGGTTTCGTATCTGGCTGTGTAGTTTGTGTACTAGCAATAGGACCAGCATTAAGCCGAGGAAATTGGGAAGACCTATATTGCTCATATTCAGGTTTACGTACGACTTTCGAATTAATTTTTACATGTTGAAAGACTTTGCAGCCCCTGTAATATGCTGTGTGGTTTTCACCACAATTGCTGCATTTTTTGACCTTGGGGTCTGTTTTGGAAGAAGTGCATTCCAAAGTCCGGTGCGCATCACCGCAAACAACGCATACGGATTGTAGCTTGCAGTAGGTTTTCGTGTGTCCGAATTCCTGGCAATTAGTACACTGACGGGGACCGCTACGTTTTAGAGGCTCTTCCACCGTTATTATTCTGTGCAAAAGGTAGCGCAAATTATATATTGGATGAACCGAGTTTTTCGATTTAAGCTGCGATGCGTTAAATACGATTTCAACACGATGCATAGGTTGGGGAACTTTGTTCTTATTTAGAATATTGTGCACTGACCTTACGACATAGCCTTCCGCCTCTATGGCACTTTTTATTTCATCAGTGGGAACAGAACTGTCAATGCCCTTTACGATGACAATCAAACCTTGTATTTCTTCTGGTGTTGTTATTTGCGAAGATAAGTTTATATTTCCGGATAAAGAACGCGTTCGGTAAATTGGCCTGGCGCTTAAAAAAGCACTGTCATCTTTTTTTATTATTTGTATTGTTCATTGCATTATTAGCATTTGTGTAAGAAAAAGAGTAATAAGCATTGTTGTTATTACCTTTTATATTTTTTTCATTAATATTTGGTGCGCTCATACACTCACTATCAATTGTTCAAACCGGTTTAACCATGCACTATTTGTTATTGTTTTTTTTTTACACACAATATATTATAGTGTTGTTATTTTTTGGTCTTTATTTCTTTGTTATTACTAACTGTTCACTGTTCAATTGAATACTTTAATATATATATATATATATATATATATATATATATATATATATATATGTGACCATCGCTCTTGCGAATTAGTCCCATCCTAGAGACAGGGTCTTTAGATATTATCTTCTGTATTCTACATACTTCAGATGTATCCCTCATATTAGAGCAGAATTCCCTCCACGTACTTCTTTTCCGAAGACGTATTGTTCTCTTCAGCTCTCTCTTCTCCTTATACGCATCCCATGAGATCGAGTCGCTCTCCCTCATGTATCGGTTAAAGGCCTTCCTTGTTTCCTTTTTCATGGATTCAATTTCTCCGTTCCACCAAGGTGTCGGATCTTTTTCATCCACTACTGTCAAGGGACAAGCATGCTCGAAAGCTAGCTTAACCGTGGAGTTCAATTGTTCCACCGTCTGCTCGATTTCGCCCGTGTTGTGAGGTGCTCTCTATGGAGCACCTCCTATATGTACCGACAGATACTCTTCATAACTGGTATGATCAGTATAATTCGGTATTCTTATACGTTTGCGGACTTTTCTCCGTCTACTGCCATACAGTATATCGAACTGGATTGCCCTGTGGTCAGACATGGTTAATCTGTCCACGACCTTCCAGTCCTTACCCCTGTCCAGCATATTGACTGAGCACAGAGTGATATCGATCACCTCTGCCCTTCGTGAATCCACGAAGGTGGGTTCTACCCCTTTGTTAAGTACCAGCAAATCGTGTCGTTCTACAAATTCCAACAATTGTTGTCCTCTGTAGTTATCATCTGTGCTGCCCCAAACCGTATTATGCGAGTTGGCATCGCAGCCCATGATCAGCGCCATACCTCTTTGCCTGCAGAAACTCACCAGGTTCTCCACCTCCAGTGACGGATGTGTACCTGTCGTCTCATAGGGAAGGTAAGCCGACGCAATAAGAAATGATCCCGAACCACTGCCCGTCATTACTACCGTAAGGTCCGGCGAGCAGAGATGTGTCATAGGTACTGTTCGTACGCCATGTCGCACCACGATGCATGACCTTAATTTACCATCAGTCTGTGAGTGGTACAGATTGGCGGTCTGTTGAGACAGGCCCCTGATATTGCCTTGGACAATCCAGGGCTCCTGTAGCAAGGCTATATCGAGCTCATCATCCTCAAAACATCGCACCAACATTGCTGATGCTGCAAATGAAGATTGAGCTGGCATATACTTATTTTTTCCTGGTATGAGCCCACCACCTTCCCTGATAGAGATTTCTTTTCAGAATTGCCTACCCTCGCACCAGGGAGGACGTCGTGTTCACTGGTCATTCCTCTTGAATTTTACTTCAGCCTGGTCAAGTCCGCAGTTGAGTTTTCCCCCCTGCTTTCCTGATGGCCTCCGCATCCTCCTTTGGACACCATATCGTGAGCACTACGCCCTTATTTTCTGCATTAGCAAATTTTTCTGCGCGAGTAACCCTCCATTTAGAAGTGTCCTTCACGCATCCATTATGCTTCTGCAGCCTATGTAACAACATACTATATAACATAATATTTATAGCTCTTACAAAAAAAATTATGAATGAACAAAACATAATCCAGGACCATAACTTCGTCGAGCAAACCTTAGTTAGTATTACATCTCCATTTGAACATAAGCTATTTTGTTCATTTTCATTTACTGACATTTCCCAAGCGTTTGATCGAATACTGACCTGAAAACTCTCACTAGCTTCTGAAGGGCTATCTGACGGATAGAACATTTAAAGTAAGGTCAAAAGATCTCTGCAGGAGTACCTTAAAGTAATATACTAGGGACGCTATTATATATTATTTATATAGCAGATAAGCCCAAATACATATAAGCCAACGTTTGCAGATCCCAATGCATTTATGAGTGTTAACAAAGACCCGAAATTTGCATCCGAACAACTTTTCTCTCATGTTAATGAGCTAGAACATTGGCTTAAAATATTGAGAATACAAGTAATTCCATCGAAATGCGCTCATGTAATGTTTGCCCTCAGAAGGAAAATTGTCCACATATAAAAAATTCCAATCTTCCAATGGCAATCCACGTGAATTATTTGGGTATTCGCCTAGGTCGACGCCCAACTTGGTCCCGTTATATTAAGCCAAAAATAACTGCCATAAAACTGCGAACAACTCAACTGCACTGGTTAATAGGTCCTCACTCAACCTTGCCTTTGGAATACAAAGACATCTTATACAACACCGTTATAAAGCCAATGACGACCAAAAGTTCTTCCACTTGTTTTGAGTCACATGTAAATATAAGTCTTTTGTTTATTTAATTAAATCGTAGTTTATATTAATGATAACTTAGGTTTAAGATTACCGAAAGTGTTTAGGTAACACCATCATACAATGGTCAATGGTAGCACTGTTTTAATACAGCACTACCATGACTGGCAAAAAATCAACTGGTATGGATCGTATAATGGTGTGTATACGTGAGACCTAGCTAAGCAAGTATAATAGCAATGCGTGAACCTTAGAGAAGCTTGTCAGCCTGTCGCTAGCAAGGCTGTAAGAACTATTTAATAATATTAAAATTGTATTTAATTTTATTATTTAAGTCATTATCATACAGCAAATAGTTGGGCCAGAATTTCGTACGATCGCACTACTTGTGGCTTAATAATTTTATTCGCCCTGACAAGAGAAGCCAGTGAGTAAGGTGACGCTTTACCACTTGGGCTAGAACCTTATTCGCCCCAATTGGTGTAGGCAAATAGTGGATACATACTACTCAGGTGGTAAACGGTTGAGCTAGAATTTTATTCGCCACAACCTAGTACCGTCGGAGTTGAGTGAGCAGAGGAGACATATCTTAGCTTTGCGACAGAATTTTATTCACTCCGAGAAGAGAGTAAATCCTTTTCCATTCACTTCTAGCAGCAGCCAGACGAAGGGAGTCCATTTGAGTGAGAGCTTCTGGTATTGTCTAGTTAGGCCAGAATAGTATTCTCCCAGACAAAAGAAGTCAGAGCCAGAGAAGAGTCCCTATACCATTAGGGTAGAGTATACAAGCTGTCCGACGGCCAAAGGTTGAGCCAGAATTTTATTCGCCTCAATCGAGAGAAAAGATTTCTTCTACCTTTGTGCCAGAAATTTATTCGCCTTGAAGAGAGAACCGAATAGTGGAGATATCTTCTGTTTGCGTCGGATAGTTTGAGAAGCTGATAAGACTAGCAGCGAATATGTCAATTGCCACCAAAGGCCTATCGTATATTTCATGACATGCTGTACTTATTATTATGTTGAACAATAAAGATTAAAACTTTGATTGAAAACACTAAAATTAGCTGTCTCGTCTCTCTCTTAGAAAACAAAAAAAAATATTTTCATTCAACGAACCCTGGGAGCAGCAAGCTCTACTTCAGCTAAGTGGGAAAACACGTCGTTACAGGTCATATGGCATTCAGCTCTGGGGTACTGCATCAAACATGCAGAAGTTACTAAAAAGACAGTCTAAAATTTCGCTACTTATCGTATGCGCCCCCCTGGTATATAAGAAATGAAAATATACACTATCCAAGAGGAGCAAAAACATACACGTCAAAAGACGTAAACAAACAATTTAGCGGTCACCAGAGACTAAAAAAGACTGTCACATTGTGCTGGCGAGACGGCTCACCCAATCCCATAACATTCTTTTTTAAAGATTCAATAAAGTAAAACCAAACTTTAAAAGAAACTTACATTCATAGGGTAAATTAGTATAAAAAGCATGACAAAATTCTGGTATCATCATAAATCTGGCAAATCAATAAGTCTATTGGCCAATAGGTGGGTTAACCTCCAGATACAACGTCTAGTTTATTATCTTGAACTGTGTTATACAGCTGCCAACTTCTAGTCTAGAGCACAAATAAGTATGCTTATCATTGTAATCGCCAGCTGGCCAATTGATCGTGTTCATTGTCAAGCCCAAAGCATGCAGTTGCGGCGTTAAAAAGTTTCAATCATATCACGATATCCCTCTCCATAGGCAGTTACCGTTACGTCGTTTTCAGTTTCAACGTAGTAAGGTCCAATGATTCCTCCTAATCAAATTGCACACCAGACTGTCACTTTTAATAGATGACAAATAAGTTGATGGTTTTCCACTGCCGAGAACCGACTATTCTGTTTATTCACATATCCATTCAAGTCACTCATTGTGATATTTTCATGAAAATCAAAATTGTGGCCAAAGTTGCTCTTTGAAGACCAAGTTCCTGAGCATGGTGTTGAGGTTGATGGATTGTTTTGAACACTTTATTGAACTGCAGTAATGTTTTCAGCCGATCTTGCAGTACGTTGTGGTCCATGCTTGGGCCTATCAGCTACAGTTCCTGTTTCTTCGAAATCATTCACTACATGATAAATAGTGCGTCTTGTTGGCACATTGTTTCTCCCAAACATTTCACGTAACTTTCTCATCGTCACAGTAATAGATGATTGGTTTTGATAAAATGTTTTAACGATTAAAACACGTTGGTTTACAATATTTTTCCATAATAAATTTGCCACGTCTCCACTTCACGACTGTCACATATAAAACGTCAAAACTAATGTTTACCAAGATGGCGGCAAAACAAAGTATAATTCCCTGTATAAAAAATATATATTGTCATTTTGCTAGATTTTTCACCTAATGTTTGAATACACAAATCTAAATAGCTCCTCTATAACTATATCTGCTACAATTGGAGAAGCTCCACTCTTTATACAAAATTTAACCATACTTAAAAATAAAACCCTTTCTATATTCGTGTAGTCCTTGGTTATATTCCATTTTTCCTTAATTATATCCATAGGTATGCTGGGAAATAAAGGCATGACGTCAAAAGAAACTAACTTTTCGTTACTTCTTATTCCCTAATCTCTTTTATATTTCGGAATTCTAGAGAGTCCTTTACGTTATACTTAGAAAGTTAAGTAATATTTTTAGTATAATAGTAACGCATTTTCATAGTTGATAAGAAGGCAAAGTAATAAACAAATTGGTCTTACGGGGAAATCTTCCTTATGAATTTTTGGAAACCCATACAACCTAGGTGCAATAGCAATACTCGTTTTCAGCTTGATTAAAAAGCTTCTCAACTATTTCATTATCCATCTTCTGTAGCTTATTTGCTAGATCCCTATTCACCAAGTTATACTTTGTTATATCTCCTACAATATTGTTACGTTTATTACCGCAATAAACGTTAATTTGTAAGGTTCGCTTAATTGCAAGTATTAAAATACACAATGCTAATGGTTTTATCAGTTCACAACTTTTTTGGCAATTACGACTCTTATATACAACTCTTCAGTACAAATTTACACTGTAAACTTAACACGCTTATGTTCACACAATTGTTCGCTCCATAAAATCTCAAAGTGAAATATATCTTCCGCGATGGACGGCGTCTTTATATACAGATCCACGGCCGCTTCTTGCAATGTCCCGAGCATACGCAAAATTGCGCATCATTTGTTTCAGTTGCTGGCTTAGTAGTCTTGTATATGTGTTTGTGTGTGTGAAATTGTTTTTTGTTTCTACATTGAATCATGGTTCGGGGAATTTCTGTTACGCAATTTGCTTTTGCTTTATGTTTATGATATTGCGTATTTGTACATTTGTACAATAGGTCGTTTCACACATCTTTGACTATTACTTTGTAACAATATTATTGATTCTAGCTTCATAATCCTCTCGCTTCAAGGCCACAGTAGAGTTCCCTTTATCAGCTTTTAAAATAAGTATATCCCTATTTTTTTTCAAAAATCTCTCCGTTGATTCAAGCTTACTCAACATGAACCTATATCTTTCTGTTAATCACTAGTACATATAATTTTGTTCTAGCTATCTCCTGTCCCTTTTTTTATTTTGTAGTCTGAATAAAATCCTCCCCCTTAGCAATAACCTTTAAAATTAGATAATTGCTGCTTTCTAATTGGCAGGGCATGTTTATGGCCTAGAATGATTCTCCACACCTGATCAGAAAAGTTATTGTGGACTTTCCTCTTATAATTTTGTCTCTTATTGTTTTAAACGTATTCAGACACGTTCTCACTTTACTGTTCTTTTCAAAGTAGTTATATCCCATTCTTTTGGCTCGTGCTCTTCTTATTTTAATAAAATTGTGTCCATTTTTGAAACACAGTCAATCAGTTATTATAAGCAGCTAAAAATTTTGTAGAAAGAGTGCTCATTATAAGGGATAGGGAATTTCCTAGAAGAAATACAGAAAAGATTAGGAATATATTAGTCGAAAATACTTTTCCAAATCAGCTTATTTGTAAATTAATTAATCAGTACAGTGGTAGGAGGGATCGTAATCTAACGTAACGTGTTGGATCCCAAAGGTATAGAAGGCGTCAACGTATGTACCAGGAATTTCTGAACGGTTAAAAAAACTGAATTCTTTGACAGGAAAAAGTACAAAATGGTTTTCAAGGTTTATAATACATTGAATAGATTGTTCAGTAAAACTAAGGAACGAATTCATAAATTGGATATATCAATAGTTTATAAAATTTCTTGTAAGGGAAATCATCAGGAGAATTGTAATAAGATTCTTGATTTGATATTCCGACAGGGTGTTTTGATGTAGAATTTTGGAACGAATTTCCGTCATCTCTTTCCGTCAACCAAACTTGACAAGGGATGACGGAAATTCGTTCCAAAATTCTACAATTGTAATAAGGTTGATGTAGGGACAACAAAAATACACTAGAATAGCTGGACATAAATCAATTATAAATATGAATCTTCACATTGTTTGGAATTTAATCAGTATCCACGTTTTGAAAACGCATCAGTTTTGAATACAAAGACTAGTTTTAAGCGTCGTTATATATTAGAAATTTTACAAATTGTAATTACACAAAAAATTAATTTTAAAACAGACACACATATTGTTGCGCAGGTGTATAGGCATTTAATTCATAAAATAAGATAGATTAGAAGTATTATTTAGTGTTTTGATTTATGTTATTTTAATAGATTTTTTCTACACATGTTATTATATATGTAAAATTATTTCAGTTTTAATGTTAAAAGTTTTTTTGTCTCTTGTTTTCTGTAAAATTTTTAAATTTTGTTGACAAATATTTTTTTATGTAAATTATTATAGTTATTATTTATTATAAAAATTATTTTATTTCCTGACGATTTGTCTTTTCTACATTTATTTATTTTTTTACTTATTTGTATCTTTAGAGAATAGTTATAAATTATTAACTAATGTATAAATGGATATGGCCACTGGGCCTTAGTTCGATGTCTCTGATTTCTATTCACTTAAGTTAATTTTGAAATCGTTATTTCTTATTACTTATTTATATTACGTTATATAAATTGGTTTCTTTTAAAAAGTTAATTTCTCGAGTTGCATTAGTTTCAACAGGATCGGATAGTAGGGGATAGTATTTACAATACATTTAAGGTGCTGTTATACTAAAGTTGCAAATTTGAACTACAGGTAGACCTATTAGGTATCCGCGGCGTTTTTCAAATAATTATTTATATCACTTGCTTTGTAATTGTTTGTCATCAAAATGCATGTTTGTTAATAAATTGATATAATGCCTTCCAATATAGCAATAATTTCTGCAGTAAAAATGTGCGTAAATAGTATTTTGGTAGGATTGAATTTTTAATTATTTTATTACTGTGGGTACACCAAAACTTACTGGTTCATTTATTTTTGATGCATCCGTGAATGAAACATTACATTTTTGTGTTGGGATTGTATTTCTGGATATCATTTTTTAAATATGGGTTGGAGATTGATTTTACATAGAAATAGGTTATGACTTTTAAAATTACGTATTATTCATTGTACAGATGGCATTTTTTGATTCTATTTACTTTTTAAACATTAATTTATAATAGGTTAGACAGTGTTCGAAAAAACAACTTTTCCTTTTTATTCTTTTTGGTTTTAAAAACTCGTCAAACTAGGCAGGCGTCATTTAATTTATACATATTTTCTGCACCAGAATATAGCAGGTGTAGGATACTTTTACTAATAAAAAATGTAACTGCCGATATTACCACATATTTGTGCAGAAACAGGAATGGATTCACCCTTGCCATGTGATAAAGATATGTTAAAATTTTTTCAGATTTTGAAGTTGCGTTAAATTAAATGACTAGTTAAGATCTATTTTTTTCATGATTTATATTTTGTTCTAGTCAAATAATGAATAGCATTATTAGAGGTGTGGCTAAACATTTTATTATGCACCTTTTTACAATACATATATTAGGGCGCTATCATTCAACAATAGAACATTTTGCTCAATACAAATTTAACCATTTTAAGAAAATCAAATTGCTTTTATTATCTTTCAGTTATAAAAAACCAACGGCACTACCAGCGCCAAAGTATATTGAGCTTTTAATGGACTGGATAGAATCGCAAATTAATAATGAATTGATTTTTCCCGTTTCAACAGGTAATTACAAGTTCTTATATTATTTAGTTTTTTGACAGTGCTTTCATATTTTATTTTCGATTACTTGTTCTAAATGTGTCATAATCCAACCAAATAATCGGATAACATTTTTCTGATTTATTAAGATACTGCGTGGATTTTCTCAATAAAAATAGAAAAGTTCGGTCAGATCAGGCTAATATATAATGGAAATTCTTTGATCGTGTTTACTCAAAATTTTAGAAAAATGCATGGTTGATTTATGATTCATTTAGCCCAGAATTATTTGTTATTTTTTATGTGAAGAAATATCTTGTACCGACACGTTGCCTCTGGATGCTGAGTAGTCTCTGCGGCATCCCGGGTCGAAATTATTTACGTATTCAAGTCTCTCTCTTTCAACTAAAATACTCAATATACACGTTTTAAACCGAAGCAATCTATTTACACGATTTTTGAGTTTCAATATACGGACAGAGAGTAGCGCTGTAGGTTCGAATTATAGATGAAAGGCGAAAGGACAACCTTTACTAGCTATAACAAGTACCACTCCGGAGAAAAACATATTACTCTCTCCGGACTAATAACCTCTTAGTTTAGCTTCAGACCGTTTCCGTAACTGTTGAAGTTATAAAGTTCCAGGTAGAAATCGAGCCTCTTTGTTTGTAAAGCCGGACACCAGTATGATTTTAGTGTATGATTTTCTCTTGGATAGGACTAACTTCTGCACAAATTATTTGTCTTACTGCATTGTCAGCCAGCTGACTCTGCATTTGCTTGCTAAGGTTGTGCTATTTATAGTTCCGACCGAATGCACACATATATTGGTGGTATTGTTCTCTACCTATTGTGAGATGCATGTTGTATGTTATTATGTATTATGTGACCGTAGAGACGTACGTCATATAAAGTTTTTTTACTGTATTGTATTTTATTGAATCTTTCTATTAAAAGAAATTCACAATAAGTATTCAAATCTTATTTCTAAATTATTATTTACTAGTTAGTACCAACGTAATAACTAATTTTTTGTATTCAAATCTTAAAAATCTATCTTCTATTGTGTAGAGAGAGCCGCCTCGCCAGGCTCAATGTGTCAGTTCTTTTTAGACTCTGGTGGCCATCAAATTGCAATAAATTGCGTGCTAGAGTGTTGGGATGTGCGACTAGTTTGTTCACGTATTTGGACGTGTATGTTTTAACTTCTTCGTAGATAGTGAGAACTTTGAGATCCCTATGTATGTTTTCATTTCTTATGTACCAGGGGGCGCATACTATATGACGTAAAATCCTAGACTGTCTTCTCTGTAACTTCTGGATGTTTGATGCACAGGCAGTACCCCACAGCTGAATACGATATGACCATATTGGCTTTATAACGGATTTGTATAAAAGGACTTTATATTCCAAAGCCAAAGTTGAGTTAGGACTTATTAGCCAATGCAGTTGGTTTGTTCGAAGCTTTATGGACGTTATTTTTGCCTCAATATGACGGAACCAAGTTAGGCGCCGATCTAGGTGGATACCTAAATATTTAACGTGCGTTTCCGCTGGAACCGAGGTATTAGTTATTGTGATTGGTGGACAATTTTGCCTTCTAAGGGAAAACGTTACATGAGCACATTTGGATGGATTTACCTTTATTCTCCACTGTTTTAGCCGGTCTTCTAGCTTATGAATATAGGACTGCAGCTTTTCAGATGCATCCTTTGGATCATTACTTACACTTATAATTGCAGTGTCGTCTGCAAAGGTTGATGTATATGTATGTGGGCTTGTCGGCATATCCGCTGTATAGATGATATATATAATTGCGGCCCTAGCACACTACCTTGAGGTACTTCTGCACTGATTTTCTCACATCTTGAAAGCTGGTCCTTTGACCTTACTTTAAAAGTTCTACCGGACAAATAGCTTTTTCTACGCTTGTGGGTGTTTTCAGGTAGAACCCGCACTATTTTAGTAAGTAGCCCATCATGGCAGACTTTATCAAATGCTTGGGAAATATCTATAAATAAAGCTGAACAGTATTGCTTTCTTTCAAAAGCCGATCTAATAATGGTAACGATTCTATGGACTTGTTCAATCGTACTATGCCTTGCTCGAAAACCAAACTGATGATCTGGGATAACGTTTTGTTCATTTAGAAAAGGAGTTACACTCGAGACGAATAATTTTTCAAATATCTTTGACAAAACTGACAGTAGGCTAATTGGCCTGTAGGATGTAATCTGGCTTGAGTCCTTTCCAGGTTTCGGGATCATAACAATTTCAGACTTCTTCCAAGAGCATGGGAAGAAGCCGACGCGCAACATGGCATTAAATATGTAAAGTAAAATTCTTACAGCTGAATTTGGTAAGTTTTATATCATTGATCCTGTTATACGATCAGGTCCAGGTGATTTCTTCATATTCGTATTTTTAATTGTCGATTTTAAAGAAGACAACCGAAATTTTATAGGATCATTCACGATGTCGCTAATAATTGGAATAGTGGAATTACTTATATCATGCGGTGCGAAAACCTTCTCTAAGTGCTTTGCGAACGCATTTGCCTTTTTACTTGAGTTTTTAGCCCAAGTACGGTCTTCAAGTCTTAGTGGGGATTCGTAAGCAATAGGACATTGTAAGTGCTTTACAGCTTTCCACAGACTATAATCCGTGTTTTTCATTGGATCCAAGTTTTTTAAAAAGTTGTCGATAGCGAATTGGTGTTTATGTCTCAATTTACTGCGTAAGTTTTTTTGGCATAAGTTCATTTGCATTTTTATGTGTGGAGAACGGCTATTTTGCCATTGTCTTCTTAGTCTTCTTTTCTCAATGACGAGCATCTGAATATCTGCTGTTGCCTGGTACGTTATTATTTTAGCTGATGGCTTTGTTGGCGTTGTAGCTATGGCTGCGGCAGTCACGACGTCTGTAAAATGGTCTACAGCTGCTTGAATATCAGCTGGATTTCTCAGTGGGATGTTCAAAGGTAACTGAGAGCTCACATACATTTTATATTTTAACCAATTCGTGTTTCTGTTCGGGTAGAAACTAAGGGTTTTAGGTGCAGTGACAAAACTGTCGTGTAAAATAACAATTGTAGGTGAATGATCAGAAGATAGGTCATAGGATGAATTAACTAAGAGTTGATCGCGTTTGATGTTTTTTACTATAGCAAAATCAATAAGGTCTGGCAACTTATTAAAGTCTGTGGGCCAATAGGTGGGTTTACCGGCAGATACGACGTCAAGCTTGTTTGCTTCAACTGTATAATACAACTGCCTACCTCTAGGACTAAGGAGTCTGGATCCCCAATATGTGTGCTTTGCATTGTAATCGCCAGCGGCAATAAATTTTTGCCCTAGCGTAGCAAAGAACCCGGCAAATTCATGCTGTTCGATTTTATGCCTAGGCGGGCAATACACTGATGAGACTACAATTTTAAAATCTGTAAGATTTATGGTCGTGGCTTGAAAAAAGTCCACTCTGAACTCAGGCAATGGAAAATGCCTTACGTTTTTTCGGACTATAATGGCAGTCCCACCACATGCCCTTTCGCTTGGGTGTTTGGTGTCATATATAAAATACCCATCAATTCTAAAGCAGTTTTTTATAGTGAAGTGTGTTTCAGAGACTAATAGTATGTCTATATCATGTGCTAGCAGGAACTGTTCTACTTCATATTTATGTTGGGAGAGCCCGTTAGCGTTCCAGAAGCATATTTTTAACTGGTTCATTTTTTGCCAAGCAAAACTTGCAGAAGCATGTTTTGGGTTCGCATCATTTCCTGAAACATACCCTGCATAGTTGTCATGAAATTATTCATTGTCTGTATTAAGTTCTCGATCGAGCAGGAATTGTTGGTGAGGGGTGTCTTAGCACCCTCTTTTAAGACGTGGGCATATGAATGTTTATGCGCATTAGAACTTTTGGCATTCGCATTAGGTAAATCATTTCTTAATGTTTGGGCATATGAAAAGTTTGGCTTAGTGTGTGGCTGTGTAGCTTGTGTACTAGCAATAGAACCAGCATGAAGCCGAGGAAATTGGGAAGCTTTATATTGCTCATATTCCGGTTTACGTACGACTTTCGCATTATCTTTTACATATTGAAATACTTTGCAGCCCCTGTAATTTGCTGTATGGTTTTCACCACAGTTGCTGCATTTTTTGACCTTGGGGTCTGTTTTGGAAGAAGTGCATTCCAAAATCCGGTGCGCATCCGCAAACAACGCATACGGATGGTAGCTTGCAGTAGGTTTTCGTGTGTCCGAATTCCTGGCAATTAGTACACTGTCGGGGACCGCTACGTTTTAGAGGCTCTTCCACCGTTATTCTTCTGTTCAAAAGGTAGCGCAAATTATATATTGGATGAACCGAGTTTTTTGATTTAAGTTGCGATGCATTAAACACTATTTCAACACGGTGCATAATAAAATTTTTTTTAAGAATTCAATTGAACAAGTCCAAAGACACAGTGAACGGTTAGTAAAAACAAAGAAATAAATAACAAAAATTAAAAAGAACAATATAATATATGGTGTGATAGAAACCAATAAGAAATAGTTCATGGTTAAACTGGTTTAAACAATTGATAGTGAGTGCATAAGCGCACCAAACATTAAAGATAAAAATATAAAATGTAATAACAACAATGGTTATTACTCTTATAGTTACACAAATGCTAATGAACAATATAAAGAATAAAAAAAATATGACAGCGCGTTTTTGACCGAACTCGTTCATTATCCGCAAATATAAATATATCTACCCCAGAAGCAACCAAGTCATCTAATAAAAATCAACAAATAAACATTACAGGTGCAAAAATAGTACAACAAGAAAAAGAGCAACGTACTGTATCAAAACGAGTGCAAACTGGTATAGATTGGTTCATACTCATAACCAAGAGGAAGGCCAGTCTTCGCAACAAGAACGAACCGCCAAAGAATAAAAAGGTTCTCATCAAGTAGCTGCAATATTGGTAAGTGAAAATAGATTCTCTGTACTTGGTACCCCACTATAAGGGAAGAAAAACCCCACAAATATATTTGTGTGCACAAACATCAAATGCCGTTGTAAATATGCTGTCCCAACTCGTAGGTAAAAATAATTGCTATGTGGCTTCTGTAAAAAAAAGACAAACACAAGAACGACAAATACAAGGTCCAAGCCCACACTGAGAAAAATTATCCAATTATCCAAATCGCAAGTCGACTCGAAGCAGAAAATAAGAAAATAAGTAATTACATGTATCAACCAAAAAGTGCTAAAGGTTTGATAATAATCATAAAGTGCACTGGCGGTTCTATTCCCACTGAGGAAATAAAAAGTGCCACAGAGGTGGAAGGTTATGTCGTAAGGTCAGTGCACAATATTCTAAATAAGAATAAAGTTGCCCAACCTAAGCATTGTGTTGAAAATGCATTTAACTCATCTTAGCTAAAATCAAAAAACTCGGTTCATCCTATATACAATTCGCGCTACCTTTTAAATAGAAAAATAACGGTGGAAGGGCTTCTGAAAGGTAATGGTCTCCGTCAGTGTACCAACTACCAGGAATTCGGACACACGAAAACTAACTGCAAGCTACCATCCGCATGCGTTGTTTGCAGTGATTTGCACCGGATGTGCCATGCAATTCTTTTAAAACAGATCCGAAGGTCACAAAATACAGCAACTGTGTTGAAAACCAATCTGCAAATTACAGGGGCTCCAAAGCCTTTCAACATGTAAAAAATAATGCAAAAGACTTACGTAAACCTGAATATTAGCAATTAAGCGCTTCTCAATTTCCTCGGCTTTATGCTGGTTCTATTCCTAGTACAAGTTAACGAACTGGTTAATGAATGAATTTTTTATGTAAAATAATTCTTACTTTGTTGCTACGCCAAAGTAGTATTTTGTTTTTCTTATTCATTGATTTTTAAATATTATTATTTCGCTTTGCTCTTCGCGACAAAAAATTCCATTCATCTCTCCTCTTCTTTTCATTAATTTATTTTTTATGTTCGCTCATTCATATTTTATTACTATGTAACTTCTCTCCTTGGAAACTGTAAAATAACTTTTATATTTTTTTCGGAGTACTTGTTGATCGTGTTTCGATTTTTGGTTTAATTCATTTTAACAAGTCTAGAAGTTTTTTAGTTTTTTAACTGGCTTCAGAAGGCGAAGTATGAAAAAATTATATATTTGAAAATAAATTATAATACCATGAACTTTAATTCTACATAGTAGAAAAAGGTGGATTTATTGTAAATTAAAACTAACTGAAAGAAATATATTAAAAATAAATTTATTAAAATCAAAAACATTCAAATTATAACTTTAATTCTACATAGTGGAAAATATTAAAAAGTGAAATAAATTTAAAATTAATTATTTAATAAGAAAAACATGCAAATTAAAACTTTAACTTTATGTAGTGGAGCAAAGCTGGATTTATTCTAAATTAAAAACTAATTTGAGGAAATATAATAAAAATAAATTTATTAAAGTCAAAAAACATTTGAATTAAAACTTTAATTCTACATAGTGGAAAATATTAAAAAGAGAAATAAATTTAAAACTAATTTTATGGAAAAGTTCTTTAAATCTTGATTAATACTAAAATTCTACGTAGTAGAAAAAAACTAATTTGAGTCCTTTTAAAGTTAAAAATAAATAAAAACAGATTCCTTAAAATTCTACTGAGTTCACATCATCGAAATTAGACTTGAATTCTACACAAAAATTAAATATAAAAAATTTTTGAATAAATTTAAAATTATATTAAAAGGTTAAATAAAAAATTAAACTAAAAGTTTGGAGAGTTTCAATTTCTTTACTGGTGGGAAAACCTACAAAAATTAATTGGCGCCCAACAGGATTAACCCATGTGGAACTATCGACTTGGAGAATTCTGGAGATTTATCCGTTATGTGAACTTTCCTTCATCACATTGGACCAGCGTAAGCCGGATAATTCATATTGGTAATTGGATAATTTATATTGGAAATCGTGTTAATAGCATTAATAGTAGTTTTTAATATTATTCTTTTTTCTCTAATTTGAACATAAAAGTTATATTGTATCTTATATAATTTGCGAAAAACTCAAATAATTCAGTACTTCAACCTTTTTAATGAATATTGACAATTTGGTCGAAAGTTTAAACTGTTTAAAAATAGAGCAGGATCAAAGCGAAATCATGAGTACCAATGTTGTACAATCTATAGTATCAGCGGCAATCAAAGAGGGCACTGAACAAACACGTCGAGAATTTCAAACTACGGTAGATGAACTTACTCGAAGGTTGACAACTTTAGAAAATCCTACAGTTAGAAAAGAACACAAAGAAATTGAGATAGTTCCAGGCATCGAATGCAACGAAACCTTGGACTTAGTAAAGTCGATACCAGAGTTTAGCGGTGATATGCCTAGGTACATCTCGTGGCGTCAAGCCGCAACTACTGCCCACAAGTTGTATGAAAAATACGTAGGGAGCACAAAATACTTCCAGGCTGTAGCCATACTGCGAAATAAAATAGTTGGCAAGGCTGATATTGTTTTGAGTTCATATAATACAATTCTAAATTTTCATGCGATCTTGGAGAGACTGGATTTCGTTTATGCCGATAAGAGATCAATTTTTACCCTCCAACAAGAGCTATCTACTCTTACACAGGATTCTAAAACTATTATTGACTTCTATAACGAGGTAGAAGACAAGCTCAATTTAATAATTAATAAAACTATAATGACCTATGAGGGAGATAAACATTTAATAGCGTCCCTTAACAACAAATATAGACAGGATGCACTTCGTGTGTTCATTTCTGGTCTAAAAAAACTCTTTTGCGATATTCTTTTTTCGTGCAAGCCTGCAGATATGCCAATGGCTTTAGCAATGGCGCAGGAGATGACAACCAATAGAAGTCGATACAATTTTGCTAGAGCTTTCAGTACAGGTCAAATTGCTTCTAATTATTCTAGTCCCGTTTCAAGCCAACATTTTTTTAGACGTCCTTTTCATGATCCATCTGGTCTAACAAATACCTACTATCCAACCGCAAACCAAAACGTTTTACGTCAGCCTCTTCATAACCAATTAGTTCCCTCAAATACTTCACTGCTTAGATCACAACCACAACAAATGTTATTCGTACCCAGTTACCCAAACAATAATATAACTCGCAATAGTATTCGCAGTCAAACGGCTCCAAGATTTCAACAACCATTACAAAATAGTATTCGATATGCGCAAAATTTTCAACCCACTCCATGTTTTCAATCTCAAGCTCTCGATACTGACGTAAGTATGAGGACTGTAGGTACAGGTCGAAATAATGTTAATGGTCAAAGGAAACCAATGGGCTCAGTTCAGGTTCCCAATAATTCGCAAAGACTGTACCATTTATCAGAAAATCAGGCCGAAAATAATATTCTACCTGAAGAGTTACAAGAGGATATTAGCGAGTATATTGAGAATGATCAAGTTAATTTTTTAGGCCTAGGTCCCTCTTACCCTATGTGGAGAGGGAATTTGGAGGAAGAAAATTGAAGTTTTTGATAGACGCTGGTTCATCCAAAAACTATGTCAAAGATTTAAAAATATTTCCTCTTGAAATAAAAGTGAAAAGTCCCGTTTTAGTAAAATCTGTCCATGGAGAGAATTTCGTTGAACGCAAAGCACCAGTGAAAATATTTAATAAAGTTGCTGATTTTTTTATACTTCCATGTCTTACTACATTTGATGGCATCATAGGGTTCGAACATCTCAAGGAAATTAAAGCACATATAGATACAAGAAATGGAATATTGACATATGAGGATGGTCAAGAAAAGTTGAATTTATTTTATTGTAATGAAACTAACTATATCTCAGTTAATTTAGATAGCGTTCCGGAAAACGTTCGAGACAAATTTCTATTAGTCCTAGAAAGGTTTGAAGGTGTTTTTGCTAGCCCTGACGAGGCACTTCCATATAATACTACAGTTGTTGCGAGTATAAGAACTAGGGATGAAGAGCCTGTTTATTCCAAATATTATCAATATCCTATGGCTATGGTAGATTTCGTAAATCAGGAAATAGAACATTTGCTAGCAAACAACATTATTAGGCCTTCTAGATCGCCATACAACAACCCCGTATGGGTAGTTGAAAAAAAAGGTCTCGACGAAAACGGCAAACCGAACAAACGATTAGTCATTGACTTCCGAAAATTAAATTCTAAAACAATCTGTGACAAATATCCGATCCCGGAAACATCCGTTATTTTAGCCAATCTTGGTAAAGCTAGGTTTTTCACTACGATAGATTTGAAATCCGGTTTTCATCAAATTAATCTAAGCGAAGAGGATAGGCAGAAAACCGCATTTAACGTTAATAATGGCAAGTACGAATTCTGTAGACTTCCATTCGGGCTAAAAAATGCACCTGGGATATTTCAACGTGCTATAGATGATATACTGCGTGAAGAGATTGGTAGGTGTTGTCACGTCTACATTGACGATATTATCATATTTTTTGACACAGAGCAGAAACATATCGATGATATAGAAGTAATATTAGGAAAACTTTATGACGCTAATATGAGGGTTTCAGTCGAGAAGTGTAGATTTTTTAAAACATCTGTCGATTTTTTGGGATTCATGGTTTCAACTTTTGGAATTAAAACTTGCCCTGATAAGGTGAACTCAATAGTCAATTACCCCATACCGTTATCCCTGCGCGGATTGAGATCCTTTCTCGGTTTGGCTGGATACTATAGGAGGTTCGTTAAGGATTACGCAGCCATTGCAAAACCCTTGACGAAATACCTAAGGGGACAAAATGGTCATATAGGAGCGAGACAGTCACGAAATGTGAAGATAACTTTGGATAGTGAAGCCTTAGAGGCTTTTAATAAGCTGAAACGAATTCTCGCTTCGGAAGAAGTTTTGCTGCTCTATCCCGACTTCGAAAAACCTTTTGACCTGACTACTGATGCGTCTTCACATGCTATTGGCGCCGTGTTATCTCAGGGTGGTCGTCCAATCACAATGGTTTCGAGAACTTTGTCCCCAACAGAGGAAAACTACGCGGTAAATGAAAAAGAGCTACTAGCTATTGTGTGGGCATTGAAGAGTCTTAGGAATTACCTTTATGGTGTCAAGAAACTAAATATATTCACAGACCACCAACCGTTAGTATTTGCAATTTCCGAGAGAAATCCTAACTCGAAATTAAAAAGATGGAAAGCGTTCATTGAAGAATACGCACCAACGTTTTACTATAAGCCTGGAAAGGACAACGTCGTTGCTGATGCGCTGTCTAGGCAATACAACAACATGGTTTTTAATTTATCCTCTAGTTCGTCTTTAGAAGTTGCAAATAGCGAAATATCATATACGGAGGTAATATTGACGGTAGAGAACCCACTTAATTGTTTTCGGAATCAAATTATTCTTACTCAGGGCTTAGAATCCAAGGAGCACACGAAAATAATTTTCAAAGACCGTATTCGTCATACGATAACATTTAGGGATACTGAGGACCTTTTAAATATTGTGAAACGAGCAATTAACCCAAACTTAGTGAACGCTATTTATTGTGAACTACAAGTCCTGGCAAAAATTCAACATTTTTTGGTAACAGCGCACCCCTCTGTAAAATTCCGCCACACAAATAAATTTGTTACTGATATATTTAGTACAGATGACCAATTAGAAATTCTAAATAATGAGCATAATCGAGCTCATCGTGCACTATCTGAAAATACTAAACAGATCTTACAGGATTACTATTTTCCGAACATTAGGAAGAAACTGAAGGAAGTAATTCGTAACTGTAAGATCTGTAATGAGGCAAAATACAATAGGCACCCAAAAAAACAAGAGATATCAGAAACCCCTATTCCTTCCTACCCAGGAGAAATACTACACGTAGACATTTACTCGACAGACGGAAAGCACTTTCTAACATGCGTTGATAAGTTTTCCAAATTTGCCATTGTGAAGCCAATAACCTCAAGATCTTTAATAGACGTTAAACCCGCTCTTCAAGAAATTTTAAATACCCACAATAATACGAGAACAGTTGTTTGTGATAATGAGAAATCTTTAAACTCCGAGTCGGTCAAGACCTTATTGAGAAACTTTTACGGAACTAAAATTATTACCGTCCCACCACTACACAGCACATCAAATGGACAAGTAAAAAAATTCCATAGTACCCTTTCAGAAATTGCCAGATGTATTAAGCTGGAATATTCCATAAGTGACACTACAGACCTAATCCTAATAGCCGTTTCAAAATATAATCGATCCATACACTCTGTTGTTAAACTCAAACCCATAGAAATATTCAATTCAATTTCAGATGAATTAAAGGCTTATGTTAAGAATAATCTAATTAGCAAACAGAAAAAGGACTTGGAGTTCCATAACAGAGAAAGAGGTACACGAACTTTTGAGCCTGGACAAAAAGTCTTCGTGAGGGTCAACAAAAGACTGGGAAATAAATTCAGTAAAGTTTATATTGAGAAAATAATTCAAAAAGACTTAGGATCCGCGGTTCAAATAGAGAATAAAATTGTCCATAAGGACAATATCCGCTAATATTTAATCTTGAATTTGTATCCTACATTCTAAATACGCAGGTTTGAACTTTCGATCTGAAATCAACATGTCATTAAACTAATAAAATTATTTCATTCTTATAAGCTTCTAACAAAAAAATCATAAATTAATTGCAAGCAAAAATATTGCATGTTAATTTTATATAAGTATTAAATTGCATTCTAATTGCAGTTATTATAATTTAAAGCTTTAAGTCGTTTTGCATTTAACAACCAAATACTTTCTCAGTCGAGGACGACTGATCTTTAAAGGGGGGAGAAGTTAACGAACGGGTTAATGAATGAATTTTTTACGTAAAATAATTCTTACTTTGTTGCTACGCCAAAGTAGTATTTTGTTTTTCTTATTCATTGATTTTTAAATATTATTATTTCGCTTTGCTCTTCGCGACAAAAAATTCCATTCATCTCTCCTCTTCTTTTCATTAATTTATTTTTTATGTTCGCTCATTCATATTTTATTACTATGTAACTTCTCTCCTTGGAAACTGTAAAATAACTTTTATATTTTTTTCGGAGTACTTGTTGATCGTGTTTCGATTTTTGGTTTAATTCATTTTAACAAGTCTAGAAGTTTTTTAGTTTTTTAACTGGCTTCAGAAGGCGAAGTATGAAAAAATTATATATTTGAAAATAAATTATAATACCATGAACTTTAATTCTACATAGTAGAAAAAGGTGGATTTATTGTAAATTAAAACTAACTGAAAGAAATATATTAAAAATAAATTTATTAAAATCAAATTATAACTTTAATTCTACATAGTGGAAAATATTAAAAAGTGAAATAAATTTAAAATTAATTATTTAATAAGAAAAACATGCAAATTAAAACTTTAACTCTATGTAGTGGAGCAAAGCTGGATTTATTCTAAATTAAAAACTAATTTGAGGAAATATAATAAAAATAAATTTATTAAAGTCAAAAAACATTTGAATTAAAACTTTAATTCTACATAGTGGAAAATATTAAAAAGAGAAATAAATTTAAAACTAATTTTAAGGAAAAGTTCTTTAAATCTTGATTAATACTAAAATTCTACGTAGTAGAAAAAAACTAATTTGAGTCCTTTTAAAGTTAAAAATAAATAAAAACAGATTCCTTAAAATTCTACTGAGTTCACATCATCGAAATTAGACTTGAATTCTACACAAAAATTAAATATAAAAAATTTTTGAATAAATTTAAAATTATATTAAAAGGTTAAATAAAAAATTAAACTAAAAGTTTGGAGAGTTTCAATTTCTTTACTGGTGGGAAAACCTACAAAAATTAATTTACACAAGCTACACAGCCATATAATAAACCAAACTAATCGTATTCCCAAACATTGAGAACTGATTTACCTCTTGCGAAAGAAATGATTTACCTATTGCCAAAAGTTTTAATGCGCATAAACATTCATATGTCCACGTCTTAAAAGAGGGTGCACAGACCACAAAGTAAACAGAGGCGTCACTAGCATAGTAGTCTCTTTCTCTATTTGTTTCTTTCTTAAATGATTGACCCCTCCTATTCTCTTTTGTTAAATTTTTCTTCTTTATTTGAAATAATTTTTCTGGGCATTAATAAAAAACGCTTTTGTTTTGATTATTTTTCGCATTATTCTCAAATGTTATATTTGTCTCTTTCTTTCGGGACTGCCCGCGTCAAGAAAGCTGATTCTAGCAATTTTCTAATGTCAAAGTTGACACCTCTGGTTGCTCTGTGGCACAGACACCCCTCACTAACAATTCGAGCTCAATCGAAAATTTAATACAAACAATGAATAATTTCATGAGAACTACGCAGGGTATGTTTCAGGCAATGATGTGAACCCAAAACTTGATTCTGCAAGTTTTGATTAGCAAAAAAATAAACCCGTTAAAAATATGCTTCTGGAACGCTAACGGGATTTCCCAGCATAGATATGAAGCAGAGTACTTCCTGCTTACAAATGATATTGATATTCCTTTAGTCTCTGAAACACACTTTACTATGATAAACTGCATTATTATTGATCGGTTTGTTATATATGACGCCAAAGACCCAAGCAAAAGGCCGTGTGGTTGGACTGCCATTATAGTCAGGAAAAACGAGAGGCATTTTCCATTGCCCTAATTCAGAGAAAACTTTTTTGCAAACCACGACTATAAATCTTACTGATTTTAAAATTGCAGTCTCGTCAGTATATTGCCTGCCATAAAATTGAACACCATAAATTTGCCAGGTTCTTTGCTACACTAGTACAAAAGTTTATTGCTGTTGGCGATCGCATAAGCACCACCGGAATAGCACTTATGCACATCCTATAGGTAGCAAATTAGAACAGCGGGTGTCAGGCCCCCGGTCCCACCCCTTGCTGAGTGGCTAGGAGCTATATAATCACCTGCCGTCAACGAATGACATTTACAGCTTGCGTTGCAATGCAACGCCACATCGGGCCTGCAATGAACCTCCCCGCTTTGGGTATGAACCATAGCCACCACGTGCACCCCCGAAGGAGCCTCACAAATAACCAGTCTGGAACAGAAGTTCCAGGGGCTACTGGTTCCCGTGGTACCACTTGACTCTTTCGCTACTGGTCGAACTTAGATGCCATACTTTCTTCCAGTTTCAGGCTCCTGACCAGCCCCAAGAACTGGTGCCCCTGTTTTCCCCCAGTGACAATCCATCAAGGTGGCAGGGTTCACCAAGATGATGTATGCCCCCGGGGGGTTAACCTAGAGGAAGGCAGTTGTGTTATACAGTTCATATAAACCATCTGGACGTCGTATCTAGCATTAAACCCACCTATTGACCCAAAGAATTTAATAAATCGCCAGACCTTATTGATTTTGCCGTAGTAAAAAACATCACCACCACCTGTTAGTTAGTTCATCCTATGAGCTATCTTCTGATCATTTACCTACAATTGTTATTTTACACGACAGTTTTGCCACTGCACATAAAGTCCTCATTTTCTACCCAACTAGAAACACGAATTGGCTTAAATATACAATGTATGTGAGTTCTTATCCCACTGAGAAATCCAGCTGATATTCAAGCAGCTGTAGATTATTTTACAGACGTCGTGACTATCGCAGCCTTAACTGTAACGCCAACAAAGGCGTCAGCTGAAATAACATCGTCGCAGGCAACAGTAGATATACAGATGCTCGTCATTGAAAAGAGAAGGGTAAGAAGACAATGGCAAAAGAGTCGCTTTCCACACATAATGATGCAAACTTATGCCAAAAAACAGGACGCAATGACTAACACTGATTATAGCCTGTGGAAAGCTGTAAAGCATATACAATGTCCTTTTGCTTACGAATCTCCACCAGCATCGGCTTCTTCCCTTGCTCTTGCAAGATGTCTATAATTGTTATGATCCCGAAACCATGAAAGGTCTCAAGCCAGATTACATCCTGCAGTCCCATTAGCCTACTCTCACTTTTGCCCTTTTTTAAACAAACAAAACGTTATCCCCGATCATCAGTTTGGTTTTCGAGCAACACATAGTTCTATTGAACAAGTCTATAGAATCTTTACCTTTATTAGATGGGCTTTTGAAATAAAGCAATACTGTTTAACATTATTTATAGACATTTCCCAAGTATTTGATAAAGTCTGCCATGATAGACTACTCACTAAAATAGCTCGGGTTCTTCCTGAAAACGAATCCATCGAAATGTGCTCATTTATCGTTTTTCCTAAGAAGGCAAAACTGTCCACCAATCACAATAACAAATACCAGGGTTCCAGCGGAAACGCACTTTAAATATTTAGGTATCCACCTAGATTGATGCCTAACTTGGTCCCGTCACATTGAAGCAAAACTAACGTCCATAAAGCTTCATACAAATCAACTTCATTGGCTTATAAGTCCTAACTCAACTTTGGCTTTGGAATATAAAGTCCTTTTATACAAATCCGTTATAAAGCTAATATGGTCACATGGCATTCAGCTGTACGGTACAGCCTGTGCATCAAACATGCAGAAGTTAGAGAGAATACAGTCTAGTATTTTACGTTTTCTCGTATGCGCTCCCTGGTATATAAGAAATGAAAACATACGTAGGGATCTTAAAGTTCCCATTATTCAGGAAGAAGTTAAAACATACACGTCATAAAGAACCTAGTCGCATATCCCAACACTCTTGCAGCAAATTTATTGCAATATGACGGGCACCAGAGACTAAAAAGTACTGACGCATTGAGTCTGGCGAAACCGCTCTCTATACACAATAGAAAATAGTTTATTAAGATTTGATTACGAAAAGTAAGTTATTACATTGGTCATAACAAGTTTATAATAATTTAGAAATACGACCTTAATACTTATTATAAATTTATTTTAGTAGAAAGATTCATTAAATAAAAGCTCAATGTTTTTCTTAGTCTCTGGTGCCCGTCAAATTGCAATATCTTCCACACAAGATAATTTAAATAGACCAATAGTTTGTTTATATAAACTTTATAATAATTCTTTTATTATAACACTGCAAACTATAGAGGCTGTAAAGTCTTCCAACATGTAAAAAATAATTCAGAAATTGTACGCAAACCCGAACCCGACCGATATACGGCTTGCCTAAGCTCTGAAAAATGATGCATATTTAGCTAATGCAAATCGTGATGCGAAAAGTCACTTCGCGCAAAAATAATCTTACGCCCACATCTTAAAAGAGGGTTCACAGATATCCTTTACAAACAATTCGAGTTCAATCAAAAACCTAATTCAAGCAATGAACAACTTTATGACAACAATGCATGGTATGTTTCATGAAATGGTGCGCACCCAAAACATGCTGCTGCAAGTTTTGCTTAGCAAAAAATGAACCAGTTGAAATTATGCTCCTGGAACGCAAACAGGCATTTTCTGCTAACAGAGGAAATAGACATACTCTTGGTCTCTGAAACACATTTCACTATACAAAAACAGTTTTAGAGTCAATGGATTTTTCACATACGACACTAAGAATTTAGAAAAGATTTAATACAAGCTACGTCTATAAATCTTACTGATTGCATAATTTCAGTCTCATCGCCCAAGCACAAAATCGAACACCATAATGCAAAACACACCTTTTGGGGCTCCAGACTTCTTAGCCCAAGAGGGAGACAGCTATACAATACAGTTCAAGCAAGTAAGCTAGATGTCGTAGCTGGTGATAAGCCCACCTATTGGCCAACAGATTTTAAGAAGCGGCCAGATCTCATTGATTTTGCCATTGTAAAAAATATTAGACGTGATAATTTAATTGTCAGTTCGTCCTATGATCTATCCTCTGACCATTCACCTACAATTGTTATTTTACAGGACAGTATTGTCACAAAAGACAATGGCAACAGAGTCGTTCTCCTGATATTAAGACCCAAATGAACTTATGCAAAGAACTTTACGCATGAAACTGAGACAGAAATACGACTCCACTATAGAGATATATTTCAAAAACTTGGATTCCACAAACAACGCTGACTATAGCCTGCGGAAAGTCGTAAGGCACTTAAAATGTCCTATTTCCTACGAATCACCATTAAGACTTGATAACCGCACATGGGCTAAAAACTCAGCCGAAAAGGTAAATGCCTTCGCAAATCTCTTAGAAAAAGTTTTTACAACACACGACATAATTAGCTTCACTATTCCAAATATTAGTGACACTGTCATTAATCCTATGAAATTTTGGTTATCTTTATTAAAGTCCACAATTAAAAATATAGATATGAAAAATCACCCGGACCTGATCGTATTACAGAATCAATGATAAGGAATATACTTAATCATGCTGGGGAATTTTACTATTCGTATTTAATGCCATTTTACGAGTTGGCTTCTTCCCATGCTCGTAGAAGATGTCTGAAATCGTTATGATCCATAAACCAGGTAAAGACCTTACTCAGATTAGGTCATACAGACCCATCAGCCTATTGTAAATTTTATTAAAGTTGTTTGAAATATTATTCGTTTCATTTTTAAAACCTTACCTTAATGAACATAACCTCAATCCAGACCGTCAGTTTGGCTTTCGTGCGACGCATAGTACTATTGAGCAAGTCCACAGAATTATCACCGTTATCAGATCTGCAGTTAAAAACAAGCAATATTGTTTAGCATTATTTATTGACATTTCCCAGGTTTGATAAAGTCTGGCATGATAGGCTACTTACGAAAATAATTCAAGTACTACCTGGAAGCTCCCACAAGCTTCTGAATAGCTATCTGACGGATAGAACATTTAAAGTAAGGTCAACAGATTCATTTTCAAAAATTTTCGCAATCCACTCACACTTTTTCACTAACACACTCAAACTTTTTTTACTTTCCACTCAGCTTTCAACAAACTTTAGATGACAGCGATTTTTTGACGTTTTCTTGAAAGTAAAATGACAAGGGCTTAACACTGTTGCCTACTAAGAGACATATACAAATTTGTGGGATTGTGGTAAAATAATAATTGAAAAATATATTTATTTTGTACACATATGAAAATATATTTAACATTTTTTCATCAAATATGCCTAAAGAACACAACTGTTGATTGTCTATAATGATACTACAAAAAAAAAATTAACTATAATAATCATTTAAAAGTATTGCCCTATAAATTTGTGTGTGCGAACGGTTTGGCAACTCCACTTCAGTAATAAACAAAACATCACTCTTGATTTGTTATCATTTCCCAATTCTAGTCTTTTCATTTGTCGAATTATTGCAACAACTTTTCTCTTCGAAAGCATTTTACAAATGAACTTTCACTTTCCTCTGAAAGTGAACAAGAAATTTTCATGAAAGTTAAAGATTTCTTTGAAATTTTTATTTGTAATACGTATAAAAATTTCATGAAGGTACTTTTCTTTGTAAATGCAGAGTTAACAAAGATTCGAAAGTAGCATCCGAACAACTTCAGTTTTATGTTAATGAGCTAGACCATTCGCTAAAAACGTGGAGAATACAGGTAAATCCATCGAAATGTGCGCTTGACGAGACGGATAACACAACCCAATAATAGATATTAATACATTGATAATAATAAATAAATAATATTTTAGCGATACGATTTTAATACTTATTGTAATTTTCTTTTAGAAAGATTCAATAAAATAAAATAAAATACAGCTTAAAAAAATAATAATTCTTTTATTATAATTTTCATTAATTAATTTTTAAGCTGTACGTCTCTCCGTATGACTGTCTGTCCAGTGTTGAAATCAACTTTCTGACGGCACTAGACAACTTGGGATCTTAAAACTTGGATCAATGAGCTTGCCGAATTTTCGCCATTTGAAATCCGCCATATAGGTCAACAAGTTGCCGAGATATAGGCCACAAACGTTGTTTTTATTAATTACATTCGCACGTTCTGAATCCTTATCAAATTTGCTATAAAGTCCCCTTAGAGGTATTACCATTACAAAAACTTCAACATTTCAAAAACTAACAGTAAAACACAAATTCTTTCACAAATAGAAATTAAAAAAAAAAAAAAATTGCCAAAAGTATAAATTCAACATAAATTCGGAAATTCGCCACAAAATCGAAAAACTGGGAGCATTTTTTTTATATCCAAATTCAATAAAAGCCCAAAATTTAAAAAAAAAAAAAAAAAACCAAAATCAAATTTTAAATATTCAACACTAAAATTTAAATTTCATCACAATTTTGTATTTTCGCCAAGAAGCCGAAAAATCACAAAAGTGCTATATTTTACGATAAAAATCAACATAAATTCCAAATTAAAAATTCACCACAAGTCGTGAATTCCCAAACAATGTTAAAAAAATACCCAAAAAATTTCGATTTTTTCTAAAAATATTCTCATTTTTACAAAAAATCGAAATTTAAAAAAAACAGAACTAAAAAATATCACATAATTAAAAATTTGGACAAATTTTGAAATTCACCACAAATGCGAAAAAATGTGTGTCAAAAAATCAAAATCCAATTAAAAACCGAAATTTTATGAAAAAAAAAAATTCACCACATTTTGAATATTCACAAAAAAAAAAAAATCGATACACAAGGGACAGAGATACGAACTCATGCGTCGTTTACAAAAGTAAGAAAAAAGAGCTGAAGAGAACTATATACGTCTCCGGGAGCGAAGTACGTGGAGGGAATTCTGCTCTATTATGAGGGATTTATCTGAAGAATACAGAATACAGAAGATGGTATCTAGAGACCCAGTCTCTAAGATGGGACTAATTCGCAAGAGCGATGGTCACATGGCTGCGTCAGTGGAGGAAAGAATGCTGTCGCGTATGTAGTTTAATTTCCCTGGAAGCTTAAGTTCGAGGGACTCATAGACTGCTGTAAATAGAGCGGCTAGTGGGAGAAGACGAGCTGATGATGAACGGATAATAACTCCAAATGGCGTCTTTTGCACTCGGTAAAGATGGTGAAATGGATGGAGTTTTCCAAACCTTATTACAGTGGGGAATAAACATCTTTCTTGATAGGATAAGGGAAATATTGGGATTGCGAATATTCCCCTATTATATTACCCAAACCGGGTAAAAGGGACTATACAGACGCTACGTCGTTCAGTTGGTTAGCGACCGTGTTTGAGTACACCCGTACTTTATATTAAGCGCATAATTTATATTCATATAAGGTGGCTTTTTTTTTATTAAAGAAATTCAATTGAACAAGTACAGAGACATAGTTAACAGTTAGTAACATCAAAGAAATAAATAACAAACACGATTTAAAATATCGTGTGTTTAAACAATTGATAGTGAGTGCAAACATTATTGAAAAGAATATAAAAGGTAATAACAACAATGCTTATTACCCTTTTAGTTATACAAACGCTAATAATGCAATCAACAATATAAATAATAAAAAAAGGAGATGACAGTGCTTTTTTAACCGCCAGGCTAATTGACCGAACGCGCTTATTATCCGCAAATATAAATATATCTGCCAGAGAAACAACGAACTCAACAAATAAACATTACAGGTGATACACAAAAATAGTACAACAAGAAAAAGAGCCAGGTACTGGTATGGATTGGTACATAACCATAACCAAGAGGAAGACCAGCCCTAAGTTTTCGCAATAAGAGGGAATCACCAAAGAATATAAAGGTTCTCATCAAGTAGCTGCAATATCGGTAAGTAAAAATAGATTCTTTGTACTATCCACCCCGGATAATGAAGATGCAAAACCCACTATAAGGGAACAAACCCTCCCACCAATTTACTTGCGCGAACAAACATCAAATGCCATTGTAAATATGCTGCCCCAACTCATAGGTAAAGAAAATGTCTATGTGGCTTCTGTATGAAGAGGTCAAATACAAGAAGCAAAGATCCAACCCACACTGAGAAGAATTATCGCCTCATCGCAACTCGCCTCGATGCAGAGAATAATAGCTATTGTCAACTAAAAAGTGCTAAAGGGTTGAAAATCATCATAATTGACAGTTCTGTTCCCACTGAGGAAATAAAAAGTGCCATAGAGGTGGAAAATTATGTCGTAAGGTCAGTGCACAGTATTCTAAATCAGAATAAAGTTCCCCAACCTATGCATCGTGTGGAAATCGTATTTAATGCATCCCAGCTAAAATCAAAGGGATCGGTTCATCCTTATATATACAACTTGCGCTATCTTTTGCGCAGAAGAATCAAGGTAGAACTGCCTCTGAAACATAATGGTCCCCTCCAGTGTATTATCTGCCAGGAATTCGGACGCACCTTACTTACTGCAAGTTACCATCCGTATGGTGAACAACACGGATTATAGCCTGCGGAAAGCTGTAAAGCACTTAAAATGTTAAATTTGCTTACGAATCCCCACTATGTCTTTAAGACCGTACTTGGGCTAAAAACTCAACTGAAAAGGCAAATGCCTTCGCGAATCACTTAGAGAAAGTTTTCGCACCACACGATACAAATAGTTCCACTATTCCAATTATTGGTAATACCGTGAATGATCCTAGGCAATTTCGGTTATCTTCTTTAAAATCGACAGTTAAAAATATAAATATGAGGAAATCACCCGGATCTGATCGTGTTACAAGATCAGTGATAAAAAACTTACATAATTCATGTTTCACGTTGGCTTTTTCCTATGCTCTTGGAAGATGTCTGAAATCGTTATGATCCCAAAACCAGGAAAGGACTCAAGCCAGATTACAGTCACATTAGCCAAGTCTAACTTTTGTCGAAGATATTTGGAAAATTATTCTCCTCTATTGTAACTCCTTTTCTAAATGAACAAAACGTTATCCCAAATCATCAGTTTGGTTTTCGAGCAAGGCATAGTACTATTGAACAAGTCCATAGAATCTTTACCTTTATTAGATGGGCTTTTAAAAGATAGCAATACTGTTCAGCTTTATTTATAGATATTTCCCAAGCATATGATAAAGTCGGGTTCTTCCTGAAAACAAATCCATCGAAATGTGCTCATGTAACGTTTTCCCTAAGAAGGCAAAATTGTCCACCAATAACAATAAACGTACGTCAAATATTTAGGTATCCACTTAGATCGGTGCCTAACTAGGTCCCGTCACATTGAGGCAAAAATTACGTCCATAAAGCTTTAAACAAATCAACTGCATTGGCTAATACGTCCTATCTTAACCTTGGGTTGGAATATAAAGTCCTTTTATGGAAATCCGTTATAAAGCCAATATGGTTATATGGCATTCAGCTGTGGGGTACTGCCTATGCATAAAACATCTAGGAGTGACAGAGAAAACAGTCTAGAATTTTACAATTTATCGTTTCCTCTATTTATACTAATTAATTGTTTATTATGAATTTTAATAAATTAAACTAATTCATAATAATATTTCATACAGATAAAAGAAACCAATAAATTCAGTATATTTCACTAATTCCCGGAATTATGTTAAGCAAATAAATTATGAATAAAATAAAATGCTTACTAATGTCTGTCCTAATGTTGCTGTTATTCTTAATGGTTTGGTTGGTGATCATCGGTAACTCCTCCCCCCTTAGAGTAGAGTGGGGGCCACAAAGAATCTGTAGGTGGCCGAACGATACCTTCTAACATAAATGGTTATGGTATGTAGCTGATTTTAATTTTATTTTTAGGCACAATGACGTTATGATAATCCTTAAGCATTAAACACATTCGCCTCAGCAAGCTACCGACTACAATCTGAAAAAATAGAATACACATGTTTGTGGCGACAGCACAGCTACACGACCACCGTTGTGGGTGTCGCCAATTTAGATCTATTTCTATTTTTCTTGGCGACGAAAACCAGCTAGTGTTGCCAATTCAGTAAGAAATGCAAAATAAATAAGTGCTTACTTAACAATAGTTTATTCCAAAGAAAGAAAAACATAAAACTAAAATGAAAATACGAAGTGTGCGCTTGACGAGACGGCTAACCCAACCCAATAATAGATAGCATTAAGATTTTATTACAGTGGATTAGTTATTACATTGGTAATAATTAATAAATAATATTTTAGCGATACGATTTTAATACTTATTGTAATTTTCTTTTAAAAAGATTCAATAAAATAAAATACAGCTTAAAAAATAATAATTCTTTTATTATAATTTTCATTAATTAATTTTTAAGCTGTACGTCTCTTCGTATGACCGTGTTTCCAGTGTTGAAATCAACTTTCTGACGGCACTAGACAACTTGGGATCTTAAGACTTGTATCAATGAGCTTGCCGAATTTTCGCTATTTGAAATCCGCCATATAGGTCAACAAGTTGCCGAGTAGGCCACAAACATTGTTTGAAAAACATAAAAGTAAAATACGTACATACAATTTGTATGAAACAATACGTATCTATAGTATTTTATTATGAAGAGTAAAGATTTGTTTCTTTGTTTGCATCGAATAGGCTCCGATACTAGTGGACTGATTTGAATAATTCCTTCGCCATTTGGAAGCTACTTTATCCCCGGCTAACATAGAGTATATTTTTTTGACCGCACACAGTTTCGCGCTTACCTTTTTTTAGTTTATGTAAAATGGAGAACGGACGATTTTTCTATTTTTTATTTGTGCCATCTATAGTGTCATTTGACACATAGCCGAAACCGGTTTGTCTCCAAATCAAACTTGACAAGGAATTCGTTCCAAAATTCTACATTAAATAATAATATTATTTATCTAAACACACAATTTTCCAGATCAGCTGTGGTCAGCTACTTGTTTATTTTGTAGCTGCCGCATTCAAAAGAATCAAGTAGCTGGCTACATGGCGACATTCGTAGCCAGCGACATTTGTGGTCGGTGTTCGTGTAGCCTGCTGTGGCGAATGTGTTTAATGCATTAGAATAACAATCGCAATCGATGTATAGGTAATATATCGGTGAGTTGTTGTAGCTTTCTTTAGAAAAGACATCATGTCATGATCACTGAATTGATAGGCCTTTAATTTTTGAAAGTTAAGTTCTTCCAAAAAATTTTCAGGATTTACATCTATCAACTCAGGTAGTGTAATGTTGATATGTTCACTATACGTTTGTGGTTTGTCTTCATATTTCAAAACATTAATTGATACTGCAATTTTCGGAATATAATATTGTTGTGTTAGTGACATTAAACGGCTTCCTACAATTAGATTTTACCAATGTTGTTGGTATGTTGGTAAATAGTACAAAATTGTCTTCTGGTTGGTAAGTGGTCTCCAATCGTCCTACATCTCTTAATTTACATATCGGTTGCAGCGTTCGTACCAGTCTACCCACATATGATGATTGTCCCATAGGCTCACTTCTTACGGGGTACGACAGACATAATTATTTTCTAATCTTTAACATTTTTCTTCATAAAAATAATTAAATTATTGTTACAAGCTACGTATTTAGATGATATAATATGTCTAGTTACATTTATAGGTAAAAGTATGTGGTTACATCTATAGGTTAAAGGTAATATGTGACAAAATAAAAGTTTCTTTTTGAATTATTGGAATTTTTACGTTAAATATTATATTTTAGTTATTATAAAATGCTTGTAATTCGAGGACTTCATACAGTTGTTCTACAGAATAAATATCATGTATTTGATTATTTAATAATTTGTAAACTTTTTCTATTTCATTGTGGCTAAATAAAAATTTGGAAATAACATTTAGTTTGACTAAAATCGATATTTCAATTGATTCTATTCAAATATTGAATTTTTGAAATTATAGAATTTTCTCTATTTATTTTGTTAGAAAAAATTTCTAGTATATGTTTCAGAATTCTTGCAGTTCTACTTTGTTTAATATTTATGTGTGTGGTAATGTTGCTAAATCTTTGTGTCATTTCCTTATTCAATATACTTTGTTTATTAAATGTTTTTAAAATATTTTTATATTCAATTAATTTTTTAAGCTGAGAATTAATATTTTTAGCATCATTATCATCCATATTACCAGTAATGTGTTTAATTGTTGAACTCTATCCATTAAATACAACTCTATTCTGCCTTTTACAAGATAGCAAATTGCCAATTTTATACGCCAGTTGTACCAATTTTAATTTCGTAATATTTAGTAAGTATTTAATTAAAATATCTTGTTCAAATATATTTTAAGTTTCTTTAATTTTTTCAGATTTAGTTATGTAATCTTCGAGGTCTATTATTTATTTATTTATTTTATTTATTTCATCCCTGCACAACAAGACCAAGTCTTATAATTATAGTGCATGGGTATTAATTTAAATACGATATTAACGTTATCATAAGTGAAGCAATACAGATATGTTACATAATTGAATAAAATAGCGGTTACAGATCTAGATAATATATAATAATATTGATAACAAGTAATAATATATTAGTAGATATTCACAAGCTTATGAAATCACGTTTAGCGAATCAAAAGCAAATTTAGTTAAAAATAATACAAAAGAATAATGGTTAACATAAGTGATTATATGGAATTAAAAAGATGTTCACTCACATGAATACACATATACATATTAAAATTATCTAAAAAGAATTTTATTTAAAATATTCATACAGAAATTTTTTAAAAGACGTTGCGTTGTCGTTTAGTTGTTGATTGTGTGGAAGAGCATTCCAAAGGCGTATAGTATGTAGAAAGAACTGCCATTCTGAAACGAGGCAATTGTGTTTAGGAATGATAATCTGTTTACCCCTTAGCGATCTAGCGAATCTTATTCTCCTAAATAGATATTGTGGTGTTTCAGTGTACACGATCTTATGGAGGAAAACTAAAGCCCTGATCCTTAAAACATTAGCAAAAACCACCCCATATAAAGAACCTGCGTATGCCGAAACATGATCCCTCCTGCCCAGATTATATACATATCTTACAATGTTGTTATATAAAACCTCAAGTTTTCTCCAACTAGCGCTGTCGCAGCCATAAAATAATTCGCACCCATAAGTAAGGCTTGGAATCAAATACGCTTTAGCAAGTAGCATTCTCACTCTCAAAGGTGTGGTGTATTGAACAACCCATAACGTTCTCAATGTGGTATATAATTTGGCCATCAATGTGTTGACATGGCTTGACCACGTTAAGTTGCTGTTATATACGACTCCAAGATTCTTTGTAGTGACCACTATCTTAATTTTTTCCTGGTTAATGACAATATCATCACTTAAAATTGGGTGCGTTGTTTTTTTGTGAATTACCAGACACTTTGATTTGCTAGGATTTAAAGATAGACGATTAGCGGATGCCCATTTATAAATGTTATCCAAATCATAATTGAGCTTTCTGATATTTTCCGCGATAGACTGAGCTGGACTACTAAGCCAGAGCTGTACGTCATCAGCATACATATGAATATCGCAATGAGACAGATTAGTTGGCAAATCGTTAGCGTAAATCGAGAAAAGAAGTGGCCCCAGAATCGAGCCTTGGGGAACACCTCTTGTCAGTTGTCTGGGATTAGAAACAATATCATTCGCATATACCGACTGTAAGCGATTAGTAAGGTAGGAGTGTACAAGCCGAACTGCATTCAAGGAGAACCCAAAAAAACGTCTAAGCTTGTGACATAATATTCCGTGGTCAACCGTATCAAACGCTTTCGAGTGATCGAGAAGCACCAAGAAATTAACTTTCCCGTCATCTAAACTGCATCTGATGCTCTCCGAAACATTCACCAACGCAGTCACGCAATTGTGGTTTGGCCGGAAACCTGATTGTTTATCAGACAATTTATTAAAATGAACATAAGCACTTATTTGCCGATACAAGATTTTCTCAAAGGCCTTCGAGAGAAAACTTAGTATGGCCATTGGACGATATTCATCGTTTGATTTGGGTACGGGAATTATCTTTGCATGTTTCCATTTCACAGGAAAACAGCTTTTGGTAATAATAGAGTTGAAAAAATAGGTAATATATGGCAATATGGAGGGCAATATTAGTCTTATAAACCTGGGATGCATATTATCAAGACCAATTGCATTCGATTTTATCTGTGAGAAGTTCAATCTGACTCACACATGAAAAACGGAACAAACTCATATTCACTATACTATTATCATTAACAGTCAAGGCTCTGTCATGTTCTCCCGTTGCATACTCTACTGGCCTATCTTTAGTAAAAATTTCATTAAGCTCATTCACATCAGCAGGTATGTCCACAGTCATATCAGTTCTCCCAACCCCAATATCCCTTATAGTCTGCCAAGTGCGTCTTGATTCAAGTGCAGAACCAAATCTATTTGAATAATAGCTAGATTTAGCGGATTTTATCATCCTGTTCGTGCTAGTCCTAGCAGTACGGAACACAGCCATCAGTTCTGGTGTACGAAAACGCTTCCAGCGTGAGTAGGCCAAATCTCGACGTTTAATACTCTCTCTTATTCCGGAATTGAACCATGGCTTTTTTGTGGCTACAACAGTTTAAGTTCTAATAGGTATCGAGTCGTCATATAACCTCGATAAATTTTGCTCGAGAAACGATAGTTGATCATCCACAGATACAATACTATAAATGTTGTCCCAATTCACCTGTAAAAAGCCTCTTTCTAGAACGTCATAATCAAGGTTCTTAAAATCACGATAGGAGTAGGTTCGATTAGTGTGTCCCAATAGAAAATCATAAGTCGGAAATACCATATCATGTCTGGAAAAACATGGGGCAGATATTTGATCATATAATCTTATTTTTGTAGTATTACTCTCAGGAAAAATGGTATTTGTGGGTATGAGACCCAATGTACTCATTTCCTCCCTAAAAGTTGACTCAACAAGAAGATTGGAGTTGAAATCTCCCGCAATAATCACGTCACTATATCGAATTACCTGAGACTCAATATTACCTATAAAGCTGCTGTAGTCAACTGAGCCATTTGGCCTATACACACAACCGACCAACATTTTCCTGCCAAAAGACGAAATTTCAATAAAAATATGCTCAATTCTGTCGTTCAAATTAGTTCTGCTACATAGCTTGCAGGTTATGTAATTTCTGACATAAATGGCCACACCTCCTCCTCTCCCTGCTAGTCTATCAGATCTAAAAATTCTATAGCCCGATAATGACATAGCACTATTAGTTATCGCCTCATCTAGCCATGTCTCTGAAACGCAAACAATATCAACATTCGAGTCTTCAAAGATCCACCTAAATTCGTCAATCTTCGGCCGCAAACTTTGGGCATTTAAGTGGCATATTTGAATTCCCTTTCTTTGCTTAGCCAAAATCTTTACTACAGTACTCGTTACGCAATTGGACCTCCCTTCAAACGTTTCACCTCTCATAGAACCAGAGATAAAGTAATAAAAAGTATTCTGACCTAAACACAACGCAACAAATTTCAAATCTGTGTTGATAAAAAATTATAGTTCTTTTAAATAAGAAGATATCAGTGGGCATAAATATATTTGTAGATTTAGCTTTTTGTTTGCAAATACAACATAGAAACTAGCAACTAAGAGTAACAATAGAAAATGTAAGCAACGTTAAAAGTAGGCTAATACAGTACAGTTTGTTAGTCTTGAAAAAGCTGCTGCAGTTCCTCAGGAAACTCTGCTAGCAAAGGTTCATCAGAATCAAGCTTTTTTACGTAGACAAGTCCACGCAGAGTATAAACACTTTTCAGACATTTATTCTTCTTCATTTTTAAAGCTTCTTGAAATATTTTATGATTGTGAGGCGTTAAATTTTCATTCACGAAAATAGGAGCTGTACTGTCAAAACCAGCGTGCCGTAGACATAAGTTACCTTTGTTTTCTCGTGTGTACTTTGCAATTGTCTTCAGTAGAAAATTTTTTATGTACGGCGACTGCATTTTTACGATTATTACGTTATCTTTTGGTGTTTATGTTTTATATGGATTAAATTCTAATAGTGACCTATTACCTTGGCCTCGCCCTGTTTCAACTCTATAATGGCCAGTTCATTGTCTAGTTGTTGTGTATTTAACCTTTGGAAGTGAACCACATTCGATATAACTCCGTTCAACAGGTGCATTGCTTGAAAATTGTAAAAATTAAGTGATATGTAAATTGATGTTGAATTGTTTACAAAAGTCTTTAAAAGTAATTGCCGTAAATTTATTTTCTTCACATATGATTTTCGTTGGAACACCATAAGCACTTATAAAGGTTTTTAGAAATTTAGTTTTAGCAGCTATATTGAATCCTGCAGCAAATTTTGAATATTCTTGTATAATAGTTAGTATCTCTTGATGGTTGATATGATATCTACCTGTAAGTTATCCAAAAGCTTCTCTGGAGTTTCCGTGGTTTGGAAATTTGGTTTTTGTGGATGTCTATCATATTTTAGTGTTTGGCATGTGTCACAACCGTTATCTATTTGGCTAATCTTATTCCTCATATTTGGAAAGAAATACTCTCTTTTGAGACGTAAATAAGTTTTCTCGATTCCCCGGTGGTTGTTGTCATGATGATATTTCCTTATAATATCATCTTGTTCATCATTGTTTGTAATATCTCTTGTTCTGAGCGTACAATGTATTAAATAACGGCTTTGTTATTAGCGAATAATGCAGAAAATACAATTTGTACTCTACGAAAAACCTAATCATCTGCGTTAATTGTAACTAGTCTATTTGGCGTAATAAATTTAGTAAATATCTTTATTATGAAATTTTCGTCGTAAGCTGGTGAATTTACTATCCTTTTTAATTTATTTTTGAATGGCATTTCAACGGTAACATTCAATTCTGGTTATGTTCCCAATATTAAATAGATTGCAAATTCATTAGAAGTTTTTCTGAAATTGGAATATCGTCTTCTTCATTTTCTTCTACAGACTGTACTTCCACCTGTGCCGAGAGTGGAGAAAACCTCATGATTGTTTATATCTGGTCTAATTCTACTTAGTGCATCAGCGTTGCTATTTTGCACACCTTTTTTATGAACTATTTTGTAATCGAATTCTTTCAATTTCAGACTCCAACGTATTAATTTTGAATGGAGTTCCTTTAAGCCATTACCCATCTTAATGATCTATGGTCTGAAACTATTTTGAATTTGTAACCGAAAAGGTAAGGTTTGAGGTATTTTGTGGCCGATACTCTGGCTGAAAGCTCCTTTTCTATTGTAAAGTTTTTGGTCTCAGATCCATTCAATGTTCAGCTAGCATAACAAATAGGTTTATTTATCGCTTCCTATTTGTCCCTGAGACAGTATAGCCCCCAGCGCATAATTACTAGCATCCGTGGTTAAAATGAAATCTTTAGAAAAATCTGGGTTTTGTAATATTAGACGATTACGCAGCAGCAGTTTTTACACATTTCAACTGTTTTTACGTAATCTTTTGTTAATTTTTTTAGCGGTTAGCGGTTTCGTTAATTTCGCAAAATTAGGAATACATTTTCTATAGTACTCCAAGAACCCCTAAAACGATTTAAGCTATTTCGGAGTTTTTCGAGTTGGAAAAAATTTTACCGCACTTATTTCTAAAGTGGTATTCTTGGTACAAAAACATTGGTGTTCCCGAACTGATGATCATTGTAATTTGGTTTGCTATCAAATCGGTTCATTTGTTATGGGTAATTAATTCGTCTATTTTGATTATATCTACTAACCATGACACTGTCGATAATATATATTCTGCTCTTTAGTGCAGACATTTAGAGCTTCAGCTAATGTTCATGGTCTCATAGCCCTAATTCTAGCCTCCAAACGATCCTTGAATCACGTTACGCAATACTCGTAGTTAAGGCATATTTCCTCGTAAAGTGCCTTTTTCACCTTATCATTTTGTGATCTACTTGTAGCAAAATGTTGGTACAAAGGGCCGATTGAAATTCTACTACTTCACTGTACACGTTCTCGAATGGCTTATTATATCGCGAATAATAGGTTATCAGATTTTCCTCTATGGTGTCCCAATTTAATGGGATACCATACATATTAACTACCTCGTTTGCTTGCTCATCAATTTCGTTGCATTTTATTGAATCTTTCTATGAAAAGAAATTCACAATAGGTATTCAAATCTTATTTCTAAATTATTATTTACTAGTTATTACCAATGTAATAACTAATTTTTTGTATTAAAATCTTAAAAATCTATCTTCTATTGTGTAGAGAGAGCCGCCTCGCCAGGCTCAATGTGTCAGTTCTTTTTAGTCTCTGGTGGCCGCCAAACTGCAATAAATTGCGTGCTAGAGTGTTGAGATGTGCGACTACTTTTTTTACGTATTTGGACGTGTATGTTTTAATTCTGCGTGGATAGTGGGAACTTTGAGATCCCTATGTATGTTTTCATTTCTTATGTAACTTCTGGATGTTTGATGCACAGGCAGTACCCCACAGCTGAATACCATATGACCATATGGGCTTTATAACGGATATGTATAAAAGTACTTTGTACTCCAAAGCCTAAGTTGAGTTAGGACTTATTAGCCAATGCAGTTGATTTGTTCGAAGCTTTATGGACGTTATTTTTGCCTCAATGTGCCGGGACCAAGTTAGGCGCCGATCTAGGTGAATACCTAAATATTTAACGTGCGTTTCCGCTGGAACCGTGGTATTAGTTATTGTGATTGGTGGACAATTTTGCCTTCTAAGGGAAAACGTTACGTGAGCACATTTTGATGGATTTACCTTTATTCTCCACTGTTTTAGCCAGGCTTCTAGCTTATGAATATGGGACTGTAGCTTTTCAGATGCATCCTTTGGATTATTACTGACACTTATAATTGTAGTGTCGTCTGCAAAGGTTGATGTATATGTATGTGGGCTTGTCGGCATATCCGCTGTATAGATGATGCATAATAGCGGCCCTAGCACACTACCTTGAGGTACTTCTGCACTGATTTCCCCACATCTTGAAAGCTGGTCCTTTGACCTTACTTTAAAAGTTCTATCGGACAAATAGCTTTTTATAAGCTTGTGGGTGTTTTCAGGTAGAACCCGAACTATTTTAGTAAGTAGCCCATCATGGCAGACTTTATCAAATGCTTGGGAAATGTCTATAAATAAAGCTATGCATCTGGATTCTGATGATCTGGGATAACGTTTTGTTCATTTAGAAAAGGAGTTACACTCGAGACGAATAATTTTTCAAATATCTTTGACAAAACTGACAGTAAGCTAAAAGGCCTGTAGGATGTAATCTGGCTTGAGTCCTTTGCTGGTTTCGGGAGCATAACAATTTCAAACATCTTCCAACAGCATGGGAAGAAGCCGACGCGCAACATGGCATTAAATATGTAAAGTAAAATTCTTACAGCTGAATTAGGTAAGTTTCTTATCATTGATCCTGTTATACGATCAGGTCCAGGTGATTTCTTCATATCCGTATTTTTAATTGTCGATTTTAAAGAAGACAACCGAAATTTCATAGGATCATTCACGGTGTCACTAATAATTGGAATAGTGGAATTACTTATATCATGTGGTGCAAAAACCTTCTGTAAGTGATTTGCGAACGCATTTGCCTTTTCACTTGAGTTTTTAGCCCAAGTACGGTCTTCAAGTCTTAGTGGGGATTCGTAAGCAATAGGACATTGTAAGTGCTTTACAGCTTTCCACACACTATAATCCGTGTTTTTCATTGGATCCAAGTTTTTTAAAAAGTTGTCGATAGCGAAATCGTGTTTCTGTCTCAATTTACTGCGTAATTTTTTTTTTGGCATAAGTTCATTTGCATTTTTATGTGTGGAGAACGACTATTTTGCCATTGTCTTCTTAGTCTTCTTTTCTCAATGACGAGCATCTGAATATCTGCCGTTGCCTGGTGCGATATTATTTTAGCTGATGGCTTTGTTGGCGTTGCAGCTATGGCTCCGGCAGTCACTACGTCTGTAAAATGATCTACAGCTGCTTGAATATCAGCTGGATTTCTCAGTGGGATGGTCAAAGATAAGTGAGAGCTCACATACATTTTATATTTTAACCAATTCGTGTTTCTGTTCGGGTAGAAACTAAGGGTTTTAGGTGCAGTGGCAAAACTGTCGTGTAAAATAACAATTGTAGGTGAATGATCAGAAGATAGGTCATAGGATGAACTAACTAACAGTTGGTCGATGTTTTTTACTATAGCAAAATCTATAAGGTCTGGCAACTTATTAAAATCTGTGGGCCAATAGGTGGGTTTACCGGCAGATACGACGTCCAGCTAGTTTGCTTGAACTGTATAATACAACTGCTTACCTCTAGGACTAAGGAGTCTGGATCCCCAATATGTGTGCCTTGCATTGTAATCGCCAGCGGCAATAAATTTTTGTCCTAGCGTAGCAAAGAACCTGGCAAATTTATGGTGTTCGATTTTATGCCTAGGCGGGCAATACACTGACGAGACTACAATTTTAAAATCAGTAAGATTTATAGTCGTGGCTTGCAAAAGGTCTTCGTTGAATTCAGGCAATGGAAAATGCCTTACGTTTTTTCGGACTATAATGGCAGTCGCACCACATGCCCTTTCGCTTGGGTGTTTTGTGTCATATTTAAAAAACCCATCAATTCTAATGCAGTTTTTTATAGTGAAGTGTGTTTCAGAAACTAATAGTATGTCTATATCATGTGCTAGCTGGAAGTGATCTACTTCATGTTTATGTTGGGAGAGCCCGTTAGCATTCCAGAAGCATATTTTTAACTGGTTCATTTTTTGCTAAGAAGAACTTGCAGAAGCATGTTTTGGGTTCGCATCATTTCCTGAAACATACGCTGCATAGTTGTCATGAAATTATTCATTGTTTGTATTAAATTATCGATTGAGCTCGAATTGGTAGTGATGAGTGTCTGTGCACCCTCTTTGAGGACGTGGGCATATGAATGTTTATGCGCATTAGAACTTTTGGCATTCGCATTAGGTAAATCATTTCTCAATGTTTGTGCATATGAATAGTTTGGTTTCGTATCTGGTTGTGTAGCTTGTGTACTAGCAATAGGACCAGCATGAAGCCGAGGAAATTGGGAAGACCTATATTGCGCATATTCAGGTTTACGTACGACTTTCGAATTATTTTTTACATGTTGAAAGACTTTGCAGCCCCTGTAATTTGCTGTGTGGTTTTCACCACAGTTGCTGCATTTTTTGACCTTGGGGTCTGTTTTGGAAGAAGTGCATTCCAAAGTCCGGTGCGCATCACCGCAAACAACGCATACGGATGGTAGCTTGCAGTAGGTTTTCGCGTGTCCGTATTCCTGGCAATTAGTACACTGACGGGGACCGCTACGTTTTAGAGGCTCTTCCACCGTTATTCTTCTGTTCAAAAGGTAGCGCAAATTATATATTGGATGAATCGAGTTTTTTGATTTAAGCTGCGATGCGTTAAATACGATTTCAACGCGATGCATAGATTGGGGAACTTTGTTCTTATTTAGAATATTGTGCATTGAGCTTACGACATAGCCTTCCACCTCTATGGCACTTTTTATTTCATCAGTAAGAACAGAACTGTCAATGCCCTTTACGATGACAATCTAACCTTTAGCACTTTTGAGTTGATACGTATAATAGCTCTTATTATCTGCATCGAGGCGACTTGCTATTAGGCGGTAATTCTTCTCAGTGTGCGCTTGGATCTTTGTTTCTTGAATTTGACCTCTTCGTATAGAAGCTACATAAAACCTTTCCTTACCTACAAGCTGAGACAACATGTTAACAATTTCGTTAGATGTTTGTTCGCGCAAGTAAACAGGGGGAGGTTTTTGTTCCCTGACAGCGGGTTCAGCTTCATCATCCGCTGTAGTAGATAATCTGTTTTCGCTTACCGACATTACAGTACTTTGGGAGCTTTTATATTGTTTAGCAATGCGCTCTTGCTGCGAAGACTTAGGACTGGCTTTCCTTTTGGTTATGGGTATATAACGATCCATACCTGTTTGCACTTTTTTATAGGATTTTTCAAATTACCTGCTTCGTTTGTTTGTTGCACTATTTTTGATATGGTACCTGAATTGTTTTTTGGTTGAATTGTAATTTCTTCTGGTGTTGTTATTTGCGAAGATAAGTTTATATTTCCGGATAAAGAATGCGTTCGGTCAATTGGCCTGGCGCTTAAAAAAGCACTGTCATCTTTTTTTTTATTATTTGTATTGTTCATTGCATTATTAGCATTTGTGTAAGAAAAAGAGTAATAAGCATTGTTGTTATTACCTTTTATATTTTTTTCATTAATATTTGGTGCGCTCATACACTCACTATCAATTGTTCAAACCGGTTTAACCATACACTATTTGTTATTGTTTTTTTTTACACACAATATTTTATATTGTTATTTTTTGTTCTTTATTTCTTTGTTATTACTAACTGTTCACTGTTCAATTGAATACTTTAAAAAGTATATATTAAAAAGTATATATATATATATATATATATATATATATATATATATATATATATATATATATATATTTGTTATGCGTTCGATATAACGTACGTCTGTACTCAAACAAAATTTTTTTGTGTTATATTTTTTTCAAATATAAATCTATACTCCTTTTTATCTCATTCTTTTGCTAAAAATATGATTTTATTATATTTTTTATATAGTTTGAGTTTAACATGCAAACTTTATTTTACTTCCTTCTTATTAGATGCTGAAGTTGCTGACGGCAGTTGTTATTAATGTGTGTAGTTGTTATTGTTGTATTGATTTTTAAGTTAATGACTCTTGTTGTCATTAATGTAGTCGTTGCTGTTGTTATTCTTAATGGTTTGGTTGGTGACCGTCGCAACTCACGCAATTTATTGCAATTTGGCGGGCAGAGAGCCTAAAAAGAACTGACACATTATGCCTGGCGAGCCGGCTCTCTCTACACAATAGTAGATATTTTGTTAAGATTTGAATACGAAAAATTGGTCTGTGCATTGGTAATAATTAGTAAATAATAATTTAGAAATAATATTTGAATACTTATTGTAAATTTCTTTTAGTAGAAACTTTCAATAAATTAAAATCAAAGATAAAAAAGTAATTCAGACCAGTTAGCCTTAAATTTTTCTATTGATGACAATGGAGAGAATGTGGCTGACTATCTGGAGAGCCATACTCTGATGGAAAAGCCCTTGAGTAGATTTCAGCATGCTTGTAAAGCACGCTCTGCTTCTCAGAGTCGCGGAAAGAGAAATTCTCAATGGTGGAACTAGTTTGTCCGTCTTTATGGACATTTAAGGCGCCTTTGACAAGATCTCTTTCGGGAAACTGAGAAATGCTTTTACTGAGGGCAGAGATGACCCCATTTTTATAAGATAGATCACAGCCATGCTTCGGAATAGGGCTATAAATCTCAGAAATGGGAGCACCTAAATCCGAGATAAGGTAGATAGAGGGTGCCCGCAGGGACGAGTGTTGTCGCGCCTTCTGTGGAACATCACCGTGGATGGCCTTCTTTGGAAAATGAACTCAATACGCGTCCATACGATTGCGTATCCACTTATGGTTTGTGGTAAGTTCATCGCGGTTGCATAAGACAGGCTCTCATGGTAATTGAGACATGGTGCAATGAGCAGGGCCTAACTGTGGATGTCAGTAAATCCGACGCTATGTTCTTCACTCGTAAGAGAAAGGGTTGAAGCCTAAATGCTCTTCGGATCGGAAATCCATGTGTCCAGAAAGGTGAGTTATGTGGACGTTACCCTGAATAAGGAACTTACCTGGAATGAACAAATCGAAACGAAGGTACGGAAATCAAAAAGGATCTTGCATCAATGCAGACGAGTATGTGGGGAATCTCACCAAAGGCTGCACAATGATGGTGAGATCCATTATAACTTATGCATCTTTGGTTTGGTGGCCGAATGCTTCTCAAAGTACAAATAAGCGTAAGTTGGATATGGTTTAAAGGATTGTTGTAGATCAAGGCAATGTTGGGATTGCTACCGTTGAACTTTCGCATAAGGCCGCAATGTCAGCTTTGCGTATGGAAAGCGATGCAAGTTGGCATAGTTTTGGGCCGAATATCAGACATAGTAGTATTCTGGATCTCGTTAAAAAGAGGTTAAGGATGACCAGATGCCGAGGGAACCTATGCGTAGAAGAAAAGTTGTCGAAAGTAAAATAAATCAATTTTTATACAAAATGGTAATGAATCTAAAAAATTAAAAAAAAATTAAATTATACCATAATTTGGAGTTCGCCATACTCGGAAAATTCACCACAAACGTAAGATATAGTTCAAAAATTTTAATATACAAAAGTATTATAATTTTCCAAAAAATCTTTATTTTTAAAAAACCGAAGCTGCACGAAAAAGTATCACAAAATTAAAAATTTTGCCAAAATTTTCAATTCACTACAAAGTCGGAAAACTGATTTTTTTTTTTAATTCAATATAAATGAAAAAACCAAAGTTTTCCGAAAAAAAAATTTTTTTAATATTCACCACAAAAATTTTAATTTTCCCACAATTTTGTATTTTCGCGAAAATGACAAAAAATAACAACAAAAAACTATATTTTAAGAAAAACCAACATTTTAACAAAATCAGTGTTTAACGAACATACAAAATCAAAATATTTAAAAACCTTAAAACTTACAATTTTATCAAAAATCTTAATTAATTTCAAAAATGAAGAAACAAATTTTACCATAATTTGGGAATTCACCGGTTGGAAATATACTTTGCATTAAAACACTTTCCATATTCAACATTTATATTTACGTAGCATGCTATGAAATTTGTATAATATTGTTTCTTGATACATATAATTTTATACACACAACTTTTGGAATGTTCAATTGAAATAGTGGATAAATAAAATATTTTATGATGTTTTTTAGCAAAAAGGAAAAACCTGTGTAATTCACTACAAATCTATACTTAAAAAACTTTAAATTGCAAAAATATTATAATTAAAAAAAAAAACAAAATTTTAAGCAAACCGAAGCTGAACGAAAAAAAATCACAAAATTGGAAATTTTGAAAAATTGTTATATTTATCATAAATTTGAATTATTTTTTTTTGTCAAGATTTAAAATTCAATTAAAGGCCTAAATATTACGAAAAAAAGACAGAATTTCACCACAATTGTGTATTTTCGCCAAAATGCCGAAAATTCACAGAAATGCTATAGTTTACAAAATCGATGTTTAACAAACATATAAAAACAAAAAAGTAAAAATTCACCACGAGTGGTGATTACAAAAAAAAAAAAAAAAAGTTCCTCAAAAAATTTAAAAAGCAAAATATTTAAGAATCATAAAAGTTACAAATATTATAAAAGATGTTAATTTAAAACTTATTTCAAAAATATTATTTACTAGTTATTACCAATGTAATAACTAATGTTTTCTGTTAAAATATTAGTAAGCCATCTATTCTATTGTGTAGAAAGAGCCGCTTTAGTCTCTGGTGCCTGTCAAATTGCAATAAGTTTATTTCTTATATTATAGGCGTAAAATCCTAGACTCTCTTTTTTGTAACTTCTTGATGTTTAATGCACAAGCAGTACCCCGTAAAAAGGCAATCTTGGTTTTCTCTTCTGCTTCAACCTTTTGTGAGTTTGGTGCGATTTTTCTTCCTGCAGTTAATAAATCACTTAGAGAAGGTTTTCGCACCGCATGATATAAGTAATTCCACTATTCCAATTATTAGCGACACCGTGAATGATCCTAGGAAGTTTCGGTAGTCTTCTTTGAAATCGATAATTAAAAATACGGATATGAAGAAATCACCTAGACCTGATCGTATAACAGGATCAATGATAAAAAACTTACCTAATTCAGCTGCAAGAATTTTACTTTACATATATAATGCCATGTTGCGCGTCGGCTTCTTCCCATGCTCTTGGAAGATGTCTGAAATTGTTATGATCCCGAAACCAGGAAAGGACTCAAGCCAGATTACATCCTATAGTCCTATTAGCCTACTATCAGTTTTGTCAAAGATATTTGAAAAATTATTCGTCTCGAGTGTAACTCCTTTTCTAAATTAACAAAACGTTATCCCAGATCATCAGTTTGGTTTTCTAGCAAGGCATAGTACGATTGAACAAGTCCATAGAATCGTTACCATTATTAGGTCGGCTTTTGAAAGAAAGCAATACTGTTCAGCTTTATTTATAGACATTTCCCAAGCATTTGATAAAGTCTGCCATGATGGGCTACTTACTAAAATAGCTCGGTTTCTACCTGAAAACACCCACAGGCTTATAAAAAGCTATTTGTCAGATAGAACTTTTAAAGTAAGGTCAAAGGATCAGCTTTCAAGAAAAGGGAAAATCATTGCAGGAGTACCTCAAGATAATGTGCTAGGGCCGCTATTATATATCATTTATACAGCGGATATGCCGACAAGCCCACACACATATACATCAACCTTTGCAGACGACACTGTAATTATCTGAAAAACTTTAGTCCCATATTCATAAGCTAGAAGACTGGCTAAAACAATGGAGAATAAAGGTAAATTAATCCAAATGTGCTCATGTAACGTTTTCCCTTAGAAGGCAAAATTGTCCACCAATCACAATAACTAAAATACCACGGTTCCAGCGGAAACGCACGTTAAATATTTAGGTATCCACCTAGATCGGCGCCTAACATGATCCCGTCACATTGAGGCAAAAATAACGTCCATAAAGTTTCGAACAAATCAACTACATTTGTTAATAAATCCTAACTCAAATTTAGCTTTGGAATATAAAGTCCTTTTATACAAATCCGTTATAAAGCCAATATGATCATATGGTATTCAGCTGTGGGGTACTACCTGTGCATGAAGCATCCAGAAGTTACAGAGAAGACAGTCTAGGATTTTACGTCTTATCGTATGCGCCCCCTGGTACATAAGAAATGACAAAGTTCTACTATCCACGAAGAAGTTAAAACGTACACGTCCAAATACGTAAACAAAGTAGTCGCACATCCCAACACTCTAGCACGCAATTTATTGCAATTTGGCGGCCACCAGAGACTAAAAAGAACTGACACATTGAGCCTGGCGAGGCGGCTCTCTCTACACAATAGAAGATAGATTTTTAAGATTTTAATACAAAAAATTAGTTATTACATTGGTAGTAACTGGTAAATAATAATTTAGAAATAAGATTTGAAAACTTATTGTGAATTTGTTTTAGTAGAAAGATTCAATAAAATGAAATAGAAGTATAAAAAAAAAGTTAATAAAGAAAATCTAATTTCAATACTTTGTTGTTTCATTTCATGAATTGGGTTCTTGTTCATTTTCTGTATTGAGTAACAAAAATATGTTTTTTAAATAAATAATTCTCTTTCTGAATAGAAAGAAAAAACGAACTCATGCCTAAAGATTGAAATTACTTAACAATTAATAATATTTGTAGTTCGGAAAAAACAATACAAACTTACTAATCGCTGGCCACGGCGAGAAATTTATATACATAATAACGGTTTGAAATTGTTCCCGTGGCGTACCTCTGGCTCAGTTAAGCCAAAGAGCTCTCTGTAAGATAGTTGCGAGCAAATAAGTCTAGGATAGTACAGCAATATAATTTTGCTATCGAATATCGGAAGGAAAAGAGCAACGTGGTGGCCGACTCCTTGTAGAAGTTGCAGAAAATAGCAAAAAAAACCAAGGCAGTATTCTGACATGTTATGATAAATGTCGTAACAATAGCTACGGTGTAGAAGCGTCCTAAAATAACATCGTTGGTAACCTCTTGCGCGGCAATTTTAGACAAATGATTTGGCAGTCTAATCAGCGAAAACAAAAGGAAAGAAGAAAAAAGAAAATAATCTGGCAGTCTAAACGACGAAAACAAAAGGAAATAAGAAAAAGAAGTTTCTCGATTTTTGCAGTATCAGGTGACAACAATACCAGTTTAAAAAAGATTTTTGCAGAAAAAAGGAACGCGGGTATAAAAAGAATCGCCGTCTGAATAAACAGGATCAACAAAAATAAAATTGTGTTGAAAATAAATTATCGTGCTATAGTGAAATAAAATAATTAAATTGACAGTAAAAAAAAAGATAGGAAAGCAATAATTGCTATATATGAATGAATTAGTTAAATATTTAAGATAGAAAATTAAGGTGTAATTATAAATAAAATAACTAAAAATAAAGCAAATAAAGTAAAAGTGGCGAAGAACAGAAAGAACACCACCGTTGAAGCTCGCGTCCTCCAAAATAAAAGAAACAGAACGTTGGAAGAAAAGGCTTTGCAGATGCCACTTAAGCTGTAGCAGCAACAAGAAAGGCAACAGATAAACTAGAACATCCGTAACACCAAACATCACCAAATCTTTCAGTAATACTTACACAACATCGCTCAGAATTGGGAGTACGTCATTGCCGCCATCAGCGCATTTGTAAATTCCGACCGTACTACCTAATAAGGACATTCCAAAGAACATTTAAAATAGCCCGGTAAATGCATCCTACAACAACAGTGAAGTCCACAATTAAATACACCGTCAACCGGAATTAACTACCACATGAGCAGCAACAATAGCGAGCAACCTCAACATTATTCGAACCTACTAGCAATTAGAGCACCCAACCACATCGGCCTCAATGACATCCTCTGCGAGGGCCCTTGCCATTCAGGAACAAGCTAAGCCAGACCTAGAATTATACTAACCTCCAGAAACTTTATAAATGTCCTTACCCATAAAGATTTCCGAAAACATGAAATTTATAAAATCCTGTGTGAAAACTAAAGTTGTGACTAACTTCAGAAATCATTAAACTTTACCGGTATAAATTTTAAAGTTGATCTTTCCTTAGAGATTTCTGAAATATTTAAATTGTACCTACCCTTGAAAAGTCTAGAAGTATATAAGAAGTATGATATAAAAACATATATATTAGTGCAGTAGTTGCACATATACACATATGTGTATGATTTTGAGTGGATTTCAGAAGTCTTAAAATTTAACTTACCCTCGTAGACATTTAAACTATACAGACCACAGAGATCTTAGCAGTCATAAATTTAACATACAAGGACAACAAAACGATAAAATTTTATTAAATATTATACGATTTCAAAAATTTAAAAGTTTACCGTGCCATCAGAAATGTTGAATTTTTAATTAAAATCCGAAATCTTGTAACTATTGTAATAAAATTTTACAATTATATTTCACCAGTTATATTGTATGACCATTTCAACATTTTTCGCAATTATTTTAATCTATTATAATTATACATAAATATTTAGATTATATCATTTGCTATATATATATAAATATTATATATATATATATATATATATATATATATATATATATATGACAAGATTTAACGACTTTTGTGGCAACAGAGAATCGATGCTTCGAGGAAAGTTTTTCAAAATTTTTCAATTAATGACTAAGAGTTGGGTCTTGCCTGCTAAGATGTTAGCACTAACATGCTGAATACTGGTTTAAGCGAAATATGGGCAGTGGCACAGAAGATGTTCCATCCTTTTGATGTAATAGTTGCATGATATGCAACAGCTATTGCCTGCACCACCTATTCGAAATGAAAAACTATAGATTTAATTGATTGCTTACGTCGATCGGAAGAAGTTTAAAAACGATTTGTAGCAGGCCACAATGATTTGTTAACGAACTACTAGTGTTCTCTGTGAATAAGATTTAAGTATATGAGTTTATTGTTATAGTGTTTGCTATAGACACTTCACTTTATACTTGGCTTTCGTTATAGCCATGACGACTTTTAGTCAGTGCTTTCAAATAAGTTTCCTGTGTTAAAATAAAAACCACATAATGCATATTTTCTTAGTGTCAGAAAAATTCTAGGAAGGAAATTAAAATTTTTAATATTCACTTCGTTAAAATGAAAAATAAGTTGGAACTAAAACAAAATGTAGAAAATTAAAATTAATCCAGGCCGATATTTAAATAAATCTATCCTGCATTTTAAACTGCAACATATAAAACATAATAAGAAAAAGCCACTAGGACAGTATATATACAACTTGTTTCAGCAAGGTTTCAAATTTGTTAAAATATAATTTTTTTCTGCATTGCTGGAAAATATACCTTCATATATAAAAAAAATTACATATTTTTTCACACAGTCTGCTACATTTAGTAATACAAGATATATGGGCTTCCTATGAAGCGCTTTTTTGTACCAAAAAATGCATGTACAACTTCCAAAAATATATATTATTTATAAGTAATTTACAACTATAATATGAATAGAATTATATTAGCAAGTGTTTTCTTACTTTCTGAAACACAAAAAAAACACACCGGACTTTCAGTCCTATTAATTACTAATTACTTAAAAGTAATTATATAAATTTAGTTTTCTAAAATTGCTTGTCAAATTCCTATTAACTTTAGGCATGGCGCTTTGCGTACAGAATTAATATTTATTATCGCGCATTCAGAAAATTAAATTCACATTTTTTGTAACTTCCATGCTGATGAGCAGTTTTTTTAAATGTTGTCCTGACATCTGAAGTTCTGCTTCTAATTCTGCAATAGTTTGAACAGCAAAGGAGTTAGGATTATTGGGAGATATACCTCTGGAAGCGCACAACGTCACTTAGCCAGTTTAGGTTTCGAAGCTACCATTACTTGTTGCTTTTAACATCTGTTTAATAAGGTGCATAGTGGCACCAGAAAAGGACAAGTTTGGAATGATCTTTGGCATTAAGGCTGTTCGATTCCCATACAAACATATATATATATATATATATATATATATATATATATACACTTTTTTCAAAGAAAAGAAAAATTGTGGTAGGCAGTTTATGCTAGTTACGTGTTTGTACACAATTGCACGGTGAAGTCATTAAGGTTCACCTTACCTATCTCATCGAGCTCGATCACCAGGCATATGTTTGTCGTGCAACCCATCGCGTTTACAAACTTAAAGTCGTTTAACTGCCACTCAGCCACATTATTTTTCATTTACTTGCTGTAATTCGAGGTCCTGAATATAAATTTGGAACCTTTCCATACAGAATAAAAGTATTATAATGAATTCCGAAATGAATAGTTTTGGTATGATTTTATAATGTAGTAAGACCAGCTGAGAAAGAAATGTAAAGTAACAATTACTAGCGGCAAGGTAAGTGAGACATACTGTACAGGGACGTTCACGACAGATCAAAGCAAGAGTGTCAATAACATCGGGACACTCTACCATCGAAGATTGCCTACTCTGGAGTCCAGTGCCATATTATGGTACTATTATAGTATCGTTTATTGTGTCGTTGTTGCGCCCGGTACAGCACCAGTAAACAACCCACGCATCGTAAAGCTAAGCCGGAAGGACCGAACACAGTACCTACCACTGGTAATGTATCAATCACATTGACCAGCTCGTTCATGGAAAAATCATAACATCAGAAGGTACAAAAGCATGGCATCCCATATTGAAGCCACAACAACAACAAATACGTACACAACAGACTACGCGATAATAAACCAGGTCTTATACTGTCATTTCCCGAGATAGTTCAATGATGACGACGATACGCCATGAAAGTGTTGCATAGCTACCTCCAGCGAAAACAGGTGTTATGCGAGATTCACGACAGCAATACAGCGAGACATTTATACTCTACACAGAATAGCAAACCGGTATTATTGGCCGGGAACGTTCCGAGATGTGAAGCAATACGTTCGAAGATGCCCATTCTGTCAATGTTATAAAGTTCGTCAGCAGTTAGCAGCCGGTAAGATGTTAACAAAAATACCGGATGAACCATGGTCTATCGCTTGTTTAGATTTTGTGGGACCCCTTCCCCGTTCATAGCTTGGAAACACTGTACTTCTAGTTATGGTTGGCAAATTCTCAAAATGGGTAGAGTTGATATCCATGAGAAAGGCCACAGCGAAAGGTGTGGTCAAAGCATAGCGAGAACGAATACTAGCCCATTATGGAGTGCCTAAGATCCTGATCAGCAATAATGGGAGTCAGCTTACATCGCGGATAGTCCAGCGGTACTCGTGAGATATAGGCGTATAGCAACAAATAACTGCATCATACACCCCGCAGGAAACCTCCAGAGAACGGGTAAATCGCACTATTAAAGCCATTATCGCCCAGTTGTCAAATAAGCAGCACAACATGTGGGAGGAGTTGATGCCTAAAATAATGTTAGCCGTTAATACTGGCGTAGTGGAGTCTACAAGGTATTCGCCAGCATTCATTACTCAAGGTCGCGAACCTCGGCTACCTGAAATGCTCTTCGGTGAAGTCACCGGGAAAATAAGCCCAGAGCGTCCCATAATCGGAAAGATAACTACAATCTGAGGCAACGTTCGTTGAAACCCAAAGTTGGAGAACTGTTACTATTAAGGCAACACCCACTCCTAAAGGCAGTAGACCAATTCGCGGCGAAATTGGCACCATAATATTTAGGCCCGTATACTATACGAACGTGCCCTGTTATAGTTAAACTAGAGAATAACCGTAGCAAAGATGTTACTACAGCTTATCTAAAAGACCTTAAACCTTACCTCCCTACAACTTAACTTAGAAACAGCATTCTTGTCTCTCCCTTTAGATCAGAAATAAAATTAAAATTAGAGCGACATTTTAAAGCCACTAGCCTTCAATTCCGGAAGCAAAGAGAAGGCACACAATTTTCTTAAAGGAGGAAGTACCCACATGCAGAAAAAAGCAGAAACCCACAAAGCAGCCCAGCGAACGAGATCGTGAGACTGCGTTCTGCTACCGCATGAGCAGTACGAATAGATTTGCAATCCAATCACCTCAAAATGTTCCCAACAGGGGGAAGGAGCCAGCAGCAGTTATCGACTTGTCAACTAATGAAGAGTTCAAAGAAACGCACCATATGAAGACACCTCGAAACGCGTAGAAGAGGCACCAGGCCACTACGTTCCAAACCAAAAGCACCCCCTAAACAACAACCCCGCCGTTGAAGAAGAAGACGATCATCCCTGGTTCAGTACGACGAGCTGCTAGTCATATACCGGCTAGGATGGGAGGATAGCCTGGATGTAGCGGATACGACCTTTGCATTAGAGGAGTTAATCAGTGACCTTTTTTTTATGGTAGGACCAGCACTCAGGGGATGACCCCTATTCATGCAATGCATTGTGCTAGAACTAGGAAAAGAGGTTATGGGAAGGAGGACAGAGGGAGTAGTGTTTATTAACATTTGATTTGAACCTTTCCACAGAGAAAGTGGGAGGAAAGACCTCTGCTGGAAGCTTATTCCACATACGAATGGTCCGGCTAAAGAACTAATTCTGACTGTAGTGCGTTGTGCGATCCACTGGCCATTCGACCACAAATGGATGTGCTCTTGTTGAAGTAAATGTGGTACGTGTGAATGACCGGGTTTCGGGAATAATATCCCTAATTTCATCAGAGCACAATCCATTGTAGTAGCGATAGAACAGCGAAACACACCCCACATTGCGACGATGCTCGATAGAGTCAATAGAGTTGGATACCCTACCGATGAGCACCTTCGCTCTCTACTGTACGCGGTTGAGTAACTCCAAAATAGACTTTGAAGCACCGGCCCATACATGAGAGTTGTATTCCATTTTCGGTCGGATATAAGTGGTATAGATAGTTAGGTGATCAGATGGGGTGAAGTAATTCTTACACCGTTTGAGGAAGCCTAGCCACTTGAATGCTTCTTTCGACACTTGAAAGATGTGTTGGGTCCATCGGACATCACATTGAATCTTCATGCCAAGAACATCAAGAGCTTTTGATTCCTCAATATCTATACCACCCATAACTACAGATGGAGCAGCAGAGTCCGTCGTGCGTCCGTGTGTTAGCATACAACACTGGGGTTAAAATCGACCCTATTCGCACGACCCCATTCTGTGATCGTCACAAGATCACTATTTAATGAATCATTCATGCGGTGCCTAATGGCCCCAATCTCTAAGAGGCTTGGTCTGTTGATGAATAAATAAGAATGGCATATGTTGCTGTCATCTGCAATAGAATAAATAGGGTTGGAAGTTTGACGAAGAAGGTCATCTAGGAAGATAAGAAATAGAGTAGGAGAAAGAACGGAGCCCTGTGCTACCCCTGAATTGATCTTGAACTCGGCTGATGCGATTCCATCTACAACAACTCGTATAGTGTGATCTCTGAGAATCTGGTGAGATGGAAGAACTAAACAGAGCCATAGCAAAGCGAGAACCATCACCAAAGTCACTGCATACTCCCACCACGGCCATCATACTAATAGCCCCAAAGAGTCCACCAACTCATCCCAGATATCGTGGATTGAGGTCTCACCTCACCCGAGCACAACCATTAGTCCAGACCGAACCAATGCCAACGCCCAACCCTGGCGCCGGATATCGGAGAGTTCCTCCGAGTCATCATCGATGGCAACCTGCATATCTTTACATGCCTCACCGTCAATGCTATCCTTCTAGCTATCAGAGGCTGATAGGTCCAACCCTTCGGAGAAAACAGACAAACCTGCTCCACCAGCGACTATAGGCCAGCCTGAAGCATTCAACACAACGCTCAGGTAAGTACATTCATCACCTGTACTTTAAACAAAGAGTTCTGGAAGAAATCTCGGCAATAACCCCGGAACAGAAGCAGAAGAGCCATTGCCGTCAGAGATACAACCAAGTATCGAAGCTGCTCGTGCACGTTACTCAGGGGGTCAACGTCTGAAGATTTTACACCACCTGGGTGAGGCTACTTATCGAGTAACGACAAGCAAAACCGGCACGTAAACACCCAGTTCATAAGCCAAAGAAAGGAGGAAGTGTGACGATGAAAGCCAGCGATTATTATTGACATTTTTCCAGGAATGTGAGTTATTATTTTTCTAATATAACTTGTTAATTAGACATTTCCTTTATTTCGTCACAAAATGCTATATTTGTCTCTTTATAAGATTGCCCTGAGTAAAACCTGAGTTTGTTATTTTCTTATATGTCAAAATTGTCACCTCAGCTTGATTTGTGCATGGTATTGGTGGACATTGATAATTTCCGGCATTTAAGTTTGCTTGGCGAAAGTAAGTCCATCTTTATCTAAGGGTATATTCAATAAACCGCGTGAAACTTATACGTTGAATATTTAACCAAGCTGTCAAAGAATTTGTCGAGAACATAAGCCAAAATATTGTTTTATATTAATGTGGCTGGCTTGTTAACAATAATTCTAATATATTTCGTCAACTTTTTATAGAAATGGGGGCCGTAGATCAATTTAAATAAATTTTTTAAAAAGAGTGAACACTATAACCACGAATTTATTGATTTGAAATAAATACAATTAATTATTTAGGTCTTATCCACTACTACTTATTTGGCAAGTTGTAATGTCGTATCTACTCAGGGTAACAGCATTCTGGAATTAGCTATCTAGCACCCTAGTCCAACAGGAAAAACTTTAGTTTGGAGTTATCTTGATATAACCCCGTTTTAGCGAGACACTAATTTCACTACTGCATAAGTTTGTAGGTAAATGTGATTACCAATATACATATTCAGTATATATAATTTAACTCGTAGCCTTAATTTTTTAATATAATATCTGCTCAATACACGAATTACATAAGACGGCATAAATCTTAATATGATTGGTTAACTGAATTTGAAGTCCCACATTATTTGAAGGTCTTGTTGTTCTGGATTTTATTGTCCGCATGATAGCGAAAAGCTTTTGATATCACATTGTCAGGTACCAGTGTGCACACAATGAAAAGTTAACCAACATTTACGACAAATGGAATACGAGAATGAGTTATTTCTCAATTTTGAAGTTTTACAACACTCTAACTTTTTCTGTTATTGAATTCTAGGTTACCATATACAATTTGCTTTTAGCCAACCATCTATTGGTTGGCAATGGAACCATTGTATATATTTCAGTTCCATCTTGGTTGGATCTATTTCAGTATCCAATTGATTATGATGAAGGAAACATCTATATTATTATGTATATAAATTTCTCGCCGTGCCTAGCGATTAGTGAGTTTTATTAAATGTTGGTATAAGTAGAAGATGTTTAGACACACAATTGGTAGATAAGACACGAAGAATGTTGATAACGTGTTTAGCGGCATAGAAAATGCATTCCATTCAGCTAGATGTCTCATAAAATTAAAACTTTTACTGTTTTCAGAGGTTGCCCATATTAAAATAAATAATTCTCATTCTGAATAGAAAGAAAAATGAACTCATTCCAATAAAAAAATTAAAATACTTAGTAATTAATAAATTAATTCTTCAATTTACTTGCTAAACTTTTAATTGTTATATAGTATATTGGTAAAAAAAAATTACATGCACTAAAAACGTTTTATTGTATATATAATAAATTTCTTTGAAGAAGGAAACAATCACATATTCTAATTTTATAATTTCACTTTGAAGCTTAATGTTTCCAAAATGAAAATTAGTATTCCAAGTTGAAGCTTTTTTTAATTTTCTAATATGAAAAAGAATTATGTGAAAATGTTAAAAAGCTAGCAGGTTGCCTGGAAACGAGATAGTATCATCCATATCAAAAACTTGGGCCATATTTTGATCTCAGTGCTTTTAAAGGCCGACATTATTGGATTATAACTTGGCCTTATTTCCACATTTATATTTTTATATAATGAATATTAACTTTTTCTTTGCATTTTTAGATGTACCATTTCCGAAATCTTTTCCAAGCCTGTGCAGAAAGATATTGACACGATTGTTTAGAGTGTTTGTGCATGTATATATACATCATTTTGATCGCATCGTTAGTATTGGCGCAGTAAGTAAAATTGTTTCCCCTATTTTAAAGGTAGTAAAAAGAAATGCATAAAAACGTAGAACAAATAACGTCAAAACAACATATGCTATGATTAATATCGAGTAGATCAAGTAATAATAATACCTTTTAATTGTTATTGATTCCGTTTTTTCATTAATTTTTATTTCATTGAATCTTTTTTTTAAAAGAATGTTTACAATAAATCTTCAATCTTATCTCCAAAATATTACTTATTAATTATTACCAATATAATAACTAATTTACTGTATTCAAATCTTAATCAACTACTATTAGGTAGGGAGAGCCGTTTCGCTAGGTTCAATGTGTTTGTATTTTTAGTCTGTGGTGACCACGGTATTGCAGTAAACCGCGCGAGTTACGTATGTAATCCCACATACTCAACCAACCCTCGTAGATATAAATTCAATCATTGCTAGATACGCTAAACCAACATAAAAACAAAGTCAAGGACACTTTGTAAAGAAATGTTTATGCAATAAAAAATTGTACTTCTTTTTACTTTCTGAAATTTGATTTCTTTTTCCGTTACTTTATAAGAACTTAAAGTCTATGACATTTTTTTTTATTCATTCAAGCTTTATTTTGCTATACATGGCAAAATACAGTTTGGTTGAAATTCGAAACTTTGAATAAATATTGCCCAATACATATTTTGTTTTATAATCACTTAAAGTCATCGACTTTTATTGTGATAAATCAATAATTAAAATTAAATAAGAAACAGAACAGAATCAGAAAAAATTACGCTAAGAATAGAATTAAGAAATTTAAAATAAAGCCTTAAGATAACAGTGAATGAATAAAGACATAAGAAAAACTAAAATCTTTGTCGTTAATTTTCAAACCAACATTAGTGGCGCAGTCAAAAAGCAAGCTTACTTTAAAGAATAAGCAAAAGAACCAACGACAAATCATTAATCCAAAGAATAACAATTCTGAAGTATTCTGCAAAAAAAATTAACAGTTATTAGAATAAAGCGAAATAAAGTAAAATAAAGCGAAATAAAGTGAAATAAAAGATTTTAATTAACAGCATGATGTCAAGAAAAAGGGATTTCGATACAAATCGACAAATAATTAGCGATATAGAGGAGCAAAATATTGCCGAATTGGAAACGGTAATAAGACGGCAGGAGGAAAAAATACAACAACAACAATTTACAGCAGTTACAGCAACCCCAACAGTTTCAATGACAACAACAGTCGGTTTTACAACTAAATGCCCAACAGCAGTTCATGATGAAACCAAAGGACGTCATAGATCAGTTTAGGCGGATACACCCTTTGAGCCGCGAAATTGGTATAACATCCCTTTATTGATTCAGTAGATCTGACCTTTAGTTTATGTAACAACGATCAGCAACTGATTGATTTTGGTCTAAAGGTAGTCCAAATTGAAAAACTTACTGGAGATGAAACTTTTCTATGTATTTGGAGAGGTTTTTAATCACTGTAGAGCAGTTAAGGTTAATAAGTTAGATGAATTATTTAAAGTTTTTGAAAGGGCTAAGTTCGACTTGAATGAACTCTACGCATTTGACCCCCTTAAACGGAACATATATAATCTTAAATGTATCGATAGAGATTTAGTAGACATTAGGCTAGAAAAAGTTGACGGGACTGTAAGAACTAACTAACGTTAGTCCGAACGAAAGACTACAGGACATTATAAATCAATACACCAAACTTAAACTGCAGTGGGAGATAAGGACAATATACTATAAACACAGACTTAATAAGAGATATTATCAAAAACCCACTTTTCAAAGCAACTACAAACAAACAAATACAAGTTAATTGAAATAATGTTCAAATTTGTTCGAGTACTTGACTACGACTGAATTTGCCATAGTATTATTCTTTATTTTATTAATAAAATTTTGCTTAATAGCTAAAAAGTAATTTAACATAATTCTTTATAAAATTGTATTTCATTTTAATGACAAATTAGGTAAGTAATATGATCATACAAAAATGCAGAAAGGAAATATGCAAACATGACAATACAATAAACAAAAATTAAAAAATAAAATATTTAACATGTTAACTCTTCCCCTCTTAAATTCCAGCGTCCACGTTGGATGGGTTATGAGTGTAAATACTGGATGCTTCAACAGGATTCTCCAGTTTGACGTCAATTTTATATTTTAAAGCCAGTTCTTCTTATCAATTGTAGTATTAGAACACACTTCAATATGATTGTTAGGACTCCCAACATTTCAATGCTGACCTTGTAATTGGTAACTAGTCTTTTAATCTCGCCAGCGTGGATGATATGAAGATCTTTAAGCATTTCCAATAATACCATTTCCTCGTAATTATTAATAGTATTCGGTGCTTTTACCACTGCTGGTAAGGGTTTTATCAGGGGTACTTCTTTATTGGTATTGGATCTTTGACCTATGGTAATTGTAGAGTTATAGTATTTTACAATATAGGTACCATGTGAATCCATTTCCCTATCTTCTATCCATATTTATCCATTATAGCCGTTTAAAAACATAAGACCCGGTGTTAATTCTTTCACCACGGGTAAATGTTGATTGTTAGAGGCTGAGAATTTTGATGGCATACCATTTAATAATTTCGGCAAACAACTAGATCCTGTAATGTTTCTAGGTTGTGCTTTCTGCAAACAGCTACATCGTTAAACATTCTGCATGATGATTTTATCCCGAGGAGAGAGTTTTTACGCTATACAAAATATTCACTATTAATCCTAATGGAAACATTATGGGTTTTTATAGGTTTCACAAATAAACTTTTGCACGTTTCCCTTTCAGTAATTGGCAAGTCGACAATATAAAGTACTAGCGAAGTCCGGCGCGCGTTGCTACGCCCCTTAATGAGCTCAATATGTGTGCAAAGTTTCAGAAACATCGGTCCAGTGCAAGTACCTCAAAATTATAACTTTTTTATGGGCGTGGCCCTGTCCATTTTTCTAATCACGAAATTGTATAATCATGAGAGTTCAATATTTGTGCAAAGTTTTAGAAAAATCAGTCCAGTGCAAGTATCTGAAAAATTAATATTTATTTTGTATAGGCGTATTTAATTTTTATGTACATGTAGATGGGCGTAGCCCCGCCCACTTTTCACCGAAAATTACCACCTATAAACATTCCCTGGAATGTGCACAACAACTTGCCAAAGTTTGAGTCCGATCGGCTTTACGGTTTCGGAGTCTATAGCTAACACACAGACAGGCAGAGTTTCACTTTTGTATACATAGATTGTCGTTTTATTTATTTCTATTTTTATCTCAACAAACTCCTGGGCTTCAACCAAATTCACGTAAGGCATACTAAGCTCATCGAAATGCTTTATAGTAATATTTAACTCGTTTAAGACAACACAAATTTCTTTTACAATTCCTTGCTTAAAAGCATCATTTAGTACTATTCCATTTATTATACTATTAGTTATTTCTGTTATCTCCTGCATTCTTGTTTCTATAGCCCTATTTATTACAATTTGTCTGTCATTGTTTTCTAAAAGTCTATTCATTCTGTCAGTTACAATCTAAAAATCATCGTGATCGGGCGAGCCTAATACCCACTTCCATACAGTCCCCAAAACGTTTATTGATCTAGTTTCTCGTGTGGGTCTCAACTCTCTGCCAGCAAAGCATATAAAATCTTTACTTGATGGATCAAAAATGGATAATTGCTATGTTCTTTGTTATCACAGCATCCAATTGGTCGATAACCTTTTCGTACGAGTCGAGATCTTTTACATAGATAAGTTTAAAATCACCAGTTTAGTCGTTCCTGTCGCAATTGTCATAATTTGGGACTTCGAGTAGTTCAGTATTTGTACTTCTGCTCAAATCAGTTTTAACACCGATCTGCAAAACAAATATTAATTCTTAATTAAATTTTTGTGGACTACTCGGTTTGGTGTCGTCAAAAGGGTTCCTCCTATGTCTTCTTTACTATTTCTATTTTGTATCCTGGCGTTAATATGTTCCCTATTCTTTTATTGTTTCTTACAAAAATTTCGTCACCGGTCTTATAAGTTATTCTTTTAGTTCTATTTTTATTATGATGGCCTAAGACTTTCTCTTGTTTTTCCGTCAAGCTCTGTGTAATCTTAAATCTGTCTTCTTTCAAAGAAGCGGGGTCTTTGAAAATGTTTTTGCAAAAAAACACTTCAATAGGTTTTCTATTTATAGAGGAATGAACAGAATGATTGTATTTATTTAAACAGTCGGTCAAAAGGTCTTCAAGTGAATTATGGACCCTTTCTGCATTCATGTATCTCATTAATTCAGTCAAAGTGGAATGACAACGTTCCACTTGACCATTTACGGAACTTGTATAGGGTGGTGTTTTATAGATTTGAATACCTAACTGATTTTCTAACATAAAGGCTACAGAAGCCGAGTTAAGGGACTTCTTGTTGTCTATTACAACATTTCCAGGGATACCAAAAGACGTAAGCAACTCCTGTAAAGGTAATTTGATGTCCTCTGTTGCCCTTGATTTTACTATTTTTGCCTAGGCATACTCTGAAAATTTATTTGCTGTAAGTATAACTATTGTTGGTATGATAAATATCGATGTGGATGTATTGACCTGAGTATTGGGGAAGTGGTGTTTGCCCTAAAACTATGTTACTTGGGTGACGATCATATTTATTTTCACAGCATATCTTACATTGCTTTACTATTTTCTTAATTTTGGCATGACAGGAAAATAGAATTTTCTTAGTAGTTGAAGTTTATTTTCTTTTGATTTCTGTGTGCTCGCCTATGTTCGTTTATTATTTCGTTCTCTTGTTCAATGTCCGATGTCAAATCTTTAACCATAGTCCGAGTATATTTCTTGTATTTTACTTAGAATCTGGTCATCAGTCATGATAACCGATGGGTTTAGATAAGATTTCAAAATGTTTACCAGTTTGTCGCTGTCATATTCACTGTCGACTAGCTCGTGTCTATGATAAATCGGAAATTTAGTTTTAAAGTTATATGAAGGTAAATGTCCGGTTGAAATTATTATTTGGTTTCTAAAAACGTTTAATGGAGAGTCAGTAAACTGGATAAGATTTTGACCAGAACTTTCATGACTATGCTGTATAGCAGTTAATGAGTTTACTTCGTTAATTTGCGGAGATCTGGATAACGCATCTGCCACTATATTACTGCTACCTGGCTTATATTTAATTTAATAATTACGTTCTTCTAGGATGGCTTCCCATCTTTTTAATTTACCGTTTGTGTTCTCATATGTTAAGGGTTGATGGTCTGTGAATATCTTAATTGCCACAGATCCGTAAACATAATTCCTTAACGTTTTAAGGGCCCACACTATTGCAAGCATCTCCTTTTCATTCGCTGCGTAGTTATCTTCAGCCTTATTCAAGGTTCTTGATATGAATGTGATTGACTTTCCATTCTGTTCAAGAACAGCACAAAGGCCGTAATTAGATGCATCGGTTGTCAAATGGAATTCCTTTTCGAATTTAAGAAATGCCAGAATTACTTCCTCAGAGGAAAGAGAAATCTTTATTTTATTAAAAGCTTCTAGTGCTTTGTCATCCAGTGTTACAGGAATCTTTGCAGATTCTCTTTTTGACATGCGTCCCTCCTCACCTCTCCAAAGGATGGTAAGGGTTTTGCCATTTTCATGTAATCTTTTATAAATCGTCTATAGAACCCTGATGGTTCTAGAAACGATCTGGGTTCTTTTATTGTACTGGGTGGTGCCATTTTTTTTATAGCACTAACTTTTTCCGGGCTAGTTCTTATTCCCTTTGACGAAATAATAAATCCCAAGTATTCGACTTCGCTTTTCATGAACTCACACTTATTGAGTTGCACTTTCATATTCGCTCTGCACATATTATGTCGTCTATATAGACGAAACATATCTTCCCAATGTGCTCTCTTAACATGTCGTCTAATCCACGTTGAAATACGGCAGGGGCATTTTTTAACCCAAATGGGAGGCACACAAACTCATACTTCCCGTTACCAACCAAAAAAGCCGTTTTTTCAATGTCTCTTTGGTATTTGGTGAAAACCGCTTTTTAAGTCTATTACAGAAAACGATTTATTTTTCCCAAGCTGAGCGAGAACCTCATTGATCTCTGGTATCGGATATCTATCAGGAATTGTGACGGCGTTGAGTTTTCTGTAATCAATCACCATTCGATATTTTCTTTCATTAGAGGCATTTAGTTTGGCACTATCAATATAGGGGAATTATACGGGGATCTTGATGGTCTTATTATCCCATTGTCAAGTAGCTCTTTGATCTGTTTCTCCACTTCGTCTTTCATTGAAACGGGGTATGGATAACTTCTCGTATAAACGGCGTCATCGGTCGTCGTCCTAATCTCCGCCTTGACCGCTGTCGTAAATGTCAGTTTTTCGTCCGATTCCGAAAACAGTGATGAATATTTTTTACATAAAGTTATCAATTTCTTTGTCTGATCATGAGTCAAATGACTTCATCGTATGCTTAAATTAATAACGGATTCAGAATGCTGTTGTTTTATATGAACTTTTATAGAATCATTATGCTAATCAATGATAGAGGTATATATAATTTTTTTTAGAGGTATATATAATTTCGTTTAAATTTTTTAGGTATTGTTACCATAAGGAAAATTGTAGATCCTGTGATCGAACTCCGAATAACTTAATTAAAGTGTGATGGGTAACTATAACAACAGAGTTTGCTTGAAATTTTGTTGTATTGGCTATCGGGTTTTAACCAATTAAAAATTTAAATATCTTACCATTACTATCTCTTCATTGAAAATATGGTAACGTGGAATTCGTTAATCTCAAAAATGAATATCCGAAAATTCGTTGTATTCATTTGCATCTGATCTACATTAAATTGTTCGTCTAAATACTCGGTCAAACATTGTATTTCCTCATACTCACCTTGAAGCTCAGCTGCGTTTGCTACAATATCGGTCTTGGTCTTCGGATCGTTTTGATTTGGTTTCAGATCATCTCGATCTATTCCAATGTGGTTGATCCGTTGAAATTTTCGTGGTTGGTTAATTTACATTGATTGAGGCAAGGGTCTTATTCCAGAAAATCTATAGTTTGGTTAAGGTCGGTTCATATAATTGATCCTTTTGGAATGAATGGAAGAATCAACTTCGATTGGAACTTGTGGTTTCGGTGCATTAGGTATTGGTGGTGGTTGTTGCCGTATTCAGCCCAATCACGAATAACAATTCCGTAAGGGTTTTTTCTCTTCTCTCAATCCTCTTATTACGTTAAGAAATTCCTTAGAAATGTTTGTCTTACCATCTCTGTTTTATCAACATCGAAAGGGAAAAATATTCGGCAGGGAAAAAAACAGGCATTCTAAAAACATATGTTCTTTGTTTTTTATCAAAAAATTTTCACTTGCAATTAAGTAGGGAGCTAAAAAGGAAATGTAAGTATTTTTATAATTAATACAAATTTGATAGACATAATTTACTTTTGTCAGGTCGAAAACAACAAATAAACAAATTAAGTGCATTGCTGAATGGAAAAAGGTTTGTTTGTATATTTTGGCAATTATCTACTAATGACACAAGCTCTTCATTTTTATCAAGGTGTGGGCAGATCAAAAAAAATATGTGCGACAGAAGGCTTCACAAAACCTAAAAGATAAAAAATCCACTGGAGGTGGCCCAAGCAAAGAAAAGGCGTTATCCAATACAGAAGAAGCGATTTACAACCTAATTGGAATGAAAGCTTCTGTTGAAGGTGTGCCGGCAAAATGTTTTGGTATCAGTTCTTCAGAAACAGAAGAGCATACAGCTTTAAAGGTTAAAGGTTTTCATTCTTTGGACAGTATAGCTTACAATGTAGAGGAGACCACAGAAGAAATTAAGCCATTAACTTTCCCTAAAATAAAAAGTCCGACTTACTTGAAATCTTCAATTTACAAAAAATGGAGGAGAAAAAAGATTTCACTAGAAACACTGAAAATGTACTTGAAGCTGAACTGGAAATTCAAAGAGAGCTGCTGGAAAATATTATATCTGTGGTAACAAATCAAAAGGAGTTAGAGCAAACAACAAGAAAGATGTACAGATCACTTGACAAAATAAATGATCAACATAAAAAACATTTTACCGAAATGGAAAAATTGAACGCGAAGAAATAAATGAAATGCACCGCCGTAATTTATTCATGGAAAATCTGAGAGTACAAGAAGTAGAATATAAATTAGAGCAAAATAGACTACTGCAAATGTAAATAGACGAATACAAAAATTGATGGTATGTAGTACATTCCACTTGACTGATGTGTTCAAATTCAAGTAAAAACCAAAGTCACTACGATTGTGAAACATACAGTGAAAACACTTTTTGTTTCCATATGTAAATATAAAAAGCTTTTATTAATTATTAAGTTATTTTAATGTTTAGGCATGAGTTCGTTTTTCTTTCAATTCAGAAAGAGAAGTATTTATTTAATATGGATAACCTTGAAAACCGTAAAAGTTGTAAAACTTCATTCTCAACCAAGGAAAAATACTATAATATGAAAAATTCAAAAATTGAGAAATAACTCATTCTCGTATTCCATTTGTCTTAAATGTTGATATAAGTAGAAGATATTTAAACAGACAATTTGTAGATAAGACACGAATAATGTTGATAACGTGTGTAGCGGCATAGAAAATGTATTCCATTCAGCTAGATGTCTAATAAAATTAAAACTTTTACGGTTTTCAAGGTTGTCCATATTAAATTAAATTGCAAGAAAAACGAACTCATGCCTAAAAATTAAAATTACTTAATAATTAATAATATTTGTAGTTCGAAAAAAACAATAAAACTTAAAAAGCTTTTATTTTTTTCTTATTAAAAAAATGAATTTAACATACAAAACACTTTTTATTACATACGTAAATGTATATATATATATATATATATATATATATATATATATATATATAAAAGAGAGTGATGTTAGTTACTACACTATAACTCAAGAACGCCTGGACCGATTTCGATGATGAGTACCAATTTGGTTAGGTCTCCACCCAAAAAAGGATAACACCCAAGAAAATTCCCGAAAATACCAGAAAAAAAAATTATGAAGAAAATTAATTTCCCCATACATTTTGTATGGAGCGATTTTACAACGCCATCTTAACTCACCCATAAAACCCATAAAAACTAACATTATTTCAAATGCTGGTTCCGGTATTGCCAGTAGATGGCGGTGTGTTCTGACAAACAGAACAGTTGAACAGTTTTTCAAATTTTTATCACCTTAAGACAGTTATTATAAATAAATTTGATTAAATACATTTATTGTTTTGAAACGATTTTTTGTGAATTTGCTATTACCAGCGAAAAGAGACGTTAATTTCGGATTGTGCAATTAATTTTAAGGTGGGTTACTTTGAAAATCAATTGTTATTCGCTGATTATTTCATTCAGAGTGATAATTTTAGTGTGCAATTCTATTTTCAAACGGTAAGTTGCTATGAAAGTTGTTTATTTTGTGCGGTTATGACATTTGAGCACATGTTTTGTGTTCATTTCTCAGTGTGATTCACAATGCCGCGAGCCAGAAGATCTAATCTTTCGCGTCGAACTCGAAATGCAAATAGAGTTCGGAATATAGCCTATCAATTGACGACGGATGCACAAGAAATCGCATGAGAACTGCGCCGCGTTAGTACCGCCCGACTTCGTACATCACAAATGACAAATCGTCGGGCAACCCAAAGAACTCAACAACGTAATAATTTAAATCAACGCATAAGAAGAACTGCTTCAAGTGTTGATTTGAATCGAGTAGCGTTTCATTACGATAGCAGAATTGACTACAGCTCTCATCCTTCCGTTCAAATTGGCCCAATGGAGGTTGTGTGCAACCATTGCGGTGTATTAAAGTTTGCTTGAGAAACACCTGGATTGTGCTGTCTCAGTGGCAAGATTAAATTACCACCACTGCCCTTGCCAACAGAGCCATGGCGCTCTTTGCTTCATGATGAAACACCAGAATCACGTCATTTTCTATCGAACGCTCAGATATATAACGGATGCTTTCATGTGACTTCATTTGGAGCAGATATTATTCATGAACGCGGATTCAAGACATTCAAGGTAATAAATTAACCAATCATTTTGTTTTGATGCACAAAAAATTTTGAATCTAATTTCGTCATTGACTCTACAGATCCAAGGCCAAATTCACCATCGAATTGGATCATTACTACCACTTGAAGACGGACAACATAAATTCCTCCAAATCTACTTCATGGGCAACGTGGAACATCAACTTGATCAGCGCTAAACAATCAATACGGAAATGAGAAGAGGAATTCTTCGAGATCTGCAGCAGCTGCTTCATGAACATCAAACTACGTTGGATCGCATGCCAACTGATGACTATAAAGTCGTGATCAGAGCGGATAAATGACCTGCAGGAACGCACGAACCCCAATTTAACGCTCCAACAATAGATGAGGTTGCAGTTGTTATTGTTGGCGAAAACCGGGAATCACGCGATATTGTGATCACACGTCGGGACTCTGGGCAATTGCAACGAATATCCGAAACACATCGTTCATACGATGCATTGCAATACCCACTGATGTTTTGGCAAGGAGACGATGGATATTATATCAACATCAAGATGATAAATCCATCGACCAGTGAGTACAGATATCAAAATAATTTTCATTTCAATATGACACTAATGCCACTGATATCATTTAGGTGAGGAAACCATCAGGAAGGTCAGCGCAATGCATTTTTACGCGTATCGTTTGATGATTCACCAAAATGTAGACAACTATTTGCTTCGATTTCGCCGATTGTTTTAGCAATTTTGCGTCGATATGTATGCCAAAATAGAAGCAGAGCGTCTCCTTTTTATCAGTTTAAATCAAACAAAACTACGTACGGAGGAGTCCATTCATTTACGCGATGCAATTTCCACCGAGGGAAATGCATCTGATTTTGGTCGGTTGACCATTTTACCGGCGACGTTCGTCGGCAGCCCACCTCATATGCATGAATATACGCAAGATGAAATGACATATGTACGTTATTACGGCCGTCCAGACCTGTTCATTACCTTCACGTGCAATCCAAAGTGGATAGAAATTGTTCAACTGCTGCTTCCTGGCCAAACATCAAGTGATCGGCATGACATCACCGCACGTGTATTCAGGCAAAAACTCCGGTCGCTCATGGACTATATTGTTAGGCATCGTGTCTTTGGGGATACTCGATGTTGGATGTATTCCATTGAATGGCAAAAAAGAGGATTGCCGCATGCGCACATTCTCATTTGGTTTGTCGAAAGAATACAGCCAGACCAAATTGATGACATCATATGTGCCGAGATTCCTGATCCCGAAACCGATCTAGACCTGCATGATGTCGCAATAGCAAACATGATTCATGGGCCGCGTGGCTCCATTAACCCACAGTCACCATGCATGGTTGATGGCAAGTGTTCCAAGACTGATGAGACCATCACTGGCAACGATAGTTACCCACTGTATCGGCGTTGTGTTTGCCGAGTCACCATGTGACACTGACTTGCCCGTGAGGGCAACTGCGTTTATTGTCGTCATTTGTCAATTTGTCGTCCGTATTGTCCTTGCTGGGTCACTCATTGTGACCAATGAGTCGCCCGTGAGGGCGGCTGTTAATTGTCTGTGTGTACTTGTTGTCCCCTTGTCCATCCATGTTGATGTTTGTTTTTTGTTGTGGCGGGCTACCAGTCCCGGATCATTTTGGGGTCCAACTGGAAGTAGCTTCGGCTACGAGGTCTGACCGGAGACTTAATTCTGGTACCACGGGTGTCAGGAGCCCATGGAACTTCGGTTCCATCCTGGCAATGGTGCGGCCCTTCGGGGAGCTTCGTGGTGGTTGTGGTTTAAACCCAAATCGCGGGTAGAGCGCAAGCTCGATGTGGAGTTGCATTGCAACCGGGTGCCGTGACCCATAGATCGGTAGGAGTTTTAGGTAGGCTCCGCTCCTCACCAAGGGGGAGGCCATGTCCAAATGCATGGTTTCGAATTGGTACTCATGTGTAGTGCGTGGGGGCGTTGGTGGACGCATTGTATTCATCCGGTGCTGAGAGCACTGTGGGGTGAGGCCGTAGTGGCAGGTACCCACATTAATCTGCAGCATTTCTGTATCGGCGTCGATCATCTGATAACGGCGGTACAAAAATTACAGCCAAAGTAAAAGGAAATGATTTCGTGGTCGACAACTCTTGGGTTGTTCCGTATTCGCCACGTCTTTTCAAAACATTCAAGGCGCATTGTAACGTGGAGTATTGCAATTCAGTGAAGTCCATCAAGTACATCTGCAAATATGTCACGAAGGGCAGTGACATGGCGGCTTTTGGTCTTCAAGCTCCTGATGATGAAATTACGCGTTATCAAGTTGGTCGGTACGTAAGCTGCAATGAGGCGATTTTCTCATTTCCCATTCACGTATATTCTCATTTCCCATTCACGAACGCTATCCGACTGTTACACATTTGGCAGTGGATCTGGAGAAGGGTCAACGAGTTTATTTCACTGCAGCAAATGCCGCTCAACGTGCTCAGAACCCACCAGCGACAACATTGACCAGTTTCTTCTCGATTTGCCAAAGTGATCCGTTTGCACGTACGTTACTTTACTCAGAGATGCCGCGCTATTACACTTGGAATGCTTCATCGAAGAAATTCCAACGTCGAAAGCAAGGCGATGTAGTTCCTGGTCCTGTGCGTTCTACTGAAGCTCTTGGCCGTATTTATACAGTGCATCCGAAAAATTATGAATGCTTTTACTTGCGACTATTGCTGGTGAATGTTCATGGCCCGACATCATTTGAATCTCTTCGAACTGTGACTGGTGTAGTGTTGCCAACATTTCGTGCAGTATGTCAGGAGCTTAATTTGCTAGAAATCGCAGAAGCAACTGTTTCCGCATCTCCAAGTCAGATAAGCACATTGTTTTCAATCATTATTTCCACATGTTTTCCACCGAATCCACGTGAATTGTGGGAGAAATACAAGGATGACATGTCAGAAGACATTTTGTTCGTGCCCATTCAGAGAATCCTTATCTTGAGATGAATGAAGAGATGCACAACCAGGCTTTCGTTTTGATAGAATACATGTGTTACCTAATGTTAGGAATGACATCGCCTGATCGTGGAATAAACGACGCATTCGAACGAGAATTGCAGCGTGAGCGTGAATATGACACAAATGCATTAAACCAATTGGTTCAAACGAATGTACCTTTGTTGAATCCCCAACAAAAAGAAGTATAAGATACGGTGATGAAGGCAATTGATGATGGAAATGGCGCATGATTTTCCTTGATGCGCCTGGTGGCAAGACATTCCTCATATCATTGATTTTGGCTACAGTTCGTGCAAGATCGGAAATTGCTGTAGCAGTTGCTTCTTCCGGAATAGCAGCTACGCTGCTGGAAGGTTGCCGAACCGCTCATTCTGCATTAAAATTGCCATTAAACCTTCAAGCGATTGAAGAACCCACATGTAACCTAGCGAAACATTCAGCAATGGCCAAAGTTTTTCTATCTGCGACGAATGCACAATGTCGCATAATGCATTGAATACATTCGACACAGCAGCCTACACGACTTCATGACTACAAATGCTGCTGACTGCAACTGTAGTTGTGTAGTTAGCTACTGAAATATTTTCGAAACGACAGCTACATAGTAAGCAGCTGATAATGAAAGTTGACATTTAAATTATTAGAAAAATTGTTTTTTGTACTCGAGTTTTTTAAAATGAATGAAGAAAATTTATTGAATTTTATGACAGCCATTACTAAAATACCTCACATAACAAACAAGGTATATGAAGCAAGGAAATTTACTGCTAAAACAAACCGAAGGTGGTGGGTTCGCCCGGTGAATCTCTCACGAGAAGAGGAAGGTTTCTATAAAACTTGTGTGCAGCAATTAAAAAACAAGGATAAAGAACATTTCTTTAAGGCAACACGAATGAATGTTTCTAATTTCAATTTGTTGTTAAGCCTTCTAAAAGAAAAACTGGAGCGTTTTTCAAACAGAAAACCTCTAGATACCGAAACTCGCTTGGCAGTCACAATAATGTAAGTAAATTGCAAAATTGCTAGTATTTTTCTAAAGAATTGTGTAAATTTTAGATACTTGGCAGAGGGATGTAACTTCCAAATACTTTCCTGGTCTTTTAAGCTTGGTATTTCAACAGTATGCAAGATAATTTCTGAGACATGGGATGAAGTTTATTTAGCACCTCCTAACATGCCTAAATTTGAAGCCATAGCGGACAAGTTTTACGTGAAAACAGGAATGCCAAATTGCTTAGGAGCCATTGATGGCAAACACATAAATATAGTTTGTCCAAAAAATAGTGGATCATTGTACTACAATTATAAAAAAAACATTCAGCATTGTATTAATGGCAGCTTGTGATGCGAACTATACTTTCACGTACGTTGATGTCGGAGCTTTAGGTAGCCAGAGTGATGGTGGTGTACTTGCTCGAAGCAGCTTGGAAGTTCCTCGCAGTGCAAACTTGCCTGGAACTTCTATCAATTTCCCTTACTTTTTTGTCGAAGATAATGCTTTTCCATTAAAAGACAATTTAATGCGACCATTTCCGGGGCATAGCTTACCACAAGATAAGGACAAATTCAACACAATGCTATCTAAGGCTCGAGTGCATATAGAAAATGCTTTTGGTATTTTGGAAAATAGGTGGAGGGTACTACATACGACAATTCATATGTCCCCGAAAAATGTAGATAAAGTTGTCTTAGCCACAGTTGTGCTTCATAATTACTTAATGCTGAAAAAAGATAGAAACTATTTCACTATTGAACTTGTTGACCACTCAGTTGACAACCAAGATATTCAAGGTCAGTGGAGAGCAGAAGGACATTCTTTGCCATTATATCAACCTAAATCAGCCAACCGCTCATCCACAACTGCATTTGAAAAACGACATATTTTAAAAGATTTTATTCAGAATCAGTCTGTGTAATTCACATAAGTTTTTATGAAGATATATTCTAAATTTAATAAAAAAAAAAACAAAAATATTCTCTAAATATTAAAAATGTATAATATTGTTCTACAATAAATAAAAAAAGGCAAGTTTAATTTACATTACCATACAAAATATTCTTTTTTTGTAATTAAGAAAGAAAAAATTAAGACAAGGTTTGAAGTTAATTTAAAAAAGTTAAAAAGTTTTGAAATTATTAAAAATTACCAATAGCTTTAAATAGTAAATTATATGCATCCCATTAAAACTAATCTTAAATTATTTAATAATACTTATGTATGTATTTTTCTATATAAAAAAACGTAAAATATTATTAAAAATATTAGGCATTTCATGGAGATCAATTCATTATATATCCATAAAAATTTGTTTAAAAAAATATAAGGCACTTCATTGTGTTCAAAAAATGAAAGAAAAGAATAACTATGTACATAGATCTATTTTTTTGTGGCAGAATAAAACATTTCAATTTTTTCGAACATAAAACTCGATACTTTTGCCTCTATTCTATTTATTATATGCGGTTGCATGTTGGTCTCAACGATTTTTTTTTGCCAAACTTGAAAAAAGTTTTGTTGTTGAGTCCTCTTCTGTCATTTTAGCAAATGTCTCGCAAGTCTCTGTTATGTTAGATGCTGCTAAATCCAAAAATTGTTGGAATTTTTTGCTATCATTCTTCTGAAATTTCAAGACAAATAGAAAAATTTGCATAAACAAAAATAAGCCTTCATAGATACCTTTTTTGTTCCCAAGCTTGTTGAGCTTTGGCTTGCGGGAGAAAAGCAGGTATCAACAGAGTCGATTTCAATGATGTCAGGAAGATTATCTCCATATTCGTTGAATGTTAAACTTCCAATGGTACTTAAAAGTAAAACACTTTATTAGATTAATGATTTTTTAGAAATTCTATTATTACTTACGGTCTGTAACTTTGAACGTTGTCTAAAAAGTTCATTTGGTCAAAATACCTCCATTTTCTTTTTCGAGTTTGAGCCTTGCTGCCAGAAGCGATTTGTTGTATTCTTTTGCACCTTTTGTAGGAGTCCCGAAGGCCCTTCCAACGCTTTTTGCATTCTACTTCTATAATTATAAACATATGTAAGTATAATTACAATTATCACTATCATTATTATTTTCTTACCATTTAATTTCACTTTTGATGCTACTTCTCTCCAGGCTTGTTCCTTTTTCTTCAGATTTTTGTAGTCTGCCTGGCCTAGGTCGTATAAAATTGCGTAGTTGCGGACCTCTTCTATCAAGATATCATCTAGATCCATTTTTTTCTGAAATAAAACAAAAAAGTTAATAAAACCATTACAAAAATATATAACCATCAAACACTTACCAACTTCAGTCTGAAATAAAACAAATGTGTTGCAAAAATCCTTTAAAATGTTTATAATTTAAAGCAGCTAACTTCATTCAGTCAAAACAACTAATATATAAACAGCTGTTACAGCAATGCATTTATTATATATCAGTGGTGCCAAATACGCGTTTTTAATTTAAAAAAAATGAACAATTTGTGATTACGCCGAACTTTCAGAAATAAAAATATATCCCGAAAAAATTTTTGATGCTAAAAAGTCGTTCTAGTTATAAAAAGGTTATTTACAGAAAAAAACAAACCAGATATCGGTCTTGTTAGTTGTCGTTTTAAAGCGGATTAGTTCGATATCGTGAAATTGGAATGACATTTTTCTATTACAAAGTATTTATAAGCACTTATTTGTCAAACGTAATTGGTTATATTGTCAACACTGTTTCTGATTTGTAGCCAACAAAAATAGAAAATAGTTTAAATTGGAGACAGCTACAACGGTGGTCGTATAGTCGTGTTAGCTGTGCTGTCTTCAAAATAATCGATTTCATATAAACCCGTCTATTCTATTTTTGACAGATTGTAGTCGGTAGCCTGCTGTGTCGAATGTATTCAATACATAAACGTGCGTTAGAAGCTCTGAATCGCGCTATGAAAGATCTGCATAATGACGCAAGATGTTTTGGGGGTACATTGATTTTACTCTCAGGTGATTTCCGGCAAACACTACCAGTAATACCACGATCGACCGCTGCCGATGAGATCAATGCTTGCCTCAAATCATCACCATTGTGGCGTTATGTGAAGAAACTTCAGCTGACGACAAACATGCGAGTTGCATTTCTAAACGATCCATCTGCTGAAGTGTTCTCCAATCAACTGCTAACTATCGGTAATGGTCGTGTTCCTGTCGACTCAACGAATGGATTGATTTCATTCCCGTCAAATTTTTGCAATTTCGTCTCAACGAAAGAGGAGCTCATCAACAAAGTGTTTCCGAACATCATTGCTAACCACCAAAACTACGATTGGTTGAGTGAAAGAGCAATTTTAGCGGCAAAGAACAAGGATGTGGATCACTTAAACTTCACAATTCAAAATCAAATCGTTGGGTCACTGCATTCGTTCAAATCTATCGACTGTGTAACAAACGAAGGCGAAGCAACCAACTACCCAACTGAGTTATTGAATTCATTGGATGTGCCTGGCTTTCCGCCGCACAATTTACAATTGAAGGTAGGTTCAGTCGTTATCATGCTTCGCAATCTCAACCAACCTAAATTATGCAACGGAACGTGTTTAGCGGTCACAAAACACTGTGATTCACGCAATGTGATTCACGCGAGACTACTAAAAGGAAAATTCAAAGGTGAGGAAGTTCTCATTCCGAGAACTCCAATGATCCCAACCGATATGCCATTCAAGTTTAAGCGAATACAATTTCCAATTTGTCTCGCATTCGCCATGACAATTAATAAATCACAAGGCCAATCATTGAGTGTTTGTGGCATGAATCTGGAAAATGACTGTTTTTCACACGGTCAACTGTATGTCGCATGTTCCCGTGTCGGAAAACCTTCTGCTTTGATCGTTTTCGCACCTGACAACAAAACGAAAAATATCGTTTATCACAGAGTGCTTCAATGAGGGGAAATGAAAAAATAAATTCATATGAGTAAGTACACACAAAGTACTGGCAACGAGAAGTATCACTTTAAAGCCGGATTTGATTATTATTTTATATTCATCAGCGGAGGGACGTGGCAAATGAGTTGTTTAGAGCAAGAAAGCTGAAGATATATGTATAGTACTGACGGAGACAGATATCAAATTATATCTGCATTTTTCATTTCAGTTTCATTGGTGGAGGGATATGATCAATGTATGATTTAGTCCTAAATACATACATATACGTACATCTATAGTACAGATCATGGGACATTTTTAGGCAAAAAACGTTTGCTGGGTCAGCTAGTTTAATATACAAAAGACTTTTTAATTTAATAATTAAGTAAAAATGACTTGTTATTTTTGTTTTTCTTTTTAAGTTATTTTGTATTTCTTTTTAATTTATTTATTAGTTAGTTTTAATCGACTAGTGCCTTGTATACCACTACCATTTGTTTTCAAAATTATAATTTATAGCGAAATAAAATAAATTTTTGAATACAAATTAAAAAAAAAATGTGTTTTATTCGAGAGAATCTCCAATATTATTTCGAAGTTTGAGCAGCGGCTTGATATTGGTTTGAAACTGTATGTGTTACATCATCATCCGTCATGCTTAACTCCGTAAAGTCGGTAGGTAGATCATTAACATTGTAATGTATGCATATGTTATGCAGGGCACAACATACATTAATACTTTTAGTTACTTTTTCAGGGCAATAATGCAACTCCCTTGCACCAAGAAGACATCTAAAACGGGTTTTTAACACTCCATTTGTACGCTCAATTATATTTCGACATTTTGAGTGCTCTTCATTAAACCTTTAGAACCATCTTCCGGAACCCGATGTGGGGCAACAGCCATGGCGTCACCTATGTGTAAAAAACATATGGTTTTAAAAATATTTAAAATTTGGTTTGCAACTTATAAAAACTTACCTAACAGCCGAAATTTATTTTTACCTTGGAAAGTGGTTCCTTCTGCTCAAAGTGGTTCCTTAGATCGCTTGTATTCCACACAAATGAATCGTGGCATGCCCCAGGGTGGGACGGATCCACATACCGTATTTTAAGTTTATGGTCACAGAGCTGGAAAAAAATGAAGTGTTATTAACTGATTTAGTGTGAGAAGTGTATTGATTTAAACAACTTACCGACATAACATTCAGACTAAACCTACCCTTTCGATTATAAAAAAGGTGTTTGTTGTCGGATGGAGCGATAATTTGGACATGAGTCCTATCAATGCAGGTGATAACTGCTGGAATTTTATACTTTAAGTAAAATGCTAGCGCAATTTTTAGTTTTTCTTCCGTGGATTGGGGTACTTTTATCTACACCGGGCACAAATGGCTTTGAAAGACCTCAACCACTTCAGTAAGCACTTTACTAAAAGTCGACTGTGCTAACGATACGTCGCTATCTTTACCAATTCCAGCTTGGTCACCACCTTCGGCAAAAAATCGCAAACACCCGCTTAGTTTGATTAAGGGTGAAACAACAAGTATCGGAATGCCGGTTTGTTTACCCTATAGTACTTTTGAAATCTGTTATGAAATTGGATAAATTCATTATAGCAAAACTATTTGGTATATATGTAAGAACTTACTGAGGCAATTCCAATGGATTCGATGCGTCTCGGAAATGTCTTCCAACAATTCGATGTCTATTTTCTTGCTCTTCCTCAACGGATAAACATTCTGCAACCATCCGAAAAGCAGTTCTTGACTAATTTTTCCTTTTTTTTAAATAATTTTCCACAACACAATAAACTTTATTTTGTTAATAAACCTCCACAAAGAAAATATTGTACAATGTATTTATGATTGGAGGAATTTTTTTGGAGGAAAATATTTTCCTTATGAACAAAATTCCTTCAGAATATTATTGATTATTTGATATATATGTAGTTCTGCCTATATGGGGTTTGATAACTGTTTCTTTGGTCATGATGTAGATAAGAATTATGTCCTGGTTGAGTTGGGTGTATTGATCTATGAAAATTCATAGCAGGTTGTGGAATATACGCAAGCTGTGAGTAAAAGTTTTGATTTTGTCTATGGTTATTAGTTTTCTGGGACGAGATGTGTGGTTGAATTCTAGTTGCGTTATTAGCGTATTGAGCTCTGAAAATCTGATTATCGAGCTTCATGCATAAATGTAATGCCTGATTTAAATCTTTGGGTTCCCTTATTCCTAATAGTCGGGGTAGGTCATCTCTGACAAAAGTGTCGAGCGCTTTATTTCTATAATTTTTCGTTAGCAACTGAATAGCTTCCTTTGAAAACATGATATTTAATATTAAAGAAAAATGGTTATAGATTTTCTTGTAAAATTCTTGTACAGAACTTGTACCTTGTATCATAGGTGTAAGTTGATACTCCAAAGTCCCTAAATCTCTTGGGTCTACATAATGGATTCCAAATTCAATGGAGTATTGTAACTTTCTATAGCAATGTCGGCGTCGCCAATAATTTTATTTCGAACTACGTTCAATATTCCAAAATATTTGGCTGTACCTTTTAATGGTTCATAAATTTTTAAAATTCTTTCAGTACTTTTTTCCCATGAACTAAACTCAGACCTATTACCTGAAAATTCCCTAAGTGAACGTCTGTTAAATCATTGTTGCGGTCTATTCCCTGATATATTAATCTAGATTCTAATTTTCCTAAAGCTCGCTCTTCTACGAGTACTCTACGCACAATATTGGCTACACTAGCTTCGTTTTCTGGTGACAGAGCAAATTGAGCCTGAAGTGGTTGGTGCTCTTATTAAATTGTTTGGATTTGTCATTATTAAAAGGAAAATTTGTAAAATAACAAAGTTATTACTTTTATTTATATTATTTTGTTTTTTCTTCACTACACCTGATTTTATTTAGAAAATTTTCTTAAAAAGTATTTAAATTATAAATCTTAAAATTAAAACAATTATATAATTCTTACATAAAAATAATAATATGCTGCATCATCATTGTATGTTGTTTCTTATTGATTTTGTTGATTTTACTTCTTCGGGCTTAATTTCTAGCTTTGTTAATGATGATAAGATTTTTACTGTCGTCTATACTGTTGTTTTGTTGAAGTTGATGCCCTTTTATAATAATGTTCTTCGTTATTCATAATAGTTTGCACATGATTTGTTAAAATAACTCTCTTTATTTTTTCAGCTTTGCACTTCATTTAATTCTTTGTTGCTTAAATTGTTTCACTTCTTTATTTAAATTTTAACTTTATTTATTATTTATTTTCCTTTAGTAGATATTGTAATTAACTTGTATCTTTTTTTTTCTTTGGTAATAAATTTATTTTATTTCTGTTTCTAATTATTTTTTTTTAATTTTTTTTTAAATTAAATATCCTTAATTAATTAAATATCCTTATTTGCGCGGGAAACTGAGTCCTTTTCACCCTAATTACTTAGCTTCTCTTTTTTCACTTAACCGCGTTTAATAATTTAGTTTAGGCGCCAGTTAATTGAAATATAATGTTCAAATTTGTTCGAGTACTTGACTACGACTGAATTTGCCATAATATTATTCTTTTTTTTAATAATAACATTTTTATTTTAATGACAATTCGGGTAAGTAACATGGTCAGCATTTAGATTTCGTAAATAGAACAAACAAAAAGGAAATATGCAAACATGACAAATACTATCCAAATAATTATAACAGTACGTCGAGACAAACTCGTCAATCCCATATGAGTGTAGATCAGACTGATTTCACTCGAAGAAACAATCATATGGAGATTGATAATATCGAACAAAGTTCTGACGCTGAAGTAAACCTTACGACACCGCCTCCAGATCAAAATTACCAATAATAATAATTAATATAGGCAAGCAAATATTAAAATGTTTAATAGACACCGGGTCGGACACAAACATTATCAAACCAACAGCACTTTGTGGTTTTAAACCACAACCCTTAAAGAAAAATCATATATACAAAACAGTAAACGGTTTGATTAAAGACACATCACTACAACACACCAATACCGAAGGAGTTTCACTCAACAGGAACAATTTCATGGAAAAGTATAGATTTTAAGAGCAATAATTATAATGCAATTATCGGTCAGAATTTTTTGATTCCATTTAATGCGAAAATTTATCTATACCACCGTTCTATCGAGGTATTCGGAATCAGGTTATTTTTCCAAAATAATTTTCAGCCCATGGCCTACGAGTAATAGAGCCGACGAAGAAAAAAAAACATTGTTGAGTCTATTGATCTTGGTCACCTTAACAATGAAGAGAAAGATGAAATACTTAAAATACTAGATAAATTTGCTGATGTTTTCTACAAAGAATGAGACAAATTAACAGCAACTGATATCGTAGTACACGAAATTAATACAAAAACTGACAAAGCTTTGTATTCCAAAATCTATAAATACCCACAAGTACATGAAAAGAAAACATAACGACAAATTCATGAGCCGCTAGAAAAAAAATAATAGCAAATAGTAACTCACCTTACAATAGTCCGCTTTGGATTGTACCAAAGAAAATAGATAATTCAGACAAAAATAAATGGCGTTTGGTTGTCGATTATAGACTTCTAAACAATAATACTATCGATGACACATTCCCAATCCCAAATTTAAACAGAATACTAGATAAACTAGGAAGGTCGCAATATCTTACGACCTTAGACCTTGCAAAAGGCTTTTATCAAATAAAAGTAAATGCAAAAGATAGAGCAAAACTAGCGTTTCCACTCCATTTGGACACTATGAGTTTGTCAGAATGCCATTTAATAATAAAATAAGTGTCGTCTATATGGACGACATACTTATTTTCGGTACGTCATTAGAAGAGCATAGTCTTATCAGCCTAAAAATTCAACCCGTTAAATGTGACTTTCTTAAGAAGGAAACTTCATTTCTGGGACATATCTTGACGGCGAATAATAGATACAATCCAAAAGTTAACGCCACCAGTTACCCAAAAACAGATAAAATCTTTTCTGGGCATGACGGGGTTATATAGAAAATTCATAAAAGATCACGCTAAAATAGCGTCGCCAATTATAAAATACTTGCAAAAAGGTGCAAGGGTAAATAAAAATTATCGCAACTATATACATTTGCTTTCGAAAAATTAAAAGATATAGCAACAAAAGCACCAATTGTAAGATATCCTAATTTTGCGAAAAAATTTAAACTAATAACGGATGAAAGCAACTTTTCCCTTGGGACAGTTGTGACACAGGACGGCCACCCGGTAGCTTATGCATCTAGAACATTAAATAAATATGAATGTAATTATTCTACAGTAGAAAAAGAACTACTGGCCATAGTATGGGCAGTAAAGTATTTCAGATCCTACTTATACGGGAGAGAATTCGATTTGCAAACAGATCAACAGCCACTTAAATGGCTTCAAGATAAATTTGCGGGTAAGAATATAAATCCAAGACTCCAAAGATGGATCCTTCAATTAGGAGAATTGAATTGAATTCTAGCATTATAGAACAGAACATATAAAATAAAAAGATAATAAAATAGGCGATTTTTTAAGCAACATAAATACGGATACTTTTGAAATAAATTGTCTAGACGACACAACAAGACAGAACAGAGAGAGAAGACAATATGGAAGTTCCATGGAAATGGAAACAACTGATTCGCAGGAAGAAGAACGAAATGATGATATTCCTATACTTACTACCATTGTCAACAGGTTCCATCAGCAGATAATTTTTCAAAACACAAAGCATAAAGAATTTGAACAGGTATTTAACAACAAAAGATTCTTCGTAGACAAAAATGATTGTTTGCAATGTCGCATACTAACATTAATATCAAAATATTTCTCAAGAGGCAAAATCGGAATATATTCCGAAATAAATAATCACGAATATAATAGACTTCACCAAACAATTGAAAAATTCAGCGGCGACTCGCTAATGTTTGTTAAGTGCTCATATTTCGATGCAAGGAGGACCAACTTCATAAGCAAATAGCACTGTTCCACAAAAATATTCTAAGATAAGTGAAAGCTCACATACATTTTAACCAATTTTAACGATTTAGTGTTTTTATTTAGGTACAAATTAAGGGTATCAGATGCAGTGGAAAAGCTGTCGTGTAAAATAATGATTTGATGAATAATCAGAAATGGTATGTTAAACTCACTAAAATTTGTTCACGTCAGATCTGTTTACTGTAGCAAAATCGACTAGGTCTGGCAACTTGTTAAAGTCTGTTGGCCAATAGGTGGGTTTACCGGCACGTACGACATCAGGCTTATTAGCTTGAAGTGTGTTATACATCTGCCTCCCCCTAGGGTTCATGAGTCTAGAACGTCAATAGGTGTGCTTTATATTATAGTCTCTAGCTGCAAAAAACGTTTGTCCTAAAGTAGCAAAGAACCTGGCAAATTGATCGTGTTGAATCTTATGTTTAGGCGGGCATTACACAGATGAGAATATAATTTTAAAATCAATAAGGTTTATAGTGGTCGCTTGAAAAAAGGGTTGGCTGAATTCTGGAATTGGAAAATGTCTTATGTATATGCATTACGTTGGTTTAGTATGCGGCTGCATAGTAATAGAACCAGTATGAAAGGTGGGAAATCGGGAAGCTTTATATTGTTCAAATTCGGTCTTTCGTAATATTTTTGAATTGAATTCGAATTTCATCGACGCAAAAACGCATACTGATGTTAACTTGCACTACGTTTTAGTATGTCCTTTACGTTTCAGTGGCTCTACTAAGTAAATTGGTGGGGGATTTACTTCCCTGACAGCGGTTTCAGCATCTTCATCATCCGAGGTAGCAAGTACTTAAATAGAAAGTAAGTATATTAATTGTATAGTTTTTTTGTTGCACTGCTTTTGGTATGGCACGTGTTTGGTTTTTTTAGTTTTAATTATATTAGGCGTTGTTACCCGTAAAGATATAATTGTGTTTGCTGATAAGGAACGCGTTCGGTCAATTGGCTTATCGGTTAAAAATGCACTATATTTTTCTTATTTATTATTGTTCAAATTGTATATAGCATTATTTCTTTCTGCTGCACTAAAAGATTTATAAGCATTATTATTATTTCGTTTTATATTATTATCATGAATGTTTGGTGCATTCATGCACTGACTGTCAGTGCAATTGTTTAAACCTGTTTAGCCATACACAATTTGTTTTTGTTTATAACAAAAAATTTATTTTATGATGTTGTTGTTTAGTTTTTGTTATTTATTTCTTGGTTATTACTAACTGTTCACTGTGTCCCTGCACTTCTTTAATTGAATTTTTAAGTGATAAAAAGTCAACTAATAAGAATATTAATTATGCTCTTAATATTACGTACGTCTGTACTCAACGGTCACATCTAAAAATTGGATTCCTGATAACAAATACTAAATCTAAGATTATCATATGTGATATCTTCTAGCAAAAATACTGCTTCGCCATCAGTAATTTTTTAAGAGAATATCGAGTCGGCATTGCGTACGAACCTGCTTACGTCTGACACGATATTTGTTCGGAATGTTTCACTTCGGAGCATTTCTCTAGCGCGTAATTCAGCTTGTCATAAGCCCTGGGAGACTCGCTGAATGCTTACTACCGTTTAGTCGTGTATCTTAACGTAAATATATAACTCTATGTTCTTTGCCTTATATTGTGCTTTCAGGTATTCACGGCGGTAAAGAGTTTTTTCAGCATTAATAAAAATATACATTAAGGTATAAAAAATTACACATGTAATACAATTATTAACGCGAAATATATTTATTTATTTATTATCTCATTGCATAACAAAATTTAATCTAATAAATATGGTGAAGCAATATTACGTGAATATGACTGTAAACTTAATTGAATTATAAAAATGTTGATCATGTTAATTTCCGCCGATGTTGAAGCAGTTATTAAATATAACAAGAAGTACGACAGTGCGCTAGACCAAGTTCAGTTTTAGTGCACACAGTGTGTATATCACATGAAACTGTTTGCGCTCCTTTACCCCCTTATAACTTTGCTTTATTTAATTATAAAAAATGCAACCTCAAATATAAGGACTCTACATATAGCTTAACTTCTACTTTCCAAGTTTTATCATAAAACCTTACCGAGATATTAAGAGTTACGATAACCCCTAATAAAATTATAATTTAATATTCTTTGTAATTTGATAGAAGCTTAAGCGCCCGAACATTTGTTCTTAAAGAAATACGAAACTAAAATAAAATAAACATACGTACATGTATGTATATACATACGTACATATGCACTTAAATTTAAAACTCTTTAATATTTCTGCTTATTAAGTGAAATACATTAAATTGAACGTTTGTCCGCAAATGTGAACAAACAAACATACATACATACATACTTACAAAACCACTTGAAATTAAACGATTTCTTTTTCTTTTGAATAAATGTCGTAATGAAAACTCATATTTACATTTGTTCTTTTTCTAGTGACTTATAAAATATAAGAATTTTCAAAGAATGCTTATACATCCAAAATATCGTTTTAATAGCTTATTGAACTCTAATCAGTACAATAATCTTTTGAAAACAATAAAAACCAAAGCAATTCTTGAGAATTTAAAATTAGAACGATAGACTGTAGAAGTAAGCATTTTTTCGTTTATCGATTTCTGTATTTAATATTAAGAATAATTTTAAATAAAGTCAGTCTTGTTCAGAGATTCAAATAAAGTAGTTTATAAAGAAAAAACAAAAGTCTGTTTTTATTTAAACTTCGGGGAACACCATAAAACTATTAAGCTTAAAAATTAAATACAACATAATAATTAAAAAAAAATTGATAAAACAAATACAGATAACGTGAGTTTTTCTTCAGTAACACTACATGGTTTGGAAAAAGGTTTACCTAAAAGTATTATATTTGCCGTTCTTATTTTGAAAGTTGGGTTGCATTACTACAAAAAAAATTGTATAAAACCATTTTGTTTTTGAAATAGTTTGAAAAAATTACTGTACTTCCCTTATCCCGTCGTAGGAAGCCATATGTCCTTTGCAAATCATTGCAGTCTCGATTTGCCTAATGGCATCGTGGTACGATCATTTAACCGTTACGTTAACGGCGAGACTACAGCCCCCTTTCCAATCTGTGTCAGCTTTTACGTTGCCAATAATCGACGCGTGATCAGAAATGTAGTGTAATTTAAAAGAGGCTAAAGTAGTTTTGTCAAACCTTGCAAGAATATTATTTAAAATATATACAGTTGACCTGATATTCTATATACTGTTAAATACAGTTCTGACTGACTCAAAATATATTCGTAAACCCCAAATTTGTTCATAATTATATGGCTTTGATTTTTTTTGTATGAAATCAAAAAACTCTATTCGATCTTAGATAGTGAAAAGCGTCACCGATCACAGAACAATCAGTAAACAAAATTTCAAAACCATTTTCAATTAAAAATGAAATTTTTTTTTATCGCCAATTATGGAATTATGTCATTGGTAGCAGATTTTTTTCGAAAAACTTAGAGCCTTCGAGATTGGCAGATCGGATGTAAAAGACTTTATAACTTCTCTTGCAGTAACCATTATAAAACGATATCTCTTAGGAAGTTCTGCAGGCATATGTTATGTAACAACGTACCCTCTATGCTCTTGTTATTTTGTTGGGAGTAGATCTAACCCTTGAAATTCGTCACAAATGCAAGATCATCTTCCAGTTGCTCTATCTGAACCTCCTTATTGGACAGGAAGGTACAATTTGCATCAATACCTCTTAAAATTCTATAAAGACAGTCGCTCTCTATGAGCTTCTTCAATTGCTGCCTGCTACAGATCGTTGTAGTCTTAATAACCGTGCAGCCACCTTCGATTCCATACACGCTTTCATGATTCAGAAGAACTGTGTTATATTTCAGATCGAGTTGTCTGTTCCGAATTATGGCTGCTTTCGCTGTAATTCTATCTAATCTTTTTTGCTTCACTTACGGTGTGAACAGAATGTAAAGCAGTGATGTACCGTTGGATAATATACTTGGCTTCCCGTATTCGACGGCTTCAATCTCATTACTGTAGGGCAGTGATTCCTGCCGCTTGGGTAAATTCCTCTGCTTCAGATTTCGAAACCTTGTGGTTAACTGCTTATTAAACTGTTCATTTTCTTTATAACCTCGTTAGTTTTCTCGAATAATTTTTTATGAACGACATACTGGTGTTCATTATTTTCTATCAGTTTTTCTTGGCTCTGTAGGTCCTCATTTCAGTCCGCTGTATCTGGATTACCTGCAATTCGTTTCCATGCCGAACTAATCCAATCTATTGATCTTCTATTCCTTGTGATACCTTTGAGAGACTTAATTTGATTATAGCAATTGCGAAGATGGAATTCAAATGTTTTTTTTTATTAAGCTTGTTGTTTGTTAACGATAAAAAGAATTCTTCTGTGGTGTGTAGTAAATCTTCCAGTCTTTGTAGATCTATTACATGAACGATGTTAAGATATCCATTAACTATACAGCCGTCTCCCCTTTTTACCGTTACTACTGGCGTTTGGTATTCAAAGACCTGATAGGCTCCAGTGATCGAGAGTAACAAAAGTAAGCTTAAGTAGTACAATTTTAATAAATAGAAATTTTATATTAGATTTCGGTAACAATTTGGAATTGTATAAAAACAATAAAAAATTTAGTAGATATTATAGAACATTCTCCCAACTAAAATATTAATTCCAATAATGTTTTTTGTTTTGATTTCTCTTTTGTTTTTCAACTGTATTTTTGAAATTACAAAATATTACTTATTTTTGCGGTAATGATTCTATTTTTTGATAGTGATATGTATATTTGCATGATTTTGACATTTTTATGGACTTTAATTAATTTTTACATAAGTTTTTTTTAGCTTAAGTGCTCATTGGCAAGTGCAAGGATTATCCCGGTTTTTTTTATATGGGACTTATGGTATTTCTTCCCTTTGTTATTATAAAATGACACTCGATTGTTAACGGAAACTTTGTGCTTTTTGTATAATGGTTTGTGCCTAGGTTTAATTTGCCTATCTCTAACAAACACTTCCTGGTTCTCTTCTTAAACGATCATTAGTGACATTTTGGTTACTTTCAATAAGACCACGGATAACGGTTAACTTGGGCGCGGTAATGAACAAGTTGTTGATAATTAAATCTTCTGACCTGTTAAAAAATATGTCAGCAGGTTTTTTCTTAATAACAGAATGTATTGTGTTATTGTAACGGTCTACGGCAATATTTTTCATATCCTTTGGACTTAGATCTTTGGTATCTTTAGACAAAGAACGGTCGATTTTTATAAGCGTTGAATGAAACCGTTCCATTGGTCCGTTACCTCACTTTTCTGTGTAGGAGTTAGGTAATACTCAATATTTAAAGATCTAAGGAAGTTTAGTATTGTTGGGGTTGGGAAACCTCTCCCATTGTCTGACGCGAGTACACGTTAGATTGTAAAGTAATGGAGAACTTTGACTAATTAAGTCCTCATATGAATAGCGAAGCGATTTCTAATATGGATGAGATTAGCAAATTTTTAGAACTTATCAATTAAGCTTATGAACTTAAAACCCTGAATTTTGAAAATATCGACGTGCAAAATTTCACAAGGATACGAGGGTATGGGTGTCGGCAGTATTTTAGGTTTACAAGGGTATCTTTCATATTTATTTAACTTGCATATTTCAAAATTTTTAGTGTAATTGCGAGGAAGACTTAATAATCTCTTTGACTTCTTTCTCTGTTTTTTCACTATCTTGCATATTTTTGGTCTCAATATAACGGGTACACTCATATTATTTTTTTTAGTTGATTTGCATATGATTCTCTTACTGTACTTTCATTATTACTATTTTTTTTTAACTCGCTGAAAATTTAATTTTTTGCCTCTTCTACAATCTTATATGTTTTATTTATTTCATTTATAATTTTAACTTCATTTTCCTGAACAACTGCCATAAGACTTTTGTAATTTTCGTTTGTTAATTTAATAAAATTTATACATGTATCACATATACATCTAATATTAGGGCACTTCAACATCTTGTCCATTTCATACTCTGCCAAACCAACACATTTCACGTGGAAAAACTTTCCACAAAAACCACCACAACGCACATTAGCCGTTTTTCGACAGCTTCCATCACATTTCCCACAGCTTAGATCCATTTCCAACCCAGGACCCCAACTGTCTATTTATATATTTTATTTTTTTGGTTTATGTAAAAAAATCCAAAATTTTACAGAGATATTCTTAAAAACGCGTCCGTTCTCTCTGAGTGTACCTTTTTGTATTGATGGTTAACCGCAGCGTAAAATTCATCTACTTTTGAATTTCCTTGCGTTAATTGCGTTAGTTGGTGCTTATCCACACAGTGCAACGATAAGCATACTTTAATTTTTGCCACGTCTGGGTCGATGTATGATACCGGTCGGTGTATGATACCAATGCGGTATCAGCACTCCCCCCAACCTTTTGCCTTATACTTCGAAGAATGACCCTATAAAGTGGTTTGTTACGAATAATTTCGTAATCGCCTAGGATCGATTCCACACTATGTATCCAGGATACATATTGTGTTGGGTTTCCATCAAATGGCTGAAACTACTTTACACGGTCAGGAAGCTGACAGATTTCTTTGAGTTCATATTCGGTTCGTGGAGCTGGAGGCGGTTGATAGGTTATCTCAACTGAGGGGTGGTCCTCCATACTTTTGGGCAAGGGCTGCATTGAGATCACAATCCATTTCAGTAATTTTTGTCTGTAGAGCCTCCATTATACTTACATTTTTATTAATCTGTATCAAACTCCTATTTTAGAATTTATTAAGGATTTTTCTTGATTTTTCCTTTCCTTCTCTTTTTTTTCAAAATATAGCACAAAGTTCCCGCAGAATTCGCAATTTTTTTATAATTTTGCCAAGCTCTTTCTTTTTTATTCAAAAAATTTAATCTTTCAAAGGGAAGAGAATCCAAGCAGTTACCTGAGCTGAAGAAATTAATTCTGGACAAATTGTAGGTACACGTATCCCGCGAAGATCATTTAAATTTATTTGTGGATTAGCGAGTTGATTTTTAGCGTGTTGCCTAAAATGAAAAACACGAAATTAATATGCGTTCATTATTTTTTAAACGGATTTGACTTGACTGTGGGAAAAAAGTTATTATTATTATTATTATTATTATTATTATTATTATGTTTTTGTTGTGGTGGAAATTAAGATAAATTTATTTCTTTCTCTTTTTTTCGGTTAGATTATTTCACTTCATTAACTTTTTGTGGAACCAAAGAATTTTTTGTTTATACTCATTTTATTTCATATTCTTTTTCTTTGTTTCAAATTATTTTAATAATTGAATTTAATTCAAATTATAGATTTTCTTGACCTTTTTTTTTAATTTAATTTATTAAAATTCAAGCTTGGAGAATTTTAATAAATTAAATTGAATTTAATTACATTTATTGTGGAGTTAAATCTTCACATGAAAATAATTTAAAATTTTCCATATTTTCCTTTTTATGATTTTCTGTTCTACTTTAATATTTTGTAATTCTTCATCACCCAGTTGTGGGTGGTTCCTTGGTTCGCGCGGAACACTAAATGATGATCTTATACCATGCCGCTATTGCATCTGTAAGCATTGATGCAACTCGCCACTCCATGGTATTAGTGCATCATCCGGAAAATGTCCAGGGGCCGAACTACCGCATACTTGATCGAGTATGCTTTCGATTCGAATAGAATTTCATGACGTATCGAATGCACTAATTTCTTCATACGAGAGCTCACGTATCGTAATTGTTTAAAAAAATGCAAAAGAATTTTGATAACTTTGTAATAGAACAAACATATGTTTTGGTAAAAGTAGCATATGTTGGTGAAAAGAAGAAGCACAAAAAATATATATTTTCGATACTTATTTGTGAAACCTTAAAATATAGTTAAAATTGAATACTGTAATAATGACAACATTCATGTTATAGTACTTATCGCCTTCAGAGTCTGAAGATGAGTCTAATACGGTTTTTATGAGAAAACAAATGCTTACCATTTATTTTGTTAATATTACTCATAAAAATATTTTATTTTTTATATTATATTTATTTGCACATAATTTCACATATTTACTTACATTTTTTAACTGTTATGCACTTTTAACAATGAAAAAAATTCTTTTCGAACACTGTAGAGCTAACGATTGAATTTTAAACAGTCGATACTCGATTACTTACTCGTTATCATATGCTATAATCTCAAATTATTGTGGTACTTGTTTGATAACGAGTGCGGTAATCGATCGTGTATGCGGTAATTCGGCCCCTGGTCTGAGCTGATGTTCTCTTTTTTAAGCTGTATAAATATTTTAATTTATTAAAATTGTCCAAGCTTGTAGGTCTTTTTTAAAAATTATATTTTTATTTTTCTATATTTCGCTACTCCATTGTGTATCATCATCTGGAAATAAAAATAACGAACAATTTATATATTTATGAAAAAATTATTGTCACAAAAATTCAAAAAATAAGTATCAGTATTTATGCGACTTAAAAAATCTGCTATTTTATTATCTTTTTATTTTATATGTTCTGTTCTAGCATTATATTCTCCTAATTGAAGGATCCATCTTTGGAGTCTTGGATTTATATTCTTACCCGCAAATTTATCTTGAAGCCATTTAAGTGGCTGTTGATCTGTTTGCAAATCGAATTCTCTCCCGTATAAGTAGGATCTGAAATACTTTACTGCCCATACTATGGCCAGTAGTTCTTTTTCTACTGTAGAATAATTACATTCATATTTATTTAATGTTCTAGATGCATAAGCTACCGGGTGGCCGTCCTGTGTCAGAACTGCCCCAAGGGAAAAGTTGCTTTCATCCGTTATTAGTTTAAATTTTTTCGCAAAATTAGGATATCTTACAATTGGTGCTTTTGTTGCTATATCTTTTAATTTTTCGAAAGCAAATGTATATAGTTGCGATAATTTTTATTTACCCTTGCACCTTTTTGCAAGTATTTTATAATTGGCGACGCTATTTTAGCGTGATCTTTTATGAATTTTCTATATAACCCCGTCATGCCCAGAAAAGATTTTATCTGTTTTTGGGTAACTGGTGGCGTTAACTTTTGGATTGTATCTATTATTCGCCGTCAAGATATGTCCCAGAAATGAAGTTTCCTTCTTAAGAAAGTCACATTTAACGGGTTGAATTTTTAGGCTGATAAGACTATGCTCTTCTAATAACGTACCGAAAATAAGTATGTCGTCCATATAGACGACACTTATTTTATTATTAAATGGCATTCTGACAAACTCATAGTGTCCAAATGGAGTGGAAACGCTAGTTTTGCTCTATCTTTTGCATTTACTTTTATTTGATAAAAGCCTTTTGCAAGGTCTAAGGTCGTAAGATATTGCGACCTTCCTAGTTTATCTAGTATTCTGTTTAAATTTGGGATTGGGAATGTGTCATCGATAGTATTATTGTTTAGAAGTCTATAATCGACAACCAAACGCCATTTATTTTTGTCTGAATTATCTATTTTCTTTGGTACAATCCAAAGCGGAATATTGTAAGGTGAGTTACTATTTGCTATTATTTTTTTTCTAGCGGCTCATGAATTTGTCGTTATGTTTTCTTTTCATGTACTTGTGGGTATTTATAGATTTTGGAATACAAAGCTTTGTCAGTTTTTGTATTAATTTCGTGTACTACGATATCAGTTGCTGTTAATTTGTCTCATTCTTTGTAGAAAACATCAGCAAATTTATCTAGTATTTTAAGTATTTCATCTTTCTCTTCATTGTTAAGGTAACCAAGATCAATAGACTCAACAATGTTTTTTTTTCTTCGTCGGCTCTATTACTCGTAGGCCATGGGCTGAAAATTATTTTGGAAAAATAACCTGATTCCGAATACCTCGATAGAACGGTGGTATAGATAAATTTTCGCATTAAATGGAATCAAAAAATTCTGACCGATAATTGCATTATAATTATTGCTCTTAAAATCTATACTTTTCCATGAATTTGTTCCTGTTGAGTTAAACTCCTTCGGTATTGGTGTGTTGTAGTGATCCGTTTACTGTTTTGTATATAAGATTTTTCTTTAAGGGTTGTGGTTTAAAACCACAAAGTGCTGGTGGTTTGATAATGTTTGTGTTCGACCCGGTGTCTATTAAACATTTTAATATTTGCTTGCCTATATTAATTATTATTATTGGTAATTTTGATCTGGAGGCGGTGTCGTAAATTTTACTTCAGCGTCAGAACTTTGTTCGATATTATCAATCTCCATATGATTGTTCCTTCGAGTGAAATCAGTTAAACTTGTTAGTGTTTTGTGTGTACAAGTGATTGTTGTTATTTGGTTGGTATTTTTGTTGTATTTGGAAATTCTTATTACCATTTGTTATCTATGTAGTTGTTTGTTTGTAGTTGCTTCGAAAAGTGTGATGATTGTCTCTTATTAAGTCTGTGTTTATAGTCTATTGTCCTTATGTCCCACATCAGCTTAAGTTTGGTGTATTTAATTATAATGTCCTGTAGTGTTTCGTTTGAACTAACGTTAGTTCTTACAGTCACGTCAATTTTTTCTAGCATAATGTCTACTAAATCTCTATCGATACATTTAGGAATAGGGTGTCAAATGCGTAAAGTTCATTCAAGTCCTTTCAAAAACTTTAAATAATTCATCTAACCTTAACTGCTCTGCCGTGATTAAAAACCTCTCCATACGTAATTCTGGGTTGAAATACATAGACAATTTTTGTCTTTAGCTTGTTCCAAGCAATGATAGTAATATCTCCTAACCGCTTTCTTTCTTCTCCAATAATTTTTTCATTTCGGACTATCGAGCTATTTCGATAATGAAATAATGACAATAACGGATAGTGCATGGTTAAACCGCTTTGAACAATTGATAGTTAGTGTATGAGCGCGCCAAATATTAATGAAAAAAATATAGAAGGTAATAACGACAATGATTATTATTCTTTTACTTACGCAAATGCTAATAATGCAATGAACAATAGAAATAATAAAAAAAAGATGACAGTTCTTTTTTAACCGCCAGGCCAATTGACCGAACGCGCTCTTTACCCGGAAATATAAACTTATCTTCGCAAGTAACAATACCAGAAGAAATTAAAATTCAACCAATAAACTCTTCATGTACCATATCAAAAATAGTAAAACAAACCAACGAAACAGTTAATATGAAAAATCCCATAAAAAAGTACAAACAGATATGCTAAACAATACAAAAGCTCCAAAGTGCTGGTAAACGAAAACAGATTATTTGTACTTGCTACAGCGGCTGATGAAGCTGAACCCGCTGCCAGGGAACAAAAACCTCCTCCGATTTACTTGCGCGAGCAAACCTCTAATGAAATTGTTAATATGTTGTCTCAGCTTGTAGGTAAGGAAAGCTTTTATGTAGCTTCTATACGAAGAGGTCAAATTCAAGAAACAAAGATGCAACCCCACACTGAGAAGAATTATCGCCTAATCGTAAGTCGCCTCGATGTAGATAATAAGAGCTATTATACGTATCAACTCAAAAGTGCTAAAGGTTTGATTGTCGTCGTAAAGGGCATTGACAGTTCTGTTTCCATTGTTGAAATAAAAAGTGCCATAGAGGTGGAAGGTTATGTCGTAAGGTCAGTGCACAATAATCTAAATAAGAATAAAGTTCTCCAACCTATCCATCGTGTTGAAATCTTATTTAACGCATCTCAGCTTAAATCAAAAAACTCGGTTCATCCTATATACACCTTTTGAACAGAAGAATAACGGTGGAAGAGCCTCTAAAACGTAATGGTCCCCGTCAGTTTACTAACTGCCAGGAATTCGAACACACGAAACCCTACTGCAAGCTACTATCCGTATGCGTTGTTGGCGGTGATGCGCACCGGACTTTGGAATGCACTTCTTCAAGGTCAAAAATGCAGCAACTGTGGTGAAAACAACACGGCAAAATACAAGGCTTCAAAGTCTTTCAACATGTAAAAAATAATGCGAAAGTCGTACGTAAACCTGAATATGAGCACTATAGGTCTTCCCAATTTCCTCGGCTTCATGCTGGTCCTATTGCTAGTACACAAGCTACACAGTCACACACTAAACCAAACTATTCGTATGCACAAACATTGAGAAATCATTACCTAATGCGAATCCCAAAAGTTCTAATGCGCCTTAACATTCATATGCCCACGTCCTTAAAGATGGTGCACAGACACCGCTCACTACCAATTCGAGCTCAATCGATAATTTAATACAAACAATGAATAATTTCATGACAATAATGCAGGGTAAGTTTCAGGAAATGATGCGAACCCAAAACATCCTTCTGCAAGTTCTGCTTAGCAAAAAATAAACCAGCTAAAAATCTGCTTCTGGAATGCTAACGGGCTCTCCCAACATAAATATGAAGTAGAACACTTCCTGCTAGCACATGATATAGACATACTATTACTTTCTTAAACACACTTCCCTATAAAAAACTGCTTTAGAATTTATGGGTATTTTATATATGACACCAAACACCCAAGCGAAAGGGCATGTGGTGGGACTGCCATTATAGTCCGAAAAAACGTAAGGCATTTTCCATTGCCTGAATTCAACGAAGACTTTTTGCAAGCCACGACCATAAATCTTACTGATTTTAAAATTGTAGTCTCCTCAGTGTATTGCCCATCTAGGCATAAAATCGAACACCATGAATTTGCTAGGTTCTTTGCTACGCTAGGGCAAAAATTTATTGCCGCTGGCGATTACAATGCAAAGCACACATATTGGGGATCCAGACTCCTTAGTCCTAGAGGTAGGCAGTTGTATTATACAGTTGAAACAAACAAGCTTGACGTCGTATCTGCCGGTAAACCCACCTATTGGCCCACAGACTTTAATAAGTTGCCAGACCTTATTGATTTTGCTATAGTAAAAAACATCAAACGCGATCAACTCTTAGTTAATTCATCCTATGACCTATCTTCTGATCATTCACCTACAATTGTTATTTTACACGACCGTTTTGTCACTGCACCTAAAACCCCTAGTTTCTACCCGAACAGAAACACGAATTGGTTAAAATATAAAATGTATGTGAGCTCTCACTTACCTTTGAACATCCCACTGAGAAATCCAGCTGATATTCAAGCAGCTGTAGACCATTTTACAGACGTCGTGACTGCAACGCCAACAAAGCCATCAGCTAAAATAATAACGTACCAGGCAACAGCAGATATTCAGATGCTCGTCATTGAGAAAAGAAGACTAAGAAGACAATGGCAAAATAGTCGTTCACCACACATAAAAATGCAAATGAACTTATGCCAGAAAAACTTACGCAGTAAATTGAGACATAAACACGAATACGCTATCGACAACTTTTTAAAAAACTTGGATCCAATGAAAAACACGGATTTTAGTCTGTGGAAAGCTGTAAAGCACTTACAATGTCCTATTGCTTACGAATCCCCACTACGACTTGAAGACCGTACTTGGGCTAAAAACTCAAGTGAAAAGGCAAAAGCGTTCGCAAAGCACTTAGAGAAGGTTTTCGCACCACATGATATAAGTAATTCCACTACTCCAATTATTAGCGACATCGTGAATGATCCTATGAAATTTCGGTTGTCTTCTTTAAAATCGACAATTAGAAAAACGAATATGAAGAAATCACCTGGACCTGATCGTATAACAGGATCAATGATAAGAAACTTACCTAATTCAGCTGTAAGAATTTTACTTTACATATTTAATGCCATGTTGTGCGTCGGCTTCTTCTCTTGGAAGATGTCTGAAATTGTTATGATTCCGAAACCAGAAAAGTACTCAAGCCAGGTAACATCCTACAGGCCTATTAGCCTAGTCGCAGTTTTGTCAAAGATATTTGAAAAATTATTCGTCTCGAGTGTAACTCCTTTTCTAAATGAATAAAACATTACCCCAGATTATCAGTTTGGTTTTCAAGCCAGGCATAGTACTATTGAACAAGTCCATGGAATCGTTACCATTACTAGATCGGCTTTTGAAAGAAAGCAATACTGTTCAGCTTTATTTACAGACATATCCCAATCATTTGATAAAGTCTGCCATGATGGGCTACTCACTAAAATAGCTTGGGTTCTTCCTGAAAACTCCCACAAATTTCTAAAAAGTTATTTGTCAGATAGAACGTTTAAAGTAAGGTGAGAAGATCAGCCTTCAAGAAATGTGAAAGTCAGTGCAGGAGTACCTGAAGGTAGTGTACTAGGGCCGTTATTATATATCGTTTATACAGCGGATATGCCGACAAGCCCACATCCGCACATGAGCTAGAAGACTGACTAGAACAGTTAAGAATAAAGGTAAATCCATCGAAATGTGCTCATGTAACGTTTTCCCTTAGAAGCCAAAAATGTCCACCAATCACACTAACAAATGTCACGGTTCCAGCGGAAACGCACGTTAAATATTCAGGTATCCACCTAGATCGACGTCTAACTTGGTCCCGACACATTGAGCCTGGCGAGGCGGCTCTTTCTACAGAATAGTATATAGTTTATTAAGATTTGAATATGAAAAATTAGTTATTATTCGTATATTGGTAATAACTAGTAAATAATAATTTAGATATAAGACTTGAATACTTATTGTAAATTTCTTTTAGTAAAAAGATTCAATAAATTAAAATTAAGTATAAAAAAAAAGAATTTCTATATCTTGTTTCTATTTGTTGTTCTTTCTTATTAGCTTGAACACTTAGCAACGAATAACGACTCTGCTACTTTTATTTACTATAAGTTTCTTTTTCATAAGAATTATGGCATTATTTGCTCTTATTTTTGTTGTTGGATTCTTCTTCATTTTAAAATAGTAGTAGAACTCTTTTTCTGAATATCATATGGCAACCTCATACAATCTGTACGTTGTTGACATTCCTTTTTCTATATATGTATGTATTTCTCTTTATGCTTGGGCTAACACGCACGATAAATCACATCACATCTCTAAGCTCTTACCAAATACACGAGTTTCATTTTCAACACCTTTTGTTGAACAAAATTCTACTCAAGGCAAAATGGTTTTTGTCTGAATTCGTTTGGTGTTTTGTAGAGAACCGGTATCTTTTCTTCTGTGGGCACTTTTATATTCGTTTGTTTTACTTTATATGTGCATGCAAAATTAAAAATGGCAATAATTTGTTTTTCAGTTCAACATTTAGTAAAAAATATTGTGTTGTGGCACCTTTGTTTTTTTAAAATCCCTTTGATCTTTTCGCTTATTGTATTATCGCAGTTTAAAATGTTCACTGTTCTCTCTTTTTAAACTGCACACACACACTGCTGTTTGGTTGAGTCGTTAAAAGCTTTAAATCCTTTTTATTTAACATCAAATTAAATTTACAAGTTAATTTTTTGATTACTTGTGTTATGTTTTAAGGCAAATTTACTTTTCAGGATGTACGTTAGATTTATACATAGTTAGTTCTCTCAGTTCAAATCTTTGCGAATCGTGTCTTCTATAATATTTAGCCACCGATCATCAAAATTATACCGAAACAGGTGCAATACCAAAAATATTACCAAAAGAAGTTCAAACAAGTTTGGCTAGTCCTATGTCCTCTCAACAAGAGTGTATATTGAAATATTACAAAAGCTCTAACGAAGCTACTTTCTCGCTCAGGGAAAATAGATTCTCTACTTACTACTCCAGATGATAATGCATCAGAACTTGCTGTAAGGAACATAAACCTCCAGCAATCTATATGTACGAGCACACATCTAACGCCATATGTCCAAATAGTGCAGCATACAAATATACACAGAAAAAATTATAGGCTCATTGCAAATAAGCTTGACCAATTGAAAACGCAAAGGTGTTAAATATTGTAATAAAGGGCATAAATAGTTCTCGTCCACCAGAGGAGAAAAAAAACGATTTAGAAGCTAAAGTGTATGTGCTGTGGTCCGTCACAATATCGTAAATAAGAACAAAATACCACGGTCAATGCATCACATTTAGATTGTGTTTAAGGTATCGCATTTAAAAAGTAAAAATTCTGTTCATCCCCATCTTACTGCAAACTGTAGAGGCTATAGTGTCTATTTACGAATAAAATGACCACAGACAGTTCAAAGGACAATATACGAAAAATATCATGCACTATCCTAGACTTTATGCTGAACCTATAGCTAGTACACAAACTACAACCACACAAAAAATACGCTGAAAATTTTAAAAATGGTTCCCAATCGCCAGGTCATGTGATATTAAATACACCAATGTTCAATGTTTTAAACGAAAATCCCCAGGTACGTATGACTAGTGATTAGGGTCCAATCAAAAACTTAATTAAAAAAATAATTACTTTTATCATTAATGTCCCAGGAAATGATGCGGAATCAAAACATGATTCTGCAAGTCCTGTTAAACCGTAAATAAAATTGGCGCAGCTATCAATATGCTACTCAATAGGCTCTCGCAGCACAAACAAAATTTACTCTAAAAACTGGTCTACGGTTAATGAATTTCTTAGCAATGATACCAAATACCCGAGTTGAATATCATGTGGTGGCACTGCTATTATTGTAAAGTAACAATTTAATCCGTATATTCTCTTCCTATACATAAATGCGAACAAAATCAAGTTACCATATTGTTTTCTATATAAGTTTATTGCAGTTGGCGGCTATAATGCCAATCATATGTATTGGGGCTCTAGACTTATTAGTCCTAGAGAAAGCCAACTATTTAACACGGTTGTCGAAAACAAACTAGACGGCATATCTGTTGGAAAACCAATATATTGGTCTCAGGCTTTCACAATACTCCAGACCTGATTGATTCTGCTGTGACAAAAAATGTCAAACGTTATAAAACATCAGTAAATTCTGCTTATGATCTATCATCTGATGATTCCCCGACAATTTTAAATTTGAGCAACAACTATGTTACTCTAGAATGGCACATCACCTTCTATCGAAAGAAAAACACAAACTGATTGAAATATAAAATATATGTGAGCTCCACATCTCTCAGAACACTCCTCTGAAGAACTCTACTGATATTCAATATGCCGTGGATCACTTCACAGAAGTCGTAGAAAGTGCAGCTAGACTCGCTATTCTAAATTAGCGAACCATTACAAATGCCACATATGTATAAACCATAGGTTGACATACAAACCCTTTTGCGACAAAACAGAAGACTGATGAGACTACGGCAAGTTTGACGTACTCTAGATTTAAAGGTACTACTCAAATTGTGTTACATAATAAATCGAGGCTTAGGCAAGAGATCGAAATATTAAATTATTTAAACAATTTGGATCTAACAAAGAACACGGACTATAGTTTATGGAAAGCTGTGAGGCGTATGAAATGTCCTGTTGCCTACGAATCACGATTGAGACTTCAATATCATACCTGGACTTGAAACTTTAGTGAAAAGCCTACGAAAGTCACCTGGAGTTTTCAAATTTTGAAATGATGTCGGACCACGTATATGAATCCAAAGCAAACGCCAGTAATATCATTCATGATTATTTGGATGTACAGTGTATAGTCGACCTAAATCATCACTTGAAAATACATTTGGGTGGTCAGGTACTATTTTCCCTTGTTTGCGACGTTGGAATTGTTTTGGGGATGCATTTCATGTAAAATATCGCGGAACCTCATTATACAGTAGCGTCTTAGCGAAGTCATCAATTTGGCACAATGAAAAAAATGCAGTCAATGTGGTTGCTGGTGGTTGTTCTGCTCGGTCGATCACATTATCTGCTGTAAAATATACTCGCTGTCCTTTTCTAAGTGAACCGCCAAATGAACTACAGTCGGATACCTCTCATGAATTGGAAAAGGGAATATGCGCCAAACTGCTTCGTTGCTGCTAATGTATTTGACATTGTTTGATTTCATCTGACTTATCATGAGGTGCCACTCCATAAATTGCCATATCACTGCCTTTGTTTACATAATTACAAATATATTTTATTGATTTAACTGCAATATTCACCGTTTATAAGTGCTTTATATATTTTAGATAATAATGGTGAATATGGCACTACCCATCTATTATCAATCTCGATGTCAATGTTTCGTACTTTTAATGTAATGGATCTACCATCGTTATCTGGTGAACGTCGGCGATATTGAGAGTATCCATCAATGCCTGTTATTGTTTCTGGAATCAATTGTCTTGGATATCGATTATAACACTTGCCATTAATCATGCATATTCTTCGTTATTATTTCCAACAATTCTTGATCAATTGTTGGGTCTGGGATTTCAGCAGAAATAATATCGATTTCGTTTGGCTGAATTTTGTCAACACACAAAATTAAAATATAAGCATGTGGCAGTCCTCTTTTCTGCCATTCAATCGAATACATCCAGCAACGAACTAAGCCAAAAACATTAGATTTTACAATTAAATCCATCAGAGACTTTAATTTCTGCTTAAATAAGAGTGCTGTGATGTCATGACGATCAATTTGCGATTGTCCTGGCAATAAACATTTTTTAATTTCATTCCAAATTGGGTTGCAAATAAATGTGATGAATAAATCAGGACGACTATAATTGCGAACGTATGTCATAGCGTCTTGTGAATATTCATACATATGACATTGGCTGCCGGTATAGGTAGCTGTTAGAATTGTTAATCGGTCAAGATCATTTAAATTGCCATCATTATTAATTGCATCACGTGGATGAATATATTTCTCTGATCGTAATTGACGTTGATTTTGGGGAATAAATAATAGTCGCTCTGATTCTATTTTTGCATACATATCTACAACATACTGATGATAAAGTTGGCGGCATTTCAAAATAGGATTTTCCATATTCTCCCGAATCATGGGTCTGTACGGATAGTAATTCATGCAACTTATCTTTTTATTTGCTTCTTCGCCTATGATATCGAAAAAAAGTTTTTGTGAGCAATAAAATATTTTAAAATTTACCAGTAGTTGGGTTTAACATTTTTAATTGAAAATGGTAGCCATCTTCTCCTTGCCAAAACCGTATTGGATATTGCAGCGCATATCATATGAGCGATGTGTTTCAGGTACTCGTTGCAATTGATCATTTCTTCGGTGTAAAATTATATCTCTTGGCTAGAACTGTTCACCAACTATTACAATAGCAACTTCATTTATTGTTGGTGCATTGAATCGTCGTGGATGCTCACCTTCTGTTGTTTTATCGGCTTTTATAACTATTTTCTGATTATCGGATGGCATTAGGTCTATTGCAACTTCAAATACTTTAACCAATTCGTTATGCTGAGGGAATAAATTTTGGAATGATTCCACAATGTTGCGGCGTAGTCCCGTAGCGATAGTACTTCTGGTGGTAACTTCTGACTTCGAATTGCCAAGGAAATATATCTGCAAAAATTTATATTCTTCATCAGGAATAGGCAATAAGGATCTTGCTTTGTCCTTGTGGTTTAAATGTTGGCATGAAACTCCCAGTAACTATATTGTCCGCACCAAATGACGTCATTTGAAAGCATTTATTATATCCTCGTATATGGGTTAGGAAATGTTTTGATTGTGGTATTTTCCAGACACCAATGAAAATAATGATTTCGGTGGTTGGCTTAGTTCTGGCAGCTTTACTTTGCCATTTGCGCAACATAAGCCTGGTGTTTCCTTTTTATATTTAAATGCTTTGCAATGGACACATAATTGATCCATTCTTCCGATATTAATATTGGGATGCACATTATAATCAATTGTTGGATCGTAATTCAATGCACAACGCTTAAAAACAATGCGATTGGTATTGTGTATTGCTGCTCTGGAGGCTCTTCTCGCAGCCCGATTTACTTTGGCGCAAAAGTAACATTCGATTCCTGACTTGTTCGTTGTCTTCTGCACGCTCCTCTTGTATCTGCTGTGAGCGAAGCACACGCATATGATTTGTGTGCCGTGTACGGCGACCAATATTTGCACGTGGGCATGGCATTTTATACTGCAATATACGTTTTTTAAGATTTAAGTTATTTTTTGTTTGTTATTGTTGGGGTAGGGAGGCTGCCTTTGTTGTCTTGCCTGTTGCTTGTTTACTTTGTTCAAAAGCTTTCAATAATAAAATTAATTTACTTTCCCTAACACATTGGGTTAATTTAATAAAATGTATGTATTTAATTTAAATAAATTAAACTTTAGTTAAATAACTTATTTTTTTTCGTTTGACTCCCACGCACTTTTCACGAAAAGAGGTTATGTATGAGCCGGTGTCGGGTTACTTAGCACCGCCACACGCCTTCAGTGAAACATTGCATAGGCTTAATGCCACTACATGCTGATTAAGGACGCAACGCCTCAGCGAAATACAGCATAAGCTTATCGCGCAAATAGGGATTAAAAATTTTGTTCACGAAAATAGTTTAGGTATGATCCCGTATTTGGCTAATTAACGCCGCTACACACCGATTAGGCGCTAATCTCTATCGGGCAAAACAACACCTAAACTACACGAAAGCACTTTAGAAACACTCCTCACGGGCCATAGATAGAACTTACATATAAATTTATGGCAAACCTGGTGCGGTAGTTCTTAAGTTATTGCGGTCGAACAATAGAACAGTAGATACATATGAATTTTAGTCGAAATCGGTGATATAGGTCTTAAGTTATCGCAGACAAACACCAAAAAAGGAAATTTTGCGCCATTTGATGGACGAACACTAAACTACATAGAAGCCCCACTGGCGACCCATAGAGTATAAATGTAAATTTTGGTCAAAATCGGTGCAGTACTTCTTGAGTTACGGTGCAAAAACACAAAAAAACTAAATATTGCGCCAGCTGTCGGACTACACAGAAACACTCCTCACGGCCCATAGAGCATGCATATAACATTTGGTCAAAATCGGTCCAGTAGTTTTTGAGTTTATCGATCACTAACATACACGTAATTTTTATATACATATATAGAGATGTACAATGTAGTAGGTAAAAAAAAATGAAAAGAAACCCGTGAAGTAAATTGAAGATACTAAAAAGGATTTCAAATGTTTCAGGAAAATGCAGAGGCTTACGAAATTATTAATAAACAAATGTGTGTATATGCACGCAAGGAATAAAATCACGGGAGCGGCCAAGGGATTTATAGAAATGGAAAGTGTATCAGATTATAATCATTTTAAATACAAATTAATCGCAGAATTCGATCGAAAATATAAATGTTTTGAGATTCACAAAATGTTGTCGGGATCGAAAAAGAAATATTTCCAATTTTAAATATGAAACGAATTACAAATATGGCAGATATCAGGATAATATCGCAAATAATTTAGTAATTTATATACATAATGCAAAGACATTTAAAGAACTCCGTGAACATTATAAAATTTTCGAACACATTATACAACACGAAAAGGAACAATATGAATAAATGTGCGGTGGAGCAAAACAATCATTGTTATAATTGCGGTTCGGAATTTCATAAAAAGAGTAAATGTAGAGTGGCGCCGAATTGCTTTAAATGCAACAAGTTTATACATATTGCGAAAGATTGTCGCCTCGGTAAGCCAGCTGACAAAACCGAAAAGGTAGTGAATTCAATTTTCGATCAAAAGCGAATCAAAATAGTTCTTTTTAACAATAAAAAAGTCGAATGCTTAGTAGACACCGGCGCGGATGTGTCTTTAATAAAAGAGAGTGCATATAATGAAAAATATATCGGTATAAGATTATTACCATGCAGCTCAGTATTACGTGGACTTAATAACGCAAATACAAAACCAGTCGGAATAATTAATGGTGAAATACATGTAGATGAAGTAAGAACAACTCATTAATTTTAGGCAATCGAAGAGGGCAATAATTTTTTAAATAAATTTGAGCTACGTTCGGACGAAAATAAAAGTAAAAAAGAAGCTCAAAAAGAAATTACTGTTTATAATGTTGATGAAATAGAGGTAGATTTTAAATACAAAGATGTCATTGAAACTGTAGTTACAAATTATGTTGCTGGTTCAGAAACCATACTTCAATGACAAAACTGTGACAATTACCACGAAAATTATTCCCTGAAACCATTTCGTCATTCTTTTTCAAGACTTGCATTACAAGAAAAAGCAGCACTCAGTAAGCAAGTCGAAGAATAGCTAAAAAGTGGCATAAGGAAGTCAACATCTGATATGGCCAGCAGAGTTGTTGTAGTGGAAAAAGAAATGTAGTGATTTTCGCATTTGCATCGATTTTAGACTGTTAAATAAAATGATTTTGAAGCGTTGTTTCCCAGTTCTTATTGTGGATTATGTACTACAAAAATTACAAAAGGCCAGATTCTTTACAGTGATGAACTTACGCAAAATTTTATTTTACGTACCCATTGATTTACTGTGTTTGTGACAAAACGATGCCTTTTAGAATTTAACAGAGCGCCAGTTGGCTTCTGCAATTCGCCTGTCTGTTTTATAAGATATGTGAACCACATTTTTCAAGATTTAAAAATAACGACGCGATGCAGTTGTATGTTGATAATTATATACGATGAAACTGCAGGCCTAACTGGTTTTATTTAAAAAGTTTGTGATGGGATATGCCCAGATTGTGTGTTAAAGAAATTAAGGCAATAGAAACGATTAAACATATGTTGAACAACAAACCTGTACTTCCTATTTCCTGGCAGAGATGCCGAAACAGAAGTACGCGCTGATGCCTCAAAGAACGACTTTGGCGTTGAGGACGGAAGTAACAGACGGACCTTCATGTAGTAAAAAGTGTAAAGTTGTCAAGTAAAGTAGAAGTTGAAAATTTACTAAATCACCTAAATTAGAATTATTATAAACTTAAACTTAACTATCAGAACTATACGAAATAATAAAAATATACCAAACTCTACACACTATTGGGATGGTTTACATATTCGAAACCGAGTGTTTATTTTTTCCTACAATTAATAATACTTCTACATCTATACAGCGGATATGCCGACAAGCCCACATACATATACGTCAACCTTTGCAGACGACACTGCAATTATAAGTGTCTGTAATGATCCAAAACATGCATCTGAAAAACTGCAGTCCCACATTCATAAGCTAGAAGACTGGCTAAAACAGTGAAGAATAAAGGTAAATAAAAATAACGTCCATAAAACTTTGAACAAATCAACTACATTGGCCAATAAGTCCTAACTCAACTTTGGCTTTGGAATATAAAGTCCTTTTATACAAATCCGTTATAAAGCCAATATGGTCATATGGTATTGAGCTATGGGGTACAGCCTGTGCATCAAACATCCAGAAGTTACAGAGATGACAGTCTTGGATTTTACGTCTTATCGTATGTGCCCCCTGGTATATAAGAAACGAAAACATCCATAGGGATCTAAAAGTTCTCACTATCCAGGAAAAAGTTATAACATACACGTCCAAATGCGTAAACAAACTAGTCCTACAACACAACTCTCTTGCACGCAATTTATTGCAATTTGATGGCCACCAGAGACTAAAAAGAACTGACACATTGAACCTGGCGAGGTGGCTCTCTCTACACAATAAAAGATAGATTATTAAGATTTAAATACAAAAAATTAGTTATTACATTACATTGGTAGTAGCTAGTAACTAATAATTTAGAAATAAGATTTGAATATTTATTGTAAATTTCTTTTAGTAAAAAGATTCAATAAAATAAAATTAAGAATCAAAAATAAAAAATTAAAATAATAATACTTACATACTTATTATTAGTTAATTTTATATTAAATATTTCGGTGCCTAAGACGTTAGAACTGATATTCAGTATATCGAATAAGGTTATTAAAAAAAAAAACAATATTAGAATTTTCGTATCTATTTAATGAGATATACAAAAATTGCATATTTTTTAAATAAATTTACGTGGCTTTGTTTTTTTATACTTAAGAAGTTGTGGTGAATTTTTTGAAGAGAGCTCTTCGACAATTGCACATATTTCCTAGCAATTGTCCACTGGGTCTCTCTTGTTTTTATACGTATATTGGTAGAAACGTTCACCTTGATCTTTGATAACATCTAACTTATGTGAAACCTGATCGATATGAGTATGGAGCAGTACTGCTGTGCTCATATTGCAGCATAAATTTGTAATATTCAGGTGCATATCTTCAAATGTATTTAAAAGGATATTTTGTAAAACCGCTGTTAAAGACTCCCACGCAAGTCGTTCTACTTCAATCATATGCCTTAAAATAAGTTGTTGCTTAAATTAGTTGACGAATCTAGGACCCATCAAAAATGTCACCCTTTTTACTTTTCCGAAATTAGCACGGCAAGTCTTTGGAAAATAAATATGCCTTGCTCGAAAACCAAACTGATGATCTGGGATAACGTTTTGTTCATTTAGAATATCTTTGACAAAACTAACAGTAGGCTAATAGCCCTGTAGGATGTAATCTGGCTTGAGTCCATTCCTGGTTTCGGGATCATAACAATTTCAGACATTTTCCAAGAGCATAGGAAGAAGCCGACATATTGCCTTAAATATGTAAAGTGAATTAGGTAAGTTTTTTATCATTGATCCTGTTATACGATCAGGTCCAGGTGATTTCTTCATATCCGTATTTTTAATTGTCGATTTTAAAGAAGACAACCGAAATTTCCTAGGATCATTCACGGTGTCACTAACAATTGGATTAGTGGAATTACTTATATCATGTGGTGCGAAAACCTTCTCTAAGTGATTTGCAAACGCATTTGCCTTTTCACTTGAGTTTTTAGCCCAAGTACGGTATTCAAGTCTTAGTGCGGATGCGTAAGCAATAGGACATGGTAGGTGCTTTACAGCTTTCCACAGACTCTAATCCGTGTTTTCATTGGATCCAAGTTTTTTAAAAAGCTGTCAACAGCGAAATCGTGTTTCTGTCTCAATTTACTGCGTAAGTTTTTTTTGGCATAAGTTCATTTGCATTTTTATGTGTGGAGAACGACTATTTTTCCATTGTCTTCTTAGTCTTCTTTTCTCTGTGACGAGTATCTGAATATCTGCTGTTGCCTGGTACGATATTATTTTAGCTGATGGCTTTGTTGGCGTTGCAGCTATGGTTGCGGCTGTCATAACATTTCTAAAATGATCTACAGCTGCTTGAATATCAGCTGGATTTCTCAGTGGCATGTTCAAAGATAAGTGAGAGCTCACATACATTTTATATTTTAACCAATTCGTGTTTCTGTTCGGGTAGAAACTAAGGGTTTTAGGTGCAGTAACAAAACTGTCGGTTAAAATAGCAATTGTAGGTGAATGATGAGAAGAAGGCCATAGGATGAACTAACTACAGTTGGTCGTGTTTGATTTTTTTACTATGGAAAAATCAATAAGTTTTGGCAATTTATTAAAGTCTGTGTGCCAATAGGTGGGTTTACCGGCAGATACGACGTCCAGCTTGTTTGCTTGAACTGTATAATACAACTGCCTACCTCGAGGACTAAGGAGTCTGGATCCCCAATATGTGTGCATTGCATTGTAATCGCCAGTGGCGATCAATTTTTGTCCTATCGTAGCAAAGAACCTGGCAAATTCATGGTGTTCAATTTTATGCCTAGGCGGCAATACACTGACGAGACTACAATTTTTGAAATCAGTAAGCTTTATAGTCGTGGCTTGCAAAAAGTCTTCCCTGAATTCAGGCAATGGAATATGCCTTGCGTTTTTTCGGACTATAACAGCAGTCCCACCACATGCCCTTTCGCTTGGGTGTTTGGTGTCATATATAAAGAACCCATCAATTCGAAAGCAGTTTTTTACAGAGAAGTGTGTTACAGAAACTAGTAGTGTGTCTAGCAGGAAGTGTTCTACTTCATATAGTGCTCATATTCAGGTTTACATACGACTTTCGCATTATTGTTTACATGTTGAAAGACTTTGCAGCCTCTGTAATTTGCCGGGTTGTTTTCACCACAGGTGCTGCATTTTTTACCTTGGGGTCTGTTTTGGAAGAAGTGCATTCCAAATTTCGGTACGCATCACCGCAAACAACGCATACGAATGGTAGCTTGCAGTAGGTTTTCGTGTGTCCGAATTCCTGGCAGTTAGTACACTGACGAGGACCATTACGTTTTGGAGGCTCTTCCACCGTTATTCTTCTGTTCAAAAGCTAGCGCGAATTGTATATAGGATAAACCGAGTTTTTTGATCTAAGCTGAGATGCGTTCAATACGATTTCAACACGATGCATAGGTTGGAGAACTTTATTCTTATTTAGATTATTGTGGACTGACCTTACGACATAACCTTCCACCTCTATGGCACTTTTTATTTCAACAATGGAAACAGAACTGTCAATGCCATTTACGATGACAATCAAACCTTTAGCATTTTTGAGTTGATATGTATAATAGCTCTTATTATCTGCATCGAGGCGACTTGCGATTAGGCGATAATTCTTCTCAGTGTGGGCTTGCATCTTTGTTTCTTGAATTTGTCCTCTTCGTATAGAAGCTACATAAAAGCTTTCCTTGCCTACAAGCTGAGACAACATATTAACAATTTCATTAGAGGTTTGCTCGCGCAAGTAAATCGGAGGAGGTTTTTGTTCCCTGACAGCGGGTTCAGCTTCATCAGCCGCTGTAGCAAGTACAAATAATCTGTTTTCGTTTACCAGCACTTTGGAGCTTTTGTATTGTTTAGCAGTGTGCTCTTGCTGCGAAGACTTAGGACTGGCCTTCCTTTTGGTTATGGTTATATAACGGTCCATACCTGTTTGCACTTTTTTTACGGGATTTTTCATATTATCTGTTTCGTTGGTTTGTTTTACTATTTTTGATATGGTACCTGAAGTGTTTTTTGGTTGAATTGTAATTTCTTCTGGTATTGTTACTTGCAAAGATAAGTTTATATTTCCGGGTAAAGAGCGCGTTCGGTCAATTGGCCTGGCGGTTAAAAAAGAACTGTCATCTTTTTTTTTATTATTTCTATTGTTCATCGCATTATTAGCATTTGCGTAAGTAAAAGAATAATAAGCATTGTTGTTATTACCTTATATATTTGTTTCATTAATATTTGGCGCGCTCATACACTCACTATCAATTGTTCAAAGCGGTTTAACCATGCACTATTCGTTAGTGTTTTTTTTACACACAATATATTATATTGTTGTTATTTATTTCTTTGTTTTTACTAACTGTTCACTGTTCAATTGAATTCTTAAAAAAATATATTTGTTTTGCGTTTGATATGACGTACGTCTGTACTCAAACACGGTCACTGATGAACTGTATGCACTGGTGGTAATAAATTATTTTACCAAATAGCCCGAAGTGCATGCCATCCCAAACCAAGAATCCAAAATGGTGATAGACGCATTTGATAACAATTGGGTGTGTCGATACGGTGTTCCAATAGAATTGCATTCCGACCAGCACAGAAATTTGGAATCCGCCATATTCAAAAAGATGGGCGACTAATATGACATCAAAAAGACGAGAACGGCACCGTTATATCCACATATATAACATAGGATACACACCCACACGAACACATATACTAGACCACTATGCGAGGTTATGAAATAAATGATGCGATATATCACGTACGTTCGTGATATTTAATATTGATATCTATATAAAGTCGCCGTCTACCGCAGAGAGTAGAGTTGACTTTCATAGAGTGAATAGCTGTGTGTACATAAGAATGTCAGTTTACAGTGTAAATTACTACTGAAAAGTTGTAATTAAGAGTAGTAATTGCCAAATAAAGTTATGTATTGATAAAATCATTAAGGAAAGTGTATTTTAATACTTGCAATCAAACGAACCCTATAAAATAACGTTTATTGCATTTAACACTTTGTTTGGTTGAGTTACGTATTCTTAACCGAATCTCCGAATCTGGCTAAGCCAATACTAAAATTTAAGACTTTCAGGATACTGGGTTTAGATAAGATAAGCTTCCTTAAATATATTGCTGCATAAGTAACCTTTCTGTATATTAAAATCAATCAAATGATTAGAAGAACTTAAATTTCTGGTTTTATTTAGTATCCCATATCTAGTTAATTTTTTTTTCGACAACTAAAATTTTACAACCATCGAAAAGAGCAATTATTATTATATATCAACAACAAAAGAGACGAAAAAATTTAGTTGTAGGTCGGGAAAATGCGATTGCCAATTAAGAAGGCGAACATTATGTACAGGATATTTATTTTGTTGAAGAATCCATGAAATTGGCCCAAATATATCATTTAGTTTAAGGAACGTTGATTATTACAGGTCTTGAAAGTTATTTTAATAATTTTTACACTTTGAAATTCTAAGTCGATTGCGCATTAATACGTTATAGCACCCGAGACCGTAACTCCACCGTCCCTACTGTGATGAAGATTTTAAAATAGCTCCACATTTTTCATATCGTGAAAACAATAATGCAGCCATCTGAGCCATCCAAAATAAATTTTCTTTTAGTATTAACATGACGTCTTACTTTGATGTCCCATGTCAAATGCTCTGTAGAAAAGTTTAATCGTTTTTTTTTTGCGTACATTATTCAGCGGAGTTTTTTCTTTATTTTAGAAATTCAGGTGTTTACAACTTAGAATAACTTTTTTCACCAGTGATATACTTGCCTGGATATATGATTTTTGGTGCTGAAAGTGCAGAGTTTAGACGCAATTATCATGATTTTTAAATTTTAAGTTGGAGTTCAATTTTTTTTCGTATATTATTACTATAAAATCTTTCGTAAGGAAAATTATAATAAGTTTTCATATCTTAATCCAATGTAGTAACTACATTATTGTGTTTAAGTCTTAGACTATTTCTTTAATGTGTTAGGATAGTCGTCTCTGAAGGCTCTCGGTATCGACTTTTCTAAGTCCGTGGTGTGCACCAAACTGCGGCAAATGCCTGGCATAGGATATGGGATGGACTGTTAATTTTTCTGATGTGTTTGCATGAGTCAATTTTAATTTCTTCGTGGACTGTGAGAATATTTAAGTCCCGGTGAATATTCTCTAGTCGTAGTAACTTCGACTGTGTTCTTTGTAATTTCTTAATATTTGATGCGCAACTACCCTATAGCTAGATCGCATATGCCCTTATAGGTTTTATAATGAATCAGATGGATTCCTAAATATTTCACGGGGTATTCCACTAGAACAGTACCATCAGTTCTTTTTATTGGTGGGGAATTTTGCATTCTGAATATATCTGCGCATTTTTTGAACTAATCCTCTAGCTCGAAAATATGATATTGTAGAAGCTCCGATGCAACTTTCGCGTCTATATCTACACTTAGAAGTGAAGTGTCATCTGCGAAGACTTAGACTGCCTTTAAGGACACCCGCCGACACTCTTCGAATTGATTTTTTGATCTTACTTGAAATTTTCTGTCAGGTAGTCTTTAAAGAGTTTGTGAGTATTTTCAGCAAGTATTCACGAGATTTTGATGAGTAGCCCAATCGTCCCAAACGCCTGGGAATACCTATGAATAAGGCCGAACAATATTGTTTGTCGTCAAAGGCAGATCTAATAACCGTAACGATTCTATTAACTTGCTGGGTAGTACTATGCTTCGCACGAAATCCAAACTGATGTTCTGGGATAGTGTGCGGCTCGTTAAGGTACGCAGTTATACTTAGTAGGAACATTTGCTCAAATAGCTCCGAAAGTAAGGTATACATGACGTAATTTGAATATGATCTTTTCTTGATTTAGGATCATAGCAATTTCTGATATCTTCCAAGAGGAACCCAATAACTCGGAGAGCAGAAGTAGGTAAGTTTGTTACCATAGATTCAGTAATACGATCAGTTCCTGGAGATTTTATCACGTCAATATTTTTAATTGCCAATTTAAGTGTACGTAACATTTTATAGGGTCATTGACGGTATTACTGAAAATTGGTAGGATGCTACAAATATTTTCGCCATTTGACGTGAAGACCTTTTCCAGGTGACTGACGGAGGCCTTTCACTCGAGTTTCAAGTCCAGGTATAATATTGAAGTATCAATCATGATTTGTAGGCAACAGGATATTTCATACGTCTCACAGCTTTCCATAAGCTATAGTCCGTGTTCTTTGTTAGGTCCAAATTGTTTAATAATTTGCCAGTTCGTATTATCGCCTCTGCCTCAACTTATGACGTAACATCGTTTGGCACAATTTGAGTTGTACCTATAAACTGGAGTGCGTCCAATTTGACATAGTCTCATCAGTCTTCTGTTTTCTCGCAAGAAGATTTGTATGTCAACGTATGGATTATATGTAGCATTTGTAATGGTTCGATTAATTGGAGTAGCGAGTATGACTTCTGTGAAGTGATCCACGGCGGATTGAATATCTGTGAAGTTCTTCAGAGGAATATTTTGTGAGATGTCGAGCTCATTTCTTAGCAGGTGATCCAACGTATGCAGCTACCCAAGCAATTTTGCCTGGTAAACGGAAAAGTATTTCCCCAGCCAGAACAAGTTCAGCTTAGCTAAGTATACACCTGCTCCTGCCTTGCAGTCCATAAGAGAACCATAAGTAAAAATGCTGATATTGTTCCCTATACGTATTGTGTATAACACCTTCCCCAATGAGTGTCCGATGCATTCTCATGCATTCCACCGGCATCCAATAATTAGACGTCTGGAATGCGCTTCGACTACGGCTATCCTCTGAACATCATAACTTCAGATGAGAATACTTTCTTTTTTAAAAATATATAGGGCGTAATTTTTCATTAGTTGGGTATAAGTTTTTTTTACGTCTATTATTTAATTTATTTTGGGGTTATAACTTTGTAATAACGTATATGAAAAAGCTTGGGATATTAAATAATAATTAAGCTACCATTTTGTTTATTTACAAAATATTTGATTCTTGATTTGGTATTCTCAAAAGAAAAAAGACACTGGTAATGGATGACGGATATTCGTTCCAAAAACCTACGAAAATCATTAGTTGATTATTTAAAATCTAAAATTGCTAACTTTCCATTTATTGTTTTAAAATATTAGTCCACTTCATTTGTATTTGTACCAAATTTTGTTTAATGACAACAATCCATAATTAATAAAAAACCGTAGCAAATCAAAATGTTGTTTTAGTAGTTTTATTGTAGAATGGAAACCATAGAGTGCACTAATTTTGTTAATATTTAGTGATAAATCAAAAACTAGCAGCTTCAATATATTTTATGGAAAGGTTAACACAAAAATTAAATTACTTTAGTTCAAAAAATGGAATCTTCAATTTATTGCAACTTCTTTAATCTTCACTAATTTTAGAGCAACGTTGAAATTTTGAGCTCAAATAGAATTGTGATTATTTTTGTACACTAATTTAACTAAAACTAATACTTCATTCAAAGAAATCAAAAACCATGTACAAAATAGATTTTTAAATTTTGCAGAAGGTAATGACTTGATAAAAGAGTTTATAAATTTCAAGTATTTCTATTTTTCAGTATATTTAGACTGTTAGTTCTCAGTAATACATATGTATGTACATACTGGTTATTATTGTAACAGGATCTTTTCTTTCAATAAGAAAATAAATTTCTTGACAGTTACATGTTTTTTGTTTTATTCAACAAGGCAGGCGTGAAAGGGAAGGTATAAAAAAACATTTCTTCAATTTTTATAAATTTGGTAATTATAAAATATTAGTTTTGATTGGTTTTGGGGATCGAAATTCTCTTTAACCCCACCTTCTCCCAGATAGATTCACGCCATTCCCATTGCCCGCTCTACATCTATGAAACAAGAATATGAAGCCATTTGAGTTCTGTACAACAAAAATGGCCATTATGTTATTAGGCTTACAAAGCGGCTATATAATATTTCCATGTTTTATTCGAGCCATATTCAAGCTACTGCATGCAAAAAGAATTCCCTGCGGGGAATACTAACAAAAAGCGCTTTTAGTTTTAAATTAAGGTCAATGGAGTACCTCAAGGTAGTGTGCTAGGGCCACTATTATATTTCGTCTATACAGCGGATATGACGACAAGCCAACATACATATACATCAATCTTTGCAGACGACACTGCAATTATAACTATCAGTAATGTCCAAAGGATGAATCTGAAAAACTGCAGTCCCATATTCATAAGCTAGAAGACTGTTGCCAGACCTTATTGATTTTGCTATAGTAAAAAACATCAAATGCGACCAACTGTTAGTTAGTTCATCCTATGACCTACATATCTTCTCATCATTCACCTACAATGGTTATTTTACACGACAGTTTTGTCTCTGCACCTAAAACCCTTTGTTTCTACCCGAACAGAAACACGAATTGGTTAAAATATAAAATGTATGTGAGCTTTCACTTACCTTTGAACATCCCACTGAGAAATCCAGCTGACATTCAAGCTGCTGTAGACCATTTTACGGACGTCGTGACTGCCGCAGCCATAGCTGCAACGCCAACAAAGCCATCAGCTAAAATAATAACGTACCAGGCAACAGCAGATATTCAGATGCTCGTCATTGAGAAAAGAAGACAATGGCAAAATAGTCTTTCTCCACACATAAAAATGCAAATGAACTTATGCCAAAAAAACTTACGCAGTAAATTGAGACAGAAACACGAATTCGTTATCGACAACTTTGTAAAAAACTTGGATCCAATGAAAAACACGGATTATAGTCTGTGGAAAGCTGTAAAGCACTTACAATGTCCTATTGCTTACGAATCCCCACTAAGACTTGAATACCGTACTTGGGCTAAAAACTCAAGTGAAAAGGCAAATGCGCTCGCAAATCACTTAGAGAAGGTTTTCGCACCACATGATATAAGTAATTCCACTATTCCAATTATTAGTGACACCGTGAATGATCCTAGGATATTTCAGTTGTCTTCTTTAAAATCGACAATTAAAAATACGGATATAAAGAAATCACCTGGACCTGATCGTATAACAGGATTAATGATAAAACACTTACCTAATTCAGCTGTAAGAATTTTACCTTACATATTTAATGCCATGTTGCGCGTGGGCTTCTTCCCATGCTCTTGGCAAGTGTCTGAAATTGTTATGATCCCGAAATCAGGAAAGGACTCAAGCCAGATTACATCCTGCAGGCCAATTAGCCTACTGACAGTTTTGTCAAAGATATTTAAAAAATTATTCGTCTCGAGCGTAACTCCTTTCCAAATGAACAAAACGTTATCCCAGATCATCAGTTTGGTTTTCGAGCAAGGCATAGTACGATTGAACAAGTCCATAGAATCGTTACCATTATTAGATCGGCTTTTGAAAGAAAACAATACTGTTCAGCTTTATTTATAGACATTTACCAAGCATTTGATAAAGTCTGCCATGATTGGCTACTTACTAAAATAGCTCGGGTTTTACCTGAAAACACCCACAAGCTTATAAAAAGCCATTTGTCAGATAGAACTTTTAAATTAAGGTCAAATGATCAGCTTTCAAAAAATGGGAAAATCAGTACAGGAGTACATCAATGTAGTGTGCTAGGGCCGCTATTATATATCATTTATACAGCGGATATGCCGGCAAGCCCACATACATATACATAAACCTTTGCAGTCGACACTGCAATTATAAGTGTCAGTAATGATCCAAAGGATGCATCTGAAAAATTGCAGTCCCATATTCATAAGCTAGAAGACTGGCTAAAACAGTGGAGAATAAAAGTAAATCCATCGAAATGTGCCCATGTAACGTTTTCCCTTAGAAGGAAAAATTATCCACCAATCACAATAACTAATACCGCAGTTCCAGCGGAAACGCAAGTTAAATATTTAGGTATCCACCTAGATCGACACCTAACTTGGTCCCGTCACATTGAGGCAAAAATAACGTCCACATAGCTTCGAACAAATCAACTACATTGGCTAATAAGTCCTAACTTAACTTTGGCTTTGGAATATAAAGTCCTATTATACGAATCCGTTATAATGCCAATATGGTCATATGGCATTCAGCTGTGGGGTACTGCCTGTGCATGAAGCATCCAGAAGTTACAGAGAAGACAGTCTGGTACATAAGAAATGAAAATATACATAGGGATCTCAAAGTTCCCACTATCCACGAAGAAGTTAACACATAGTTGTCCAAATACGTAAACAAACTAGTCGCACATCCCAACACTCTAGCACGAAATTTATTGCAATTTGACGGCCACCAGAGACTAAGAAGAACTGACACATTGAGCCTTGCGAGGCGGCTCTCTCTACACAATAGAAGATAGATTTTTAAGATTTGAATACAAAAAATTAGTTATTACATTGGTAATAACTGGTAAATAATAATTTGGAAATAAGATTTGAACACGTATTGTGTATTTTTTTAGGAGAAAGATTCATTAAAATGAAATATTAGTGTAAATAAAACCAGTACATTCCGATAGCCAGCGTGACTGACAGGGAATGGACCTGCTACATCGATAGCTATCCACCTACATTGTATTTCTGAAGCAGCCACGGCTTTTTCTTGTTAGACTCTAAGCCGCTATACACTGTTCGCAATTAGCTATCCAATCGCCTACAGACTGCTGGCATCTCACCCAGTAAAATCACTGTTTTATCGTTTCCAAAGTTTTTGTAGTGCCCAGGTGGCCGCCGCTAGGACCATCTGTACTTTCCCAAGATCGACATAAGCACCCATCTATTAATTTTAGGCTTTTTCTAATAGATTTTCTGCAGATATTTTATTACGGGTGGGCCTTTTGTTATCCTGTTTAGCCAACATAATCTTTGCAAAATAGGGTTGTCATTCTGTTCCTTACACCAGTCTTCCCCTGAGCTAATATGAGTCAGCCGCACGTCAATGACACATTCCTTTTTCTTGCCTTTTGTGCGGTGCTTGCACTCTACTTTGCATGGCCATCTTGAAAGGTCATCAACATTATTGTTTTGTCCGCCTTTTCTGTTCTCAATACTAAAGTCATAGCTTTGCAGACGTTCAATACAGCGAGCGGGGTTCTTAAATCGCTGCAGCCAACGTAATGCGGAGTAGTTTGTCTATAACATGAAGTGTTGACCATATAAGTATTTGTGATAATATTTGACCACTCCAGTACTGCCAAAAGATCCCGTCGTGTAACACAGTAATTTCGTTCGGGATTGGACAATACTTTACTGTAGTAATCAATGACTTTTTCCACCCCATTAACTACTTGGGAAAGAACCCCTCCTATTCGATAGCTGCTTGCATCCGTGTCTAATATGAATTTCTGCCCAGCGATTGGATAGGCGAGGATTGGTGCTGCACACAAAAGTACCTTGAGCCTCTGGAACGCTTGTTCCGCTGCCTCACTCGAGTGGTGTGGTCGCGTTTTTCTGTTCAACTCATGCAATTTAGCAGTCACATGAGCAAAGTTCGGTACAAATCACCTGTAGTATGTGCGAAGCCCCAGGAAACTATGAAGCTCATGAAGACTCTGTGCGCGATGCCATTCCTTTACTGCCAGTATTTTGTCTTCATCAGTTGATATACCCTCTGATGTTACACGATGCCCCAAATATTTAACCTCCTTTTGAAACAAAGCGCCTTCCTTAACGCTTAATTTTAGTCATGCAGCCTCATCCAAATTTTTGAAGTGTTCGTCAAAAGTCTTCCCTATCAAAATTATGTCATCCAGATATACCAAACAGATCTTCCAATTGAAGCCTTTAAGCACACGTTCTATTAATCGCTCGTAGCTGGAGCGTTGCAGAGCCCAAATGGCATCACCTTGAACTGCCATAGACCATCGCTCGCGCTAAAGGCAGTTTTCGTGCTTCACAACTGCAGTTATTTCTTGGCTTTTATTAAGGCGAACAGAGTGGCATGTTTTCTTAGCATCTGCTTAGCTTTGTTCCTGTCAGGAGATGTCAGGCCTGGTACCCATTTTCCCACCTGTTCTGCCAATAAATCTCGTTCTTTGGCTCTTGTTTTGGAACATACTGGATTGACCGCACAATTAATTATAGCTTTTGCCGGCTCACATTGACCAATTTCAAAATGTCTCTCAATGGTCTTTTAGCTGTTGGACAGATTAATTAGTCCTGCAGGAACTCGTCCATCGTCGCAGGGTTTCAAAGGGCTTTAGCTGTTATGATTTCGCCTTTTAGTTCTTTTGGTTATTCAACCTGCAACCTGTTATACACACAACATTCATTCACACGTGTTTGCGATAGTCAGTCTTGCCCTGGATCTTCCATAGACGGTATCTGAATCCCCAGTAGCAGTGCGTAGTCGTATATTGTTTAGCGGCTCCACTGCTCCTTTTACAGAATCGGGCCTTATTATTAACTGAGGTTCTCCTGTGTCTATCGTGAGGACCTGTTTCTTTTTGTTGATAAGCTCGCAAACAGGAATGTTGCTGTTCTTCTGTTGCATAATGGAAATGGAGATTGCCACTCAGCGCTAGCTCGATCTAGTTTAACGTTGACGCATGGGATTTGGTTTTGTTCACCCTTTGCTGTACGTCCGTGGCGAAGCAGATCTTGATATTTTTTTGATGATCTGCAGTTGTGCTGGAAGTGGCCGACCTTACCGCATTTGAAGCATTTGGCGCGAGATTTGCCTCTTTCCTCTAGTATTTGCTGGATTATCTCTTCTATCTCGCTTCTTTTGTCACCGCAATTTGTCGTATCAGCCTCAAGTCGCCGGACCTTGTAGACTTGTGACTTCGATATGACTTTTACGGTCTCCTAGGCCAGCGCGTACTAAATGGTTTCTGCAAAGGACGATTTCTGCATAGTGCAAACTGCATATCTAAGATCTGGATCCCGTATGTCATTTACAAATGCTTCTGTATTGAACTGGTCCAGGAATTGATGGTTCTCGCCTGGGTAAATCAGCTGCACCAAGCGTTCAGTTTCCATTGCGAAATCTTGCGGCGTCTCTTTGGGCTTCTGCACTCTGCCCCGTAGTTCCATTATGTACGGTTCTCGCTTATGTTCGCCAGCGGTCTTACGTTACAAAGCCACAATTATGTCGTCGTAGCTATTTCTGCAGCCAAGTGGTAAGCTTTCAAGGATTGCTGCTGTTGTTCCCTTTAACGCCAGAATTAGTTCCATAGCTTCTTCTTCATTGTCCCATTTATTTCTGCTAGCCACCGTTTCGAATTGGAACTTGGAGACATTAAAAGGTGCGGTACCATCAAAGCTCCGGGTATTTATCTTGCTGGAGTGCTCAGAGGTAATTCTCATCAGTCCTTCTCGAATTTTTAGATCGCTTATCTTGTTCTTTAACTCATAAAGTTCTGCGTATACGCCGGAAAATTTTTCATCAAGCTCACTGACTTTCAGTTCTATAGCATACAGTCGCTTGCCCATAACTTCTGAAATTTCCTGAAGTGTCTCGTTGTTGGGTCTGACCTCAGCTAAGAGTCTTTCGCTGTTAATCTTAGAAGCTTCTTAAAATTTATAATTTATTATATTGGTGTTTGTGGCAGGGGTACATATCTCAAGCTCCTCTTTTTTTAATTCATGTAAGCCGATGGTAAAACCACGTCGCAGTTCTGCCTTATTGCCCGCCGTTGGCAGATCAAACTTGCTCAGCTCTTTTTTTAGCTCATCTACTTTCAGCTCGTCAAACTTAATTTTTTTTACTTACTTTTTATTTATATATTTTTTTTTTGGAATCTTACTTCTGACACCAGTTTTTACGTTTATTACCGCAATGAACGGTAATTTGTAGGGTTCGTTTGATTGCATAAATTGAAATACACAGCCCTCAATGATTTTATCAATACACAACTTTATTCGGCAATTACTACTCTTATTTACAACTCTTCAGTACTAATTTACACTGTAAACTTACCATTCTTATGTACACACAGCTGTTCACTCTATGAAATCTCAAAGTGAACTCTACTTTCTGCGGTGGGTCGACGGCGCCTTTATACAGAGATCACGGCCGGTTCTTGAAATGTCCCGAACATGCTTGATATTGCGCATCATTTATTTCATTTGCTAGCTTAGTAGTCTTGTATACGTGTTCGTGAGTGTGTGTATCTTTTGTTTACTTTTGCGCTCTGTACAAGTTGTTTTTGTTTCTACTTTGAATCGCGGTTCGGGGAATTTTTGCTCTAGGTTGTTGTTTATAACATTATATTTTTATGGTTTAATTAAACATCTTCGATTATTACTTTGTAACAATACATATGTGATTTTTATAATTTTTTATGTGCAAAGAACAAAGCAACGAAAACAAGTACAAGTAGACGGCGCAGCTTGTGTTAACGACTTCAGTGTTTTTGACAATCAGGCATATATGCTAACAAATGTTTGCTTAAAAAAACTTAATTCGGTATCTTTTTTTGAAGCTTTAATTTTATTTTATTAAATATTTCTAAAAGAAAATTACAATAAGTATTAAAATCGTATCTCTAAATTATTAGTTATTTATTATAACCAATGTAATAACTTATCACTCGTATTTAAATCTTATAATACTATCTGTTTAGCTCAGATAGGAAGATTTGTGCTGGTGATGGAACGATTGGAATGATTAAAAGACACTGAGCCGAAACAAATTTCGCAGAAGTTTGTTACTCAAGATAAAAATAAACACTTATTCTAGTTTGAACCAATAAAGAAAAAGCAATGAATTCAATATGAATTGAAATAAGATTTTTTATTTTTGAATTACTTTATTATAATGGGGAAAGAATGATGTTACCAATAGAGAGATGTATGTCCAAGTGAAGTTATTAGCTTCGGGACTTAGCGGAAACAAGTATCTAAGCTATTTGATTTGTAATTTTAACTTTTCGTTAAGACAGAAAGAGATAAATTCATAGGTATTTTCGAATAATGTGTAACGAGTAAGTAACGATTAATGCATCAATCTATTAAGGAGGTTATGCGTTAACATTACCGCCTGCCTTGCGATATATAAGAAGCAAAAAAAAATCATATTGGCGCTACATCTTAGATACTTGCTTTGCTAAATCAGAAAAATACAATAAGTAGGCTTAATTGCATAATATATAATAATTTCATTTGTTTAAAATTTCAATTCATTTTAGAAAGTTATCAAAATATTCTAATAAAATTCATAGTAATACATTCAGCAATGAATAATAGTAATATTAAAAATCTTACAACCGTTTGTATTTTTGCTGAGTTATTTTTCATATAATAGTGCATTTTTTCTAATATTGTATATATAATATTATTCATAAAGAACAGGAGCTGTATACGTTCCATCCAAAAAAGGTATTCTACGCAGTTGGTAATCCTGGTTTTGGTTAAATTCCCTCACATATAATCTTCGGATTCAAATCTACCCCTAAAATTATATCCATACTAGCGAATATATAAAATTCCGGATCTGCAAGGAATAAATCCCAATAATTTTTCTTAAAGGAGTCCGGTAAAGACTGGGTAGGAGTCGTGAGGGTAATTCGGTTGTCAACTCTTAAAATTCCTCCTACTATTAATGCCGAATCAAATAGCGATTGGAAAATTATGGGACACATAGTCTCGTTTTCCATGGTCAGGTCAGGTTTAACCATTTCTGGTGATTCTGCTATAGGAAGAAACTGAATTAAGAAGACACTTAGCCTCAACTGACGTTGAATCCACCTTTACGCTGACAGTTGCCAACAATATCGTCCTGTTTTGACGAAGTAAAGCAGAGAGTGTGGTTGACTTCACCGGGGTAGAAGCAGACATAAGCGACTTGTTACGTAAGGTTTCATTCGAATCAGAAAGCTATGTTGACATATTACGTCGGGATGGCCTGGAAGTGGACGGTCGAGGACTCATAGAGCGGGAACTAGATCTGGATGAGGGCACGAATGCGCTCGGTGACGTTCATACCCAGAAATTTCCGACACGTGCGGAGTGAATGAAGACGCCGACAAAGCCTACAAACAAATGCATGGTAATTGGTAGGTAATTCAGCACGGCTCTCAGTAGTTTCATCCAGGTGAATGGCCCTTGTAGGAAAACATATAAAAACGCAGACATACCCTTTTGTTATTTTGCAGGAAGGGCCATGGTATGTCTTAATATCAAATGGACCTGCAAAGTCTAGTCCTGCGTGCGTGAATGGGCGTGAAATTTCTAATCTTTCGGGGGGTAGTGCCCCATTAATTACTTTCAACATTTCTTTTTGTATATGATACATGTCTTACGCTTGTTGAGCGTTGCTTTTATTAAGTTTTTAACCCTTGGAATCCAATATTGGGTGCGAATTAATCGAAATACTAGCTGGTTACCCCCATGCAGGGTAATACAATGGACGAATTGTATTAGTATGCGCGATAATTGGCAACTGTATGGAATTATAGTCGGATATCTCTCATTAAACTGCAATTGAACGGATGCTTTAAGCCTTCCACAAGAGCTAATTATACCGTCTGTGTCTAGGAAGGATTTAGATTTAGAATGGAACTGGCAGCCGCTATGTCCTGTTGCAACGAAAGTGCTTTATGCTCGTTGGGAAAATATACTTTCTGGCATACGGATAAAAGATTGGTTCGAACAAAAATTATTTCGGAACTAGAAACAAGTTTGGATTCTCTGGAAAAACTGGAACGATATCTTGGATGGGAATGAAAAAAGAAGCGATACATATAAGCGTTAACTCTCATCGCTCTTGCAAATGATGAAAATCGATCAAGAATGTGTTCGCAGGTAGAAAAATATTAAAAATGAACCTGACCGGTCTTTTTTCTACATCGGTTTTACCATTTATTTGCCAATTTTCCTGTATCTCTTGTAACCATATTGGTCCATGCCACCACAAATTATTATGGATTATATCCTGTGGATAAAGCCCACGACTTGCTAAATCGGGAGGATTAAATTCTGATGATACGTGCCTCCACAGACTAGGATCTGCTACCTGAATAGTTTTTGATACTCTATCAGCGACAAATATTAGCCACGAACACGGTGGCTTCGCAACCCATGCGAGAACAATTGCAAAGTCAGTCCAACAGAAAATTGATTATTTTCTCACATCCAATTTGGGAAGTCAAGTCTCTAACATATCAGCTAGGAGGACAGCACCGCACAGCTCCAACCTTGGAATTGATAATGTTTTTGATGAAATTAAGAACGTCGAAATAGAGGAATCTTGAACAATCCGGATGTACAAAACGGCAGCATATGCTCGTTCTGACGCATCGCAGAAGCCATGGAATTGAATTTTTGCGTTTGGAGAATAATTAATCCATCTATGAATCTGAATATCATTAATGTACTGACAGTTCTTTTGGAATGTTTTCCATTGAGACAGAGAATCGGAAGAAAGGAATTCATCCCATCCAGTATCATCAATTCGCGTTGTGTGAAATTTGACTTTTCTGGCATGGAATTTGCCGTAAAGTAAAATGAATCCATTTTTGCGTTCCCGCGAATACCGAAAGTTTTTGTTTTACAGTTATCTTCAAAATTTAAGAAGTCATGGGATAGCAATTCATCCGGAGGTACATCTTTAGAGTTTCCTGCCCACTTCCTCGACGAAAATTCTGCAGATTACAGAGCTAGAATAAGCTCGTTTTTACTATCTCGTGCTTCAGGAATCATATTAGCACTTAGAACATCATCTACTTACATACAGAATTTAGCTGGCCTTTGGATAATCATCCGCTAACTGCTAGATATGGTGCACAATTAACCCCAAATGTTACCGTTTATAGCTCAAAGTCTTGAACTCTCTGATTTTTAAATTCCTGAAATAAAATTTGTTGAAATGGAGTATGAGCAGGCTCGACTAGGATTTGCCTGTACATCTTTTATATATCTGCATTAAATACATTTCTCAAGAACCTCCATTTCAGTATAAGCACTCGGGCATAGTCTTTTTTGAAATTATGATTTCGGAGTAATCTTTCTAAAGAACTGAGCCATAGCTTTTGTTTTGGACTGGCCTAACAATAGCTCCTGCGGATAACCTTTCTTAAATGGTAGAGAGACCACGTATTTGCCCTTTGTATTTCGTTTGGTAGTCTTCACGAACAATTTTCACACATTTTAACCGACGAGGTAATAAGATGGCTCCGAGGAAGATCCTCCACTCCAAAAATCGTGAAATCTCTTTTTCTAGGGAGATTTCATAGAAAAAGGATTGCAAAGAAGAATTGATTTTAGCTGGATGTTTCGTTAGCGGACCAGTTAAAAATCCACCCAAAGACAGTTTCCTGTGCCATTAAGGAACCGCAAACGGCATGCTTTACACCTTGAAGCATAACCGAAGGAAATAAATCCCCGCCTAATAAAATGTCCATTTTTGAACTTTTGTGGAAATAAGGATCTGCTAACGGAGTATTCAAAATATTCGAGAATGAATTCGAATCCAGGCTAGTATCAGGCAGCTTACCTGCTAAATATGGAACCACCAATGCGTTAGGGGTTAATTCAGGATTACTGTCTATGGGTGTGCTTAAAGTTAAGAAACATTCTTTTCGAACCTGAACAGACACTGATTTATGCAAACCCAAAATTTGGGCATTTACCCTCCTATGTGGCATACCAATTAGATTGAATAACCTTTCTGAAATGAATGTGCCCTCAGAACCCGGGTCAACTAAAGCTCGGGCCTTATATCGGATACCCAAATGGCATACGTCAACCATAGCTGTACCTAACAAAACACCCCTAGGATAAGTGGAAAAGAAAGATTAAACAGCATCAGATCCTGCTCTACTCGTGGACTCTACTAAACTAGGGTTAGACTTAGAAGAAAAGGAAGCTGAATGTGGATTTAATTTTGAATTGGTGTTATTGCTAGGTTTTGGCAAGTTAATATTTTCTGAGTGTATATGAAGTAAAGTGTTGTGTCGTTTATTACACTTAAAGCAGTTAGTGGTACTGCTACAATTTTTGATACCATGGGATTTTGAAAAAAAATTTAAACACCGGCCTTGTTTCTTTATTTCCTTAAAGCGTTGAGCTTGAGACATTTGCAAGAATTTAAGACACTTGCGAATTGGGTGTAATATTTAAGGGCACAACTGACAACTTGGGCCTGACACATTATTCTGACATGTATTAACCTCTCGCAACGTGGTTTTTGAGGTTTTGAGTTTAGAGTCAACTGCTTTAGTCATATGTTGCATTTCGAAGAAAGATTCCAAAGTTCTATATCGATTGGTCAAGAACAAGTTAAGATCGGCCCATTTCAGAATGGAAGCTTTATCTATTAAGCCCTGTTCTCATAGAGTGTTAAATCAGGAAACTTATTTGAACACAGAAATATGAAAATCGGATCTCAACTCTTCACATCGATTTCATATATATGGAGATTGGTTATACAAGAATTTATTGCACGTTGAAGTTGTTTAGTCGCCTTTTCTGACTCTGACGTTATGACCGGCAAACTGAATAGAAGTTTTAGTTGACAACTTACCAGAATCCGATGATTTCCAAATGATTAACGGAGATTCGACCAAGCTAACGCAAACCCCTGGTTAGTCAATGGGCTTTTTTTACTATTTCTCTAGCCTCACCAAACGCTTTTCGATTAAGATGGAAGCGCTCTTCGACCTGACTGAGTGTTGAATTCCGGATATACATGGCCGTACATATAATCAAGGTCGCAGGGTGGAAGATGAAAACTTTGTATTTCTACAGGAGGCAGTGAACATGCTGGATTGGGAACGATTGGAAGATTGTTCTTTAATTTGGAATCATTTTGTATCGTATCTGAAATTTCAGCAAGCCTCGCCAAGTACTTGCAGTAAGTTTTATAGGTGCTTTTATATTTGACCTTAAATGATTCTAAGCTAGTCACCACATCATCAGCAGTTTCCTTCTCATTGTCGCGATCCACAAGATACTTCTCATATGCTTCCTTTATCCGGCTCCATGTGCCTTTTAGTTCAGATTTGTGGTTATATACGGCATAAGTTGAATCGATTGGATAGTGATTCTCAGCTAGGTCTAGATCGAACTCGACTATACTAACAGCAAAGCGTATGCAGTGGTCGAGAGACATATCGATAGATCAAAAAGAAAGAACTTTAACTATAAATGAATCGCGCCTTGCCGCGAACACAAAAAAATACGAATGCTGTCACGTAGCGACGTAAATTAGCATATAAATTATTGCTTTAAGTAATTGCAGATCTTGATAACCAAAAAAAGTATTTGACCCTTGAATGAATTTATTCTTTTAAAAATAGGAAAATGTTAAGCAGCTGTTCGCAATAAAAGTGACCAAAGTTCTTTGAACTTCAAATGGAAAGTTAGGCAATATAGGACACGTATGAAATATTTCTAGTTCGTTTCCAGATAATCTGCTCACATCAAAATATTTTTATTTTTACTTGGTGCTAACTTAAAGAATTCATTTGAAACCATAATTATATTTCCTTAGTAATTATCAATTTGGTTTATAAGTAACTTAAGAAAAAGAAAAAAAATTATTTCAATAGAGACGAACACTTTTACAAATAAAAAGAGTACGAAAATAAAACTCTAGTGAATGTTACTTTAAGACCGCAATTTATAAAAAGGATTAATAGCTTATTTGGAAAAAAAAATTACCGAGCTTCTCACATCCGTTCATAAAATGGAATAGTAGAAAGTGAGAGATAATGTTTTTATACTTTATTTTATTTTATTGAATCTTTCTATTAAAAGAAATTCACAATAAGTATTCAAATCTTATTTCTGAATTATTATTTACTACTTATTAACAATGTAATAACTAATTTTTTTATTCAAATCTTAAAAATCTATCTTCTAGTGTGTAGAGAGAGCCGCCTCGCCAGCTCAATGTGTCAGTTCTTTTTAGTCTCTGGTGGCTGCAAATCGCAATAAATTGTGTGCTAGAGTGGTGGGATGTGCGATTAGCTTGTTTACGTATTTGGACGTGTATGTTTTAACTTCTTCGTGGATAGTGGGAACTTTGAGATCCCTATGTATGTTTTCATTTCTTATGTACCAGGGGGCGCATACAATATGACGTAAAATCCTAGACTCTCTTCTCTGAAACTTCTGGATGTTTGGTGCACAGGCAGTACCCTACAGCCATATGACCATATTGGCTTCATAACGGATTCGTATAATAGGACTTTATATTCCAAAGCCTAAGTTAAGTTAGGACTTATTAGCCAATGAAGTTGATTTGTTCGAATCTATGTGGACGTTATTTTTGCTTCAATGTGACGGGATCAACTTAGGCGCCGATCTAGGTGGATACCTAAATATTTAACGTGCGTTTCCACTGGAACCATGGTATTAGTTATTGTGAAGGGAAAACGTTACATGAGCACATTTTGATGGATTTACCTTTATTTTCCACTGTTTTAGACAGTCTTCTAGCTTATGAATATGGGACTCCACTTTTTCATATGCATCATTACTGACTTCTATAATTGCAGTGTTGTCTGCAAAGGTTGATGTATATGTATGTGGCTTGTCGGCATATCCGCTGTATAGATGTTATATAATAGCGGCCATAACACACTACCTTGAGGTACTCCTGCACTGATTTTTCCCATTTCTTAAAAGGATCAGCCTTTTACCTTGCTTTAAAAGATCTATCAGACAAATAGCTTTTTATAAGCTTGTGGGTGTTTTCAGGTAGAACCCGAGCTATTTTACTAAGTAGCCCATCATGGCAGACTTTATTAAATGCTTGGGAAATGTCTACAAATAAAGCTTAACAGTATTGCTTTCTTTCAAAAGCCGATCTAATAATGGTAGCGATTCTATGGACTTGTTCAATCGTATTATGCCTTGCTCGAAAACCAAACTGATGATCTGGGATAACGTTTTGTTCATTTAGAAAAGGAGTTTCACTCGAGACGAATAATTTTTCAAATATCTTTGCCAAAACTGACAGTAGGCTAATAGCCCTGTAGGATGTAATCTGGCTTGAGTCCTCTCCTGGTTTCGGGATCATAACAATTTCAGACATCTTCCAAGAGCATGGGAAGAATTCTTACAGCTGAATTAGGTAAGTTTTTTATCATTGATTCTGTTATACGATCAGGTCCAGGTGATTTCTTCATATCCGTATTTTCAATCGTCGATTTTAAAGAAGACAACCGAAATTTCTTAGGATCATTCACGATGTCGCTAATAATTGGAATAGTGGAATTACTTATATCATGTGGTGCAAAAACCTTCTCTGAGTGATTTGCAAACGCATTTGCCTTTTCACTTGAGTTTTTAGCCCAAGTACGGTATTCAAGTCTTAGTGGGGATTCGTAAGCAATAGGACATTGTAAGTGCTTTACAGCTTTCCACAGACTATAATCCGTGTTTTTCATTGGATCCAAGTTTTTTAAAAAGTTGCCGATAGCGAATTCGTGTTTCGGTCTCAATTTACTGCGTAAGTTTTTTTGGCATAAGTTCATTTGCATTTTTATGTGTGGAGAACGACTATTTTGCCATTGTCTTCTTAGTATTCTTTTCTCAATGACGAGCATCTGAATATCTGCTGTTGCCTGGTACGGTATTATTTTAGCTGCTGGCTTTGCTAGCGTTGCAGCTATGGCTGCGGCAGTCACAACGTGTGTAAAATGATCTACAGCTGCTTGAATATCAGCTGGATTTCTCAGTGGCATGTTCAAAGATAAGTGAGATCTCATATACATTTTATATTTTAACCAATTTGTGTTTCTGTTCGGGTAGAAACTAAGGGTTTTAGGTGCAGTGACAAAACTGTCGTGTAAAATAACAATTGTAGGTGAATGATCAGAAGATAGGTCATAGGATGAACTAAGTAACAGTTGTCGCGGTTGATGTTTTTTACTAAAGCAAAATCAATAGGGTCTGGCAACATATCAAAGTCTGTGGGCCATTAGGTGGGTTTACCGGCACATACGACGTCAAGCTTGTTTACTTGAACTGTAAAATACAACTGCCTACCTCTAGGACTAAGGAGTCTGGATCCCCAATATGTGTGCTTTGCATTGTAATCGCCAGCGGCAATAAATTTTTGTCCTAGCGTAGCAAAGAACCTGTCAAATTCATAGTGTTTGATTTTATGCCTAGGCGGGCAATATACTGATGAGACTACAATTTTAAAATCCGTAAGATTTATAGTCGTGGTTTGCAAAAAGTCCTCCCTGAATTCAGGCAATGAAAAATGCCTCATGGTTTTTTTATGTTTGGTGTCATATATAAAAAATCCTTCAATTCTAAAGCAGTTTTTAATAGTAAAGTGTGTTTCAGAAACTTATAGTATGTCTATATCATGTGCTAGCAGGAAGTGTTAGCGTTCCAGAAGCATATTTTTAACTGGCTAATTTTTTGCGAAGCAAAACTTGCAGAAGCAAGTTTTGGGTTCGCATAATTTCCTAAAACATACCCTGCATAGTTGTCATGAAATTATTCGTTGTCTGTATTAAGTTCTCGATCGAGCTTGTGTGTGTGTGGCTGTGTAGCTTGTGTACTAGCAATAGAACCAGCATGAAGCCGGGGAAATTGGGAAGCTATATATTGCTCATATTCAGGTTTACGTACGACTTTCTCATTATTTTTTACATATTGAAATACTTTGCAGCCCCTGTAATTTGCTGTATGGTTTTCGCCACAGTTGCTGCATTTTTTTACCTTGGGGTCTGTTTTGGAAGAAGTGCATTCCAAAGTGTGGTGCGTATCACCGCAAACAACGCATACAGACGGTAGCTTACAGTAGGTTTTCGTGTGTCCGAATTCCTGGCAGTTAGTACACTGACGGGGACCGTTACGTTTTAGAAGCTCTTCCACCGTTACTCTTCTGTATAAAAGGTGGCGCAAATTATATATAGGATGAACCGAGTTTTTTGATTTAAGCTGAGATGCGCTAAATACGATTTCAACACGATGCATAGGTTGGGGAACTTTATACTTATTTAGAATATTGTGCACTGACCTTATGACATAACCTTCCACCTCTATGGCGCTTTTCATTTCAACAATGGAAACAGAACTGTCAATGCCCTTTACGATGACAATCAAACCTTTAGCACTTTCGAGTTGATACGTCTAATAGCTCTTATTATCTGCATCGAGACGACTTGCGATTAGGCGATAATTCTTCTCAGTGTGGGCTTGGATCTTCGTTTCTTGTATCTGTCCTCTTCGTACAGAAGCCACATACAAATTTTCTTTACCTACGAGTTGGGACAGCATATTTACAATGGCATTTGATGTTTGTTCGCGCAAGTAGATTGGTGGGAGTTTTTGTTCCCTTACAGCATTTTCATTATCCGGGGTAGCAAGGACAGAAAATCTATTTTCACTTACCGATATTGCAGCTACTTGATGAGAACCATTATATTGCTTGGCGGTTCGCTCTTGTTGTGAAGACTTAGGACTCGCCTTCCTCTTGGTTATGGTTATGTACCGATCCATACTAGTTTGCACGCGTTTAGATACAGTACCTGGTTCTTCTTCTTTTGCTATTTTGTGTGTATTGTTTGTTTCTTGAGTTTTATTTGTTGAATTCGTTGTTTCTGTGGCAGATATATTTATGTTTGCTGATAATGAACGCGTTCGGTCAATTGGCCTGGCGGTTAAAAAAGCACTGTCATCTTTTTTTTATTATTTATATTGTTTATTGCATTATTAGCATTTGTGTACGAAAAAGAGTAATAAGCATTGTTGTTATTAGCTTTTATATTTTTTTCGTTAATGTTTGGTGCGCTCGTGCACTCACTATCAATTGTTTAAACAGGTTTAAGCATGCACTTTGTTATTGTCTTTTTTATCACACACTATGTTATATTGTTTTTTATTTTTTGTTATTTATTTTGTTGCTGTTACTAACTGTTAACTGTGTCTCTGCACTTGCTCAATTTTTAAAATAAAAATAAAGTCACCTTAAATGAATATAAATTATGCACTTAAAATGAAGTACGTCTGCACTCAAACGAAGTTTATACTCAAGTGAGAGATTGGAAATAAATTTTTAGTCCCTGTTTCTTATTGTTAATTGACCAACAGGAATGAATGCATAGAGAGAGCGAAATTGATTTCCGTTCATAAACAAGAGTTTATTATATTAGCTCAAGCCGGAGATGGAAAACATGCACGATTATCAAATTTCTTCATATATACGGTTTTATGTTCTTAAAAAATCGTAGAAGAATAAAAATACTTTGTTCATAATTAGCTCAATAAATGTTTTTAGACATCGGAAGGTATTAACTTGATTATGGTACTGAATTTATCATCTCTGGTAGGAATTATTCATGTAAGAAAGTACTCAACAAAACGTAGCTTAAGTACAGCTTGTAAGAGACCAACTTGTAAAAAATGCTGTAAACGTTTTACATTAACTTGAGAATGTATCAAAAGAATAATAAGGGGAAACATTTAAGAGTACAATGATATAATGTTACAGAGTTTTCAAGGATAAAAAAAATAAGAATAAAAGAAAGAACTTTTTTATATTCCTATTTGCAAAAAAATATCTGTACATACCTACAAAAAAATGTATGTACACGTCTACGTACATATATCAATATAGGTACATCCATATACTCGTATCTATGTTCTCTATAATAGGAACTATGACACCTCCAAATTTAAATTTCGTTTTCCTTAAAAATCTTCAACTTTCAATGAAACAGAGAAAATTCAATTTGAAATTCCTTTTTTTCTCTGCAGAACTCCCACTTAGTTGGTGCGATGAAGGATACCAAAATTCGGTATCCTTTCAATTACTTTTCACTATAAACTGCCCCTGGTGAAATGAATTTCTTTTGTTGATTTGCACTTACATACATGTACTATATAAAATCTTCCTTTTTAAATTTACGTCTTGTAAACCCTTTTTTTAGTTATTGAAATTACAAAATATTTTTAATGTCATTATTTGTATGTATGTATAATAATTAGTTATTGCAAACATATTTGCTCTATATTTGTGACTTGCACTATTATGAATACAACACAATACTAAGCAAGAAATAACAAATGAACCTGTTTTGTGAAATTGATGTTATGGACATATGCAAATGCGTCCAGAGAAAGAGTTGAAATCTCAGTGCATGTAGAAATTCTTTCAATGTAGGAAGATTTACTCAAGATAAAAATAAACACTTATTCCAGTTTGAACCAATAAAGAAAAGAAAAAGCAATGAATTGAATATGAATTTAAATTACTTTATTATAATGGGGAAAGAATGATGTTACCAATGGAGAGGTGGATGTCCAAGGGAAAGAGATAAATTGCTAGGTATTTTCGACTAAAATGTAACGAGTTAGTAACGATTAATGCGCCAATCTATTAAGGACGTTCAGCGATAACACTATCTATTATTGGGATAGGTGTGTCGCCACGCCGGGCACAATGTGTGTATGTGTATGTTTTGCTTCTTCCAGAATAGTGGGAACTTCTAGATCTCTATGGATATTTTCATTTCTTATATACCAGGGGGCGCATACAATAAATCGTAGAATTCTAGCCTGTCTTCTTTGTAACCTCTGAATGTTTGATGCGCAAGCAGTATCCCAGAACTGAATGCCATATGACCACATTGGCTTTATAACGGTTTTGTATAAGAGGACTTTGTATTCCAAAGCCAAGGTTGAGTGAGGACCTATCAACCAGTGTAGTTGAGTTGTTCGCAGTTTTATGGCGGTTATTTTTGCCTCAATATGACGGGGCCAAGTTAAGCGTCAATCAAGGTGGATACCCAAATGTTGCACGTAGGTTTCCACTGGAATAGTGGCATTTGTTATTGTCATACTTGAAAAATTTTTCTTTGTGAGGGAAAAAGTTATATGAGCACATTTCGATGGATTGACCTGTATTTTCCACGTGGCTTGTTGGCATATCCGCTGTAAAAATGGTATATAATATCGGCCCTATTAACGTACGCCTCCCGAGATTTTTCTTTTTTCAAAATTGTTCGTTTAACATTACTTTAAAGGGTCTATTCGTCAAATAGCTCTTAGGGAGCTTGTAAGAATTTCCATGTAGTACTCCAGTTAGTTTCGTTAGTAGCCCATCATGCCAGACTTTATCAAACGCCTGTGAAATGTCAATAAATAAAGCTGAACAATATTGCTTATTTTCAAATGCAGATCCAATAACGGTAACGATTGTGTGGACTTGCTCAATTGTCCTATGATTTGCTCGAAAACCAAGCTGATGGTCCTGGATGATGTTGTGTAGAATGAGGTAAGGTTTTAAAGATAAAACGAATAATTTTTAAACAACATTGATAAAATTGACAGTAGGCTAATGGGCCTGTATGACGTAATCTGAGAAAGGTCCTTATCTGGCTTAAGGATTATAGCAATGTCAGACATCTGCCAATAATATTGCATTAAATAACAATACAAAAATTCTCACAGCACAATTAGGTAAGTTTCTTATCATTGATCCTGTAGTACGTTCAGGTCCGGGTGATTTTTTCACATCTTTATTTTTAATTATCGACTTTAACAAAGATAGCCGAAGTATTTATTAAGTTCTTATCCCATATGTGGTTATCAAGTCTTAGTGCAGATTCTTCGGCAATAGGATGTTGTAAGTGCCTCACGGCCTTCCACAGCCTTTAGTCCTTGTTTTTAGTGGAATCCACATTTTTTAAATATAAAGTTCTTTGACATATGTATGTTTATTTGGTTCTTGATGTCAGGAGAACGGCTATATTGCCATTGCCCTCTGATACTTCTCTTTTCTCTGACGAGAGTTTGTATATCAGGCGATGGTCGGTATGAATTTTTTTCGGGATACGTATGTAATGCTGTTATGCAAAATACTGTTTGGACAAAATACTGGTAAAAAAAAACTTAAAAACTCTGATTTTCATAATACTGTTTTGCAAAATACTGGATTTCGAAATACTGTATTGCAAAATACTAGATTTCGTAGTACTTTTCTCTTTATTGATTTTTTACGTATTTATTATAGTTTTTTATCTAATTTTCCAGCTATTTGTCATACATGGCAAAGATTAGATAATGATAAATTGAGATAAATTTTACTTAATTATTACAAGATTTTGCAAAACAGTATTGTGTTATGCAGTATTTTGTAAAACAGTATTATGAAATCAAGTATTTTGTAAAACAGTATTATGAAATCCAGAAAACCGGATTTTGTTATAGACAGGATTTCGACCCGAACCCATTTTTTTCTCTGATCATTTGCTTGGTGTTTCTGACTGCTGCCTTCACGAGTCCGTTAAGTGATCCATAGTTGCTTGAATATCAGCCGGATTTCTCAGTAGGATGTTCTACCAAGTCCTGTACTTATTTGGATAGGAAATAAGGGTTTCATGTGAAATGACAATACTGTCCTGTAAAATAACGATGGTTGTGAATGGTTGGATAGCTCAAACTGACAAATAAGTTATCACGTCAAATAGTTTTTACAAGTCCACAATCAATGAGATCTGGCAGATTATTAAAGTCTTTTGGCTAATATGTGGGTTTACCTCCAGCTACAACGTCTAGCTTGTTTGCTTTAACTGTATTGTATTGATGTATGTCTCTTGGCCTAAGAAGTCTGGAGCCCCAAAAGGTGTGCTTTGCATGGTAATCGCCGGCTGCAATAAACATTTGTCCTAGTGTGAAAAAAAACGTGGCGAATTGATGGTGTTCGATTTTTCGCCTGGGCGAACAGTACACTGATGACTGCGGTGCCACCACGTGCCCTTCCACTCGGATGTGAAAAATCCATTAACTCTAAAACAGTTTTCAACTTCATATTTATGTTGAGAGAGCCCGTTTTCGACCAAGAAGCAAGCATTCGGTATAACCTTGCATAATTTGCACTGCAAGAAAATTATTATTTTTGATTTGATCATTATCAAACTAATTCCATGTAAACCTAAGTCTATTTTCTAAAGAAGTGTTACCACATAACTATACTTTTAGGATCTTTTTACACTGAAAGTATGCCTATGAAATTTGTCTTTTAAATGGTGAATTAAGTACATTCAAGTTATTTTTATTTCCAAATATTTCATGAACTGATATTCAGTATGTCGAATAAGGTTATTTCTAACAAACAGTATTGGATTTTTCGTATCTAGTTAAGGAGAGATACAAAAAATATGTATTTTTTATATTATTCATAAGAAATTGACGTGTAAGTGAATATTCTACAGCAAGATTTCTTTCACAACTTCGCATATTGCCCAGCAACTATCCGCCAACATACGAACGTCCTATCTGCCTTACCTGGTCTCTATTGTTTTTATATTTTGGTAAAGGCGTTCACTTTGATCTTCGGTAACATCGCCTAACATATGTGGAAAGTGATACATACGACTATGGATCATTTCTTCTAAGGTCATATTACACCTTAAATTTAGCTTAAGTAAAGTGGCTTAAGTTAATTGACGAATTTGGCATCAAAAATGCCACCTTTTAACTTTATAGTTTCGGCAAATTATAGATCTCGCAAAAAATTAAATAAAAATAAAAACCATATTCCTTCAGAGCAAAGCGTTCGCCGTAGGGAATCTTGACTTGAATTTGGCTCGACTGTCCCACATTCGAATAAAACATGGAAACATTATATAGGCGCTTTGTAAACCTAATAGCATAGTGTCCATCGTTGTTGCGAAGAACTGAAATGGCTTCCTATTCTTGTTTCACAGATGTATTTTGGGCAATGTGAGTGGAAGTATATTTGTTTCAGTAAGCCGTGCACATCGTAACAATATACAATATTTTTATAAGAAGAGAAAATGCAAAATTATGTTCACCCATGCGGTGTAAAGTAAGTCATCAAAGGATAATTTATTTGATCGTAGTTAAGTACAGACGCACATAATATTTCACGCATAGATAATATTAGAAATACATTTGCACAAGTGAAGAGACACAAGTAACCAGTTTGTTTAAGAATGAGTATTCAATTTTATTAATCGTTCTTTATTAATTGTTCACTTCAAAATTTACAGGTAATTTTTAATTAAGATATAACTTAAAGTTTAATGCAGCAAGGCAGATGTAATGATATCAACGATCAGCTTAATAATGCTAAAATATAATAAATTACAGAACTTAGTTTTTTACAAAAAAAAAAAAAAAAAACTAAAAGAAACAAAAGCAAATAACATGTGGATGAGCGATCGACAAAAAAATATTATAAAAACCGTTTAGTAGCAAAATACATGTAGCAATATATGTATGTACACACATGCATATTTGTAATAAATGTAAATTAGTATGTATAGCCGTGTATTGTTACAATGTTTTGAGTGAACAAATGTAATATGTAAGAATGTAAGTTTTTATAGCAAATACAGTGGTACAGGATGGAAAGTTATCGAACTAAATGATATAAAGAGTAATTAATTAAACAAGATTTAAAAATTGTTGAATATGCATTAAAAGGTGAAAATAAATTAGTTGTTCACCAACACAGTTAGACAAAAAAAGAGAGAAAAACAACAACATAACATATGTTGTGTTGTAAATAAAAACAAGAAGTGCATGGTTAAAAAATTCCAGTGATAGTCAGTACATACAAAACATTAATGAAAAAAGCTAAATGGTAATTGTTTATTGAATGGACTCTTTTGTCCTTCAATGAATTTGTATTGGGTTTTTATCGAGGCAGTATCACCAAGATAAAGTTTGGATCAACTCAAGCACTTGAACTTGGTTGCAGCGGAGAAAAAGTGGAAAGAAGTTGAAACACTAACGAGTTGTGAATTTCTGACGACTTTATTGATAAATTTTTCTTTCTTAAATACTAAATTATTGCTAAGTTTACAATTTGTTGTTTTTTTATTCTATAGTGTGTTCCCTTTGGATAAATGGGAACGCTGCTTATTTAATTAAACATACGTACATATGATATATATATATATATTGCTAAGTTTACAATTTATTATTGGTGCATTGACCAGTGTGGTTCATTGGACTATTGCGACAATTTTATTTGTTAACATAAAGTTTTTATGCAAGTATGTGTGTGTGTGTTTATTATTGGGGCAAATAAATAAATTTTTGAGTCAGCGTAAACAAAAATATAAAGAAGATAAAGAAAACAAAACCAAGCGATGTGAATGTATGAACATGCTCCCCGCCGTTGAGCTATGCTCGACAAATTACATTGTATTGATATTTGATATTTTCAATGGTTTGAATGTTCCTGACCTAGTCACTAGATGATATAAGTAGAAAAAAAAATAATAATAATTTTTTTTTGTTTTTAATTTTATTTCTTTGTTGTTCAAGCTACTGTTACTGTAAATTCTGATGACGCTGCATTCTGGCTGGTTTGTTGACCTATTTTTCTTCTTCGACCTTGTAGCTTCTGGTAGATTGTCGCAATGATGACTCCGATTGTAAGAAGAAGGGCGGCGTAAGCTACTGCTGCATGGTGTCTTTTTATGTGAGTTAGTTGTTGGGGTAGATTAGTGAGTACCTGTTGGTGTAATTCTTGTTGGATATCCGATATATTTTTTATATGGTCTATGTACCTTTTGAGGTGAATACTGCTGACTTCTTCTTCGGTTGGGTAATTAATTTCACTCATGTTGGCAGTAGCAGTATATGATGTGTATAGGGATGTTGAATAGATTTCATGTCCCTGAATGAACATAGCCTAGTATTTAAGTGTGCAGTCTGGGCTTATTTTTATTAGTCCAGTGCCCTGTAGACTGAGTCGAATGTGTTCTTCGCTGCACACGGCGGTTATAGGGGTTGAGTGCGGCATGGTGTACATCCATTGATTGTTGTGGTTTAATTGAATGAGTGATGTGGTTTCTACAAACGGAGTTACGTTGCAGTTGGTACTAGTGACATTGTTCAGCAACGAAATTTCACATAGGCATTTGGCTGCATCTGAATTGAATTTAGACTGCATGCTTGAGCACAAGACTTCATCTTCTGTTAATGGTGTGCAAGATGCCTATTGCTGTTCAGTCAACGTATAATATTCATCTTGGTGAGAGTTTATGGCGATGATTTGACTGCATGGCTGGATAGCTGTCATCGTGTTGTGGAGAAGAGCTGGTATCGGTTGCAGTTTAAAAAGTTCCAACGTCTCTGGGTCACATAGAGGAATTGTTATATGGAAAATTATGTGATTGTTTGCGATTCCTCCCTTCACGTTCATGATTTTATAGAGCTGAAGCAGATTGTCCTGATTGACTGGTAGTTGTAGTGCTGAGGGTAAGTTATTTCTCACTTGTATTAGCTCGGCTTGAAGTTGTGATGGTGACAGCAGTAATGGGCTGATCTTGCCATGTTGAGAGTCAGACAATGCCGTAATTATTGCTGTTTGAGTTCGGTGTAGTCTTGCTGATATCAATGACAATTGTGTAGCTAGTAGAACAAAACCTTGTATTAACTGAAGTTCATGTTTTTGTTGTTCGTTGTCGCGTAACCTGGAGTCAATTCTGTTTACTTGCTCGTCGAGGTTGTCGAATTTGCTCTGGATCTGAGTTTCATCTTGCTTAAAGATGTTGAGGGTTGAGTCTATGATTGAGGTCTGGTTTTTTAACAGTTGCATTAGATAAGTTTCATCTTCCTTGATCTGTTCGATGGTGTTCGACATTTGTTCAGCATAGGTTGAATCAAGTACCCCAAACAATGAGTTGGCAACATTTCCCACGATATTTACTGCGCCACGTTTATTTCTTTTGTTCTTGAGTAAAGTGTTTCCATCTTTAAGATCTGAGAAGCCAGATTTGAGACTTTGGAGAACGTTTATACATGTTGTTTTTTGAGATACGAGGGTACATACATGCTGTAGGGATGCCGTGCCATTTGTGAAGGTCTGCATTTCTCGCCAGTACGGTTGTAATTCATAATATGTTATGATTTTCCATTCTGACCATGAAATTCGTGTCTTGCCGATGCCTTCAAAATGTATGCCAATGTTTGGTTGAAACTTAGTTATTTCTATTTTATTCGCGTTGCAGATCAGTGGAAGAGCTAGTAATGCAACGAACATGGTCATCATTACACCGGAGGTGACTGTCTTTCGTTTTTTCCTGCTTGGACTCTCGTCTTGTGAAGTTAACGAAGCTTGTTCCTCTGCCTCATCTGTGTCAACTGGCTGCGTCGTGGTTAGTTGTTCCTCGCTTGTGGTGTCTTGTTTGAGTCTCGGCAGTGGTGCCAGATAGTGGATGGCTCGTTTGAGCACACCGGAGGCTGTTTTTACATCTGCAACTCTAACTGTGTTGTCTTTTCCTCTGTATGTCTTTATGACACGCCCTAGTGGCCACTGCATTACTGGAGCACTATCTTCTTTGATGATGACAATAGATCCTGGTTCAAGATTTTTCGACTGCTCTTGCCATTTGTTGCGATACTGTAATTCATTTAGATAGTCTCGGGACCATCTGCTCCAGAAATGATGCTTAAGTTGGGAGACCAGTTTCCATCTATTGGCCAGGCTCGATGCCGCTGGCCTTGCTTGTGCGTCAACTTGGGCCGTGAGTGGTTCGCCGATCAGAAAATGTCCCGGGGTCAGCGCGCCTATGTCATTTGGATCGTTTGACATTGGAGAGATGGGCCTTGAATTCAGTATTGCCTCGATTTCTACGATTAATGTTTCAAGTTCCTCATAAGTTTGGGAAGCATTTGCTGCGCTTCTTACTAGAAGATGCTTGGCTGATTTGACAGCCGCTTCCCAGAGGCCACCAAAGTGTGGTGCTCTTGGCGGGATGAAATTGAACTGGATACCCTTGTTGTTGCAGGCGTTTGTAATGGCTTCTTGCGCAGCCGGGGTGTGTATGACTTCTGACAGCTCTGGTAACTTATTTTTCGATCCAACAAAATTTGTTGCGTTGTCACAATATATTTTTTGGCAGTGGCCTCGTCGTCCAATGAATCTTTTGAGGGCACAGTTGTGAGGTCGCTCACTAATTCTAGGTGCACAGCCTTTGTCGCGAAGCAGCAAAAGACTGCAATGTAGGCCTTATGTGGCCTTTTTCCCCGCAGCTTGTAGTGGACTGTTAGAGGGCCACAGTAGTCAACTCCGGTATTAATGAACGGTCGGGCTGGTGTTACCCGTGTTGAAGGCAGGTTTCCCATGACTTGGTTGAGCAGTTCTGGCTTAGCTCTGCTACATCTTATGCAACGGTGAACAGTATTTCGAGCCATGATTTTTCCTTTCAGTGGCCAGAATCGCTGTCGTACGATTCCCAGCAGAGTTTGCGCTCCACAATGCTTATTCTCCTGATGGACCATTTCAAAGATGAGTTTTGAAATTGGATCATTGTAGGGAATTAATAATTGATGTTTTGAGTCGAATGGCAACGATGATTCTTCAAGACGACCTCCAACGCGAAGTAAGCCGAAGTTGTCCAGGAATGGTGATAAGTTGCGTAAATTGCTTGTTCCGCGCAATTCTTGATATTTTTTTAGCTGGTCAATCTCTTCCTTGAAGTCCGAATATTGCATCCCCCTGACTATGTACATCAGGGCAGTGTCTAGTTCGATTGTGGTAAGTGCCTGCTGAGTCTGTTGCTTGATGTCCTTGCGCCTGCATCGATTATTGAAACGCAGCATGTAAGCGATAATGCGTTGTAGACGGGCAAATGAGTTGTTGTGTCTTATTAGATACATAAAGTCAGATGAAGCTACTGAAGTGACAAGAGCCTCAGGCGCCTTACGTTTTCTTTCTAGTTCCGTTGGGATTGCCAATTGTGAATTATATGTGGGTGGCCACATCGACTCGTTTCCGTGTAAAAACAGAGGGCCACAGAACCAAAGTGCACAATCTTTTAGAACGGCTGGTGAAATCCCGCGAGATAAAACATCGGCTGGATTACTTTTTGAGCCAACATGACGCCATTGATCTGCTTGGGTTGACTCTTGAATGATTGCCAGTCTGTTTGCCACAAATGTATGAAAGGCGGCAGATGATGAATTAATCCAGGCCAGAACGATTTCCGAGTCGGTCCAGAACCACACAGGACATGATAATTGAAGATCAGTTTTGATTCTTGATGCAAGCTGAGCTCCAAGTACTGCCGCGCAGAGATTTTGCGCAAAGAATTCGAGTCATGGTGGTTCCATCCTTGAATGTGGATTGGATGTATGCCACTGCGCCGTATGCCTTTTCTGATGCATCGGTGAAGATGTGTAGTTGCATCGATTGGGGCACCTTTCCCTTACCAATGTGTCGCGATACCCGAAGAGTTTTTAACGCGTTCAGGTCGTTTCTGAATGTAGCCCATTTAGTGTGTAACGATTCTGGCAGCGACTGATCCCAGTCAAACTTTAATTCCCATAACTCTTGTATAAATATTTTTGCTGTTATTATGACTGGTGCTAATAACCCCAACGGATCAAAAAGCCTTGCTAGATCGGATGTGACAGAGCGTTTAGTGATTCTCCGAACCGAGTCAATGTTGACCATTACGCAGAAGGTGTCATCCTTTGAGAGCCATGTGAGGCCTAATGTCTTGATCGAATCCACCTTTGAGCTTTCAAAATCTAAATTGACTTCCTGATCTCCTTTCGAAATGTACTGCAACAATTGTGGGTTATTGGCACACCATTTGCGTAGGTTAAAGCCATTCTCCTTCATGATTTGTATGAGTTGCTGTTGTAGTGTTAACGCTGTCACTAGGCTATCGGATCCACCCAGGCCATCATCTACGTAGAAGTTTTCTTGGACGCGAGCGGGTACCGTGTCCTGTTTGCCTTGGCCACCTGCTGCAGGCATTTTGTTGCTAAGTATGGTGCCGCTCTGGTGCCGTACGTAACTGTGTTTAGTTGATAGTAAGTTATGGGTTGTGAGGGTTCCTTTCGCCAAATTATTAATTGAAGGTGACGATCCTTGGGCGAGACGAGTATTTGTCGGTACATCTTTTCAATGTCAGTTGTGAATACATATTTGGGCAACCTGAACCGTAGAAGTATGGAGAACAAGTCATTTTGAATAGTTGGACCTGTGTACATTAGGTCATTCAGTGAGTGTCCCGATGAAGTTTTTGCTGAAGCATCAAATACGACCCGAAGCTTTGTGGTTAAGCTTTCCGGTCGTTGCACGCAGTGATGTGGAATGAAATAGTTCGGAGAGCGAATCGCTTCTGCTGGTATCTTTGTCATGTGTCTCAGCTTTTCGTATTCTTCCATGAAATTAGCATATTGAGCTTTTAATTCCGGGGTTTTCTGCAATCGCCGTTCCAGAGAAAAGAAGCGATTGATTGCGATTCCGTGTGAGTCACCTAAAGCCTCAGGACCTTGATGGAATGGAATCCGCACCACAAATCGATTTTGATTATCCTTTATGGTGTGTTGTTCGAAGTGATTTTCGCATTGTTTATCTTCGATGGACATTGGTTTACTGAATGTTTTGATCTCTTCTAGTTCCCAAAGTCGGGCGATGGAAGCATCAAGTGACTCATCAGCGGTGCATATTCCGCACGTCAGATTGTTGGGTTGTTCCTCCTGTATCTTTCCAGAAACTATCCATCCGAATACAGTGTCCTGCAGTGTTGGAAGCTGATTTGCCAATTTGATTTGTCCGATCGCTAGCAAGTCGTGATAGTGTTCTGCGCCCAGCAGGATGTCGATTCTATCGGGGCGGTTGAAAGCTGGATCAGCGAGTGCCACATTTTTGGGTAGTGGCCATTTGTCAGTATTGATGAACTGTGATGGTTGTTGTGCCAATATACGCGGCAGAACAAAGGCCTCAAGTCGCGTCGAATACTTGTTAATTCGGGATTTGAGTCCTACATTTACTCGGTGCCTTGTCTTTGTATTTGTTGAACCGATTCCATTGATGATTATCTTCGCAATCTGTCTGGAAATGCCGAGACATTTTACTAGACGTTCCGTGATGAAATTGACTTGTGATCCGGAGTCGAGTAAAGCACGGCATTCCACTTCTGTTCCATTTGCTTGTATTTTCACAACTGCTGTGCTGAGTATCACGTACGAACTTGCTTGTGGATTATTAGATGCTGCTAATGAGGTAGCTTCTATGTCGTTGTCCGCCTGAGATAATGACGTTGAAGATCAAGGCCCTGCGCCCCCCGCTGTTTTAGTTGATGCGGCTGATGATACCTTTTGATTGTCATTTTTGTTTGAGGACTCTTGCTTGTTGTCCAAATGCAACAGTGTGTTGTGTTTTTTATTGCACTTCATGCAACATCGTGAAGTGCATTGTTTTGCTGAATGTCCCGTACGTAAGCAGTTCACACAACGTTTTGCCTTTGTGTGTAGTTAAGTCGCTCCGAGGGTTTTAATTTCAAAAAGGTCTGGCACTGAAATAGTTTGTGAGTGCCATCGTTGCATAGCATGCATGCCACATTGCCTTGGTGTGTTGAGGCTACTAAAGCGCATGACTTGGCTGACCCTTTTTCCTTCTGCCCCATGGCTTCCATTGATTGAAACCGGTTCTCTAGAAATTCTAGGAATTGGCTCACATGCTGCAATTCCTTTGGATTTTCTATTGTTCTCTCATATTGCGAGTTAAGACCCCGTTCTAACTTTTTTATGAGAAGATGAAGCAGCATTGGACTCCATGAAGAAGTGTCCACCCCTATATTGTTGAGGGCATGCAGACACTCTTGAGTGACATCATGTAGCTGTTTTATGGAGGCTGCTGACGTCCCAGATGACGGCTGATCGATTAGTTTCTGTATTAGTGTTGATACTAGTACACGCTTATTGTTGTACCGGTCCTGTAAGGCTTTCCAGGCTGTCTCATAATTATCAGTGGTGGCGGAAAGATGGCTGATGAGTTTTTCAGTTTCACCGGTTACGTTCGCCTTGAGATACCATATTTTCTGCACAGCGGGAATGTTTTGGTTGACTACCAGCTGTGAAAAAAGATCAGCGAACGCAGGCACTTTCAAATAATCCCCTTCAAATTTCGGAATTGTAATTTTGGGAAGTGGCAACGCGTTCGTTTGTGCACACTCTGCCCTGCATTGTGCTGTAGGTACTGTTGTGTGTTTGAAGTTTTGTATCACCATTTTTTCTAGATCCGTGTACGAGTCCATGTCATATCCTTCTTCGAGTGGGTTGACACAGTTTTCCCAAATTGAGAAATGTAGCTCCTGGATCTGTTCCCATAGCTTCTCTTTCAATTTCATGTGTGTGGCTGTTGGGTCCGTTTTGATTACCCGTTTTACAGATGATATCATTACGATAAGGTAAATTGCGACGCTCTTGCGGATGGAGTAGGTGTTGGGAAAGCCATACCCTGCTGTTGAATTTGTGGAGGCTGATGATGAGCTTGTGTCCTTGCCGTTGTTATAGTTGACTTAGCGGCGGCCAGTTCTTGATGTTGATACTCTGCTTCTGGATTGGTTGGACCTTTTGGCTGGTTAACCGGTGTTTGCATCATTGCCGACTCAAATTCCTGCCTGTATTTTTCCACGAGCGCCGCTATGTCAGTGTAGTAATTACTGACAAAATAATCGTGGTTTAATGGTGGATTTTCAAGACAACGTATTTTGTTGTCAGTTATCTCGAAATCCGCCCATGCGCTATTCAACCTCCTAAGGCGTTCCTTATAGTACTCTAGGGTCTTCCTGAACTGGGAGTCCTTCTTATAATTTTTTATGATTCCCTGTATGATATCACCCGTTTCGTGTTGGGATTAAGCCAATACGTTCATACTGATTTTTTCTTCTGCCATCTTCTGAAGCTAGCACAATGCACTGATGATCCGTTTCGAATATTAATTTTAAAATCGAATCGTTGTACGGGATGAGCAATTGGTGTTAAATTAGGATTTTGCCCGGATCTCAATTTGCCGTATTTGTTGATGTTGTGCTACTGGTCACAGATTGAATTGTGTGATAACTGCGGGTAGCCTTGCGCTACTGCTTACAGCTTAAATTGTGTGATAACTGCGGGTAGCCTTGCGCTACTGCTTACAGCTTAAGATCCCTGGAACTCGATGAAGTTGGGAATATTTGTTGATCTGTTGAAAATCCAAAAGACTGAAACCCGACCTGGTACAGTACAAGCGTGTCTAATTGGATAATGGTTGCATATGGTATGACCAAAATGTTTACAGAAATGTTTTTCTAGAACTGATGATATTCTGGTCACCAATGCTTGTAGGCAACAATGTTTTGAAGGCTGTTGAATCGCGGGGTAAATTTGTGTTGAAAATCTCCACTGAAGAGAGATCACGTCGGGGTCACCAAATGTTTATTGAATGGACTCTTTTGTGCTTCAATGAATTTGTATTGGGTTTTTATCGAGGCAGTATCACCAAGATAAAGTTTGGATCAACTCAAGCACTTGAACTTGGTTGCAGCGGAGAAAAAGTGGAAAGAAGTTGAAACACTAACGAGTTGTGAATTTCTGACGACTTTATTGATAAATTTTTCTTTCTTAAATACTAAATTATTGCTAAGTTTACAATTTGTTGTTTTTTTTATTCTATAGTGTGTTCCCTTTGGATAAATGGGAACGCTGCTTATTTAATTAAACATACGTACATATGATATATATTGCTAAGTTTACAATTTATTATTGGTGCATTGACCAGTGTGGTTCATTGGACTATTGCGACAATTTTATTTGTTTACATAAAGTTTTTATGCAAGTGTGTGTGTTTATTATTGGGGCAAATAAATAAATTTTTGAGTCAGCGTAAACAAAAATATAAAGAAGATAAAGAAAAGAAAACCAAGCGATGTGAATGTATGAACAGTAATAACAGCTTATTACTCTTTTTGTTATACAAATGCTAATAATGCAAGTAACAATATATATAATAGAAAAGATGACAGTGCTTTTTTAACCGCCAGGGCAATTGACCGAACACACTCTTTATCCGGAAATATAAACATAAAAATGGATCGTTATATAACTATAAGTCTAACTAAGTTTTTGCAGCAAGAATGCCCCGCTAAACAATACAAAAGCTACCAAATAGCTGCAATGCAAGAAAATAGATTCTCCATTCTTGCTACCACCGATGATAAAGCTGAACCCTCTGACAAAGAACAAAAGCCACCCCCGATTTACTTGCGTAAGCGAACATCTAATTAAATTGTTAACATGTTGTCCCAGCTTGAAGGTAAGGAAAGGTTTTATGTAGGACAAATACAAGAAAAAGATTTAAGCACATACGGAAAAAATTATCGGCTTATCGTAAGTCGAGTTAAATCAGAAAATGAAGGGTACTACACCTACCAATTAAAAAGTTCTAAAGGTTTAATAATTGTTATTAAGGGAATTGACAGTTCTGTTTCCACTGAGAAAACAAAAAGTGCAAAAGAAGCTGAAGATTACGTCGCTAGGGCAGTGCACAATATCCTAAATAAGAATAAAGTAAATTTTATTAAAATAAGCAATATTGTTTAGCTTTGTTTATTTGTATTTCTTAGGCGTTTGATAAAGTCTGGCATGATGGGCTGCTTACGAAAATAACTTGAGTTCTACCTGAAAACTAGCATAACCTTCTGAAGAGCTTTTAACCAATAAAACGTTTAAGGTAAGTTCAAAGGATCAATTTTCTAAACAAGGGAAAATCTATGCAGTGGTCCGTTTAGTTAGTATACTAGAAATAAATATGTTCGACGAGTTTGAAAAACACACAGAACAAATTATACTTGCTGGTAGCAACAAAATTCAAGCGAAGAGTATAGGGAAGGTATATATAAAAGAGTTCTCTATGTTCCGTGTTTGCAGTGTAATTTTGTATCGGTTGGAAAAGCTGTAAGCAATGGTTGTACTGTGAAATTCAATGACGGAACGGCAATAATAAGTAAAAGCGGTAAGAATTTATTTGTAGCTAAAAAGGTCGGCAATTCAGTTTTATATAGGGCAAATAATAACAAGTGTTTTCTTTCATGTGGACTACTGAGGAGGTGATGAAGTGGCATATGCGAATAAACAAATGGTTCTTGGTTTAAATTTAAAGATCCCTGATAAAATAAGCTGTAATGTTTGCTTGCAATGCAAATGCTGTGTCAGACCATTTAAATGTTCGGAGAATAGAGCCAGTGATTTATTGCAAATTATACACACCGACCTATGTGGCCCTATTAACACTGCATCAAGTGGCGGTGTAAAATATATGCTGACTTTCATCGATGATAAGAGTCGCTATGTGCTTGTTTAAAGGGTATTTTAAAGGGTACAGAGTACGTTAATGGAGCCTTTGATAACTATTTAAAAGAGAATGGAATTGTTCGACAATTAACTGTGCCCTATACTCCACAACAAAACGGCCTAGCGGAAAGGTTTAACCGCACTCTAGTAGATATGGGGAAATGCATGCTGGTTGGTGAAAATCTTTCAGAAATTTTTTGAGCCGAAGCAGTTAATACTGCTGTATATTTGCGAAATAGATCTCCGACGAAGGCATTAGGTAATATTACGCCGTATGAAGTTTGGTTTAACCATAAACCAATCATTTAAGAACATTTGAGTCAGTTGCGATTGCACTAAACAAGAAAAAACATAGTAAATTTAAACCAAAGGGCAAAGAATACATATTGGTAGGTTATTCAGATACTGCAAAGGCTTATCGATTGTATGAAAAAGCTACAAGAAAAGTGATTGTAAGCAGAGACGTTTATTTCATAGAAGCGAAACAAAAGGCTAATGTTGATATTGAATTACTGCGGAAAACCAGTCGAACAATAGAATAACGATGAAAACAAATTAAAAGATATCAAAGTGGATATCCAAAATGAAAGTGCTCTGCAAGTGATTATGAAGAGTCAGATAAAGTACCAAGTAAAAATGGACCTGGAAAGCCACAAATAAATCGCACTGATGCACCTGGTAGACCTAGAAAAATTTACAACACCGTTAATTTTATGTGTTCTGAAAATATTGATGTTCCTGAAACCGTAAATGGTGCTCTTTCAAGTGAATATTCGTAGTTTTGGTGGAATGCGATGGAAACCGAATATAATTCACTGCTAGAAAATGAAACATGGGAACTTGTTGAGCTTCCTAAATAACATAAGGCTATCGGTTTTAGATGGGTGTTTGTACTTAAAAGAAGCAAAAATGGTGTCATTGAAAGATTTTAAGCTAGGTTGGTGGTCGTACGATACGAAACTATAAGAATGGTCTTTGCATTGGTAGCTGAATACGCATTACATCTACACCAGATTGATGTTTCGACTGCACACCTCAACAGCGAACTGGACGATGACGTGTACATTACACAGCCGGAAAATTTTGTTGATAAAAGACGACCAAATCATGTATTGAAGTTCAAAAAATCTTTATACGGCCTCAAGCCATCAGGCCGCCATTGGAACCGTAAGGTAAATTCTATTTTAAATGAAATTGATTTTTATGCATGCGAAAGTGAGCCTTGCCTATACATAAAGAAAACTGAAAGCAAGATAAGTATATGTGAATGATATCTTGATTGGGTGTTCCGATATTAAAGATATTAATTCTATTAAGCGTGAAATTTCTGAAACGGTTCAAGTAGTAGACAAAGGGCCACTAAATAATATTTTGAATATTGAAATAGAAAGAGATAGCCCAACAGGATCAATTCCTATTAGTCAAAAGGCCAACATAGAAACGGTACAACAAGGAAGGCTGTCGATCAGTGACAACACCTTTGGAGCCAAATTTTCAAATAACTTGCAATAATGATAATTGTAAAAGAGTCAGACAAATTGAATACCAATCATTAATTTTATCGCTTATGTACATTGGTCTTTATACGCATGCACAATAAAAACCAACTTATAATCAACAGGTATCTTTATTGGTCCGCAAATACGGAAATTAGTAACAGATGAAAATTTCATGGAACAAATGACACTTGCAGAAAAAAATGCATGGAATGGCTTAATTTCAGTGTGTGAAAGTTTCCTTGGAAGCACAAAAAGTGAAAATTATGAGCAAATAGTAAACAATATGCTGTCTGCATACCATGTGATGGGTTGCAAAATGTCAATAAAACTACACTATCTGCATGCTCATTTGGAAAGATTTACAGCAAATTTAGGACAGATGAGTGATGAACTAGGTGAACGATTTCACCAAGAAATATTTAAAATTTAACAGCGTTATTTAGAAAAAATAAAATCAGTATGCTTTCTAACTACTGCTGGTCTTTAAAGCGGAATACTGACAGCAAAGATTATAAAAAGCAGAGAAATACAAGTTATTTCTAAATAAAAAACCAAAAGGTTAAAGCACAAAAATTTGCATAGGTCTTTTATTTTTTATCCGATTTTACCGTTATTACCGATTTTGGAAAGCTAATTTAGTTTCCTTTTTTTGCAATCATAAATATCTATAGTGCTTGGCAACTCATAAGCAACTTATAGCCTTAGGAAAACAAAAGAATACTTTTTTAATGCGTTTTTTGTACACTTCAACGACTGTAACTTAGCCATTTATTAGTCGATTTGGGAAACAAAGAAGTTACAACTGTTTAAAACTGAAAATCTAAGTAAACCCGTTTTCACTACATTTACCGTTGTAAAATCACTTTATGAAGTGACCTAAAAAAACCAACGGTATTTTCGTCATCCATGGACTCCATCATTTGGTACATTAGAACCCCTGAATATAAATAGAAAGATTCAATAAAATAAGATTAGAGTTTAAAAAAAATCAAAGGATAGACACGTTCTTTTGGCAGATCTTAGATCTGATTGTGAAGCTCTTTTTGTGAAAATGTTTTATAATCGGATGCCTCTGGAAAGTACTTTTCGAGGTTAGTTTTGTTAATGCTCACTACATTTGTCATGCAAAAATAAGTGAAATGAAAACATTATAATTATTTATAATCTATAACTCAGATAAATATTTTTTCGGCAAGCTATGTTTTATCTGACACTTTTTTTTTTAGTTGGTCAGTATTTTGAAATGCTTTTCTTATATTTTTTATAAGGCCTCGATTTTTATGTAAGTAAAATATTATAGTTACAGTTATTAACCTTCGTTGATGTTTAAAAATATATTTGCAATAAAGATAAGGTATACTATTTTGTTTGTTTATAAATTTTATTAAATGAAAGTATGTACAAGAATACAATATCAGATAAATGTCCGCCTCTGTTAGCCTCAGAATTGCGAGCATTTTTGAACACATTTTTCATTACATTCTCACATATTTCACGCGGTATTTCATTAATTTCATCACGAATATTTTGTTTGAGTTGCTCCAGCGTTCCTGGTTTGTTTGCATAAACCTTGCTTTTCAGATATCCCTACAAAAAGAAGTCCGGAGCAATCAAATCAGGCGACCGTGGAGGCCAATCAACATCACCATTTCTTGAAATAACTTGTTGTGGAAGGAGGTCTCGCAATAATTCCTGGCTGTATGCGATGTGGCACCGTCTTGTTGAAACCACATATTAGTCAAGGCCAAAGCATGCAGTTGTGGCGTTAAACCGTTTTCAATCATATCACGATATCGCACCCCATTGACAGTTACCGTTACGCCGTTTTCAGTTTCAAAGAAGTAAGGTCCAATGATCCCTCCTGGCCAAATTGCACGCCATACTGTCACTTTTAATGGATGCAAATGTGACTGACGAATAATTTGAGGGGCTTCTATTGCCCAGAACCTACAATTCTGTTTATTCACATATCCATTCAAATGAAAATGTGCCTCGTCACTCATTATGATTTTTTCATGAAAATCGGGGTTGTCATGGGCGAGCTGCAGCATCCTATTGGCATATATACTGCGTCGTAAGTGGTGTACACTACACCATCAATGTAAACAAAAAATATTAAATTCATTTTCAAGCTCACGATCACATTTGTTCTTTTACTTGCAACTTTGTTTCATTCCAAGTGCGCAACTTTGTATCTACTAAAAGTAAACAAAAGCCGCTTATCAACAATAATGTTGCGTTAGGATAGGTCAGTAGTAAAAATTGATTGAAATAGTAACGTTGGATATTGAACTTAGTAAAATGTTTGATCAATGAGGAAACCCCTTTATTTTTCTGCGTCCTGGTAAAATACAAATTGAAATATAGAAGTATAATTGAGTGAGTCATATTAGAGAATATGAACTGAGAGAGTCTAGTGAATTATTCAATTGTCTAGAACTTCTCATAATTAGTATTTAAGCAGAAGAATTTTAAATAAAGAAAATATTGATTTCTCGTATCTTTAACAAACAACACGCTTGTGTTTCAATTATAAAACTTTACATGGCGATCTTCCGCTATCCCTAAAATTATTCTAGATTTAAAAAAAAGCAAAACATTGCTTAATTAATCTCAATAAATAAGGGATGACTGAATACCAACATACAGAGCTTATGCTTAGCTGGATCCTGTTCGAGCCGCAAAATTTTAATTTTTGAGTAACCCATGGAAGGATCCTGGGAAGAGATTTTGCAGAAATTGAAAGAAGCAGAATCCCGTTGGGCGCAACTCTTACAAGAATGAAAGAAAGAACAAAAACCAGAGATACTAGTGCGCGTTCCTAAGCCTAGAAGTATGAAACCAAAAAAACAAAAAAAAGGAACAGGAACCAGTGTTCCCTAAGATTAAGAAGTCAAGAAGAAGAAAAATAAATAAACTCAAGAGCTGAGAGTGCTGAAGTATGAGGAAACGTACAACACAGGCGAAAATTTAAATAAGATACAAAAGACAATAATAATTATAAAAAATAATATAAAGCAATTAAATAAAAACAAAAGAAATAAGAGAAATTAAGTAAAAAAAATCTGTTTTTAAAAAAAATAAAATTAATTTTTGAAATTTTTTTTTGTAAATATGAATAAAATAATATTACTTACAATAGTAATACTTTCACTAATATCATTTTTTCATACATTCTGGTGTTATCGATTAAAATTAGTATATCAAACATTATTGAGGACGGTCTCGAAAAACTAAGTAAAATTATACATGAACAAATTTATAGTTTATCACAACTAAAAAATATATTTTAAATACTTTAATACTTTAATACTTTAAAATACTTTAAAATACTTTTTAATACTTTAAAAGATATATATATAATAAATATGTTGGCTGGATAATTCTAGTAATGATAGTAGCACCATTAATTGTAGTTCTAGACTTAAAAATATTAAAGTTTATAAAACTAATAACAAAAAACCAAATTAAGAATTAGGAGCAATATTGCTATAAAAAAATCTTTAAAAACATTAGAGCAATTAATAGCGAATGCCTTATACAACAGAAACTATAAATGAAAAGAAGATTGAGATACAGAAATTGGAAGATAACATTAAGAAAGGTATAAACGATATATCAGAAAAAACAGAGACAAATAAAATATTAGAAAAACTTAATAGATTAAAGAAAGAAGCTATAGATTTGTTGAAACAACATACAAAAAAGAAAGATAATAAAGAAAAGGAACAAACTAAGAATATGGCAAACTTAGACATCAACAAAATATCTATCATTATTAAACTTGTACCAAAATTCAGTGGTAGATCTGAAGAATCACACGATTTCATCACAAATTTGTAAACAGTTGCATTAACGATTCCAAACGAAAAACGGAATTAATTTTTTACTTTGTGTTCAAGTCACGATTAGAAGTGCGTGCTCAAAACAGAGTAAAACAAATATCTGTGCCTCAACAATTGATGCAAGTCAAGTAACAACATTTTCTGAAGCCTTAAAAATTGCTGAAAAGGTCTCGGTAAGGGCAAAACAAAAACAAGTGTTTCATAAAAGAATTCAACGTGTGTAGAATTAATACTCTAACAGCACATCTCCTCAACAACATAGATGTAAGAAATGTGGTGGAAACCATGGACATAAATGCCCTGCATTTGGTACGAAGTGTTACAAATGCGGAAACCTCAATCATTTCGCTAAAATATGTCTAAAAAAAAACAATAACACGAATAACAACTACTACAATAAAAACAACAATGTTATACGCATAATAATGGGTAATCCTATCTCAAGGAGAAATTGGAAATGACAGACCCATATCCTACGCGAGTCGTTCACTCAACAAACATGAAATAAATAAGCCGGTAATAGAAAAAGAATTGTTTGGTATATATTGAGGTATACAATTTTTTAGGCTCTACCTATATGGCAGAAAGTTTATTGTTGTCACGGACCACCGACCACTAATTGCACTATTTTCACATAAAAACCCGAGTTCAAAAATTTTTTTTTTTACTGTATTTTATTTTATTGAATCTTTCTATTAAAAGAAATTCACAATAAGTATTCAAATCTTATTTCTAAATTATTATTTACTAGTTAGTACCAACGTAATAACTAATTTTTGTATTCAAATCTTAAAAATCTATCTTCTATTGTGTAGAGAGAGCCGCCTCGCCAAGCTCAATTAGTGTCAGTTCTTTTTAGTCTCTGGTGGCCATCAAATTGCAATAAATTGCGTGCTAGAGTGTTGGGATGTGCGATTAGTTTGTTCACGTATTTGGAGTTCTAAATTCACCAGAATTCGTTTAGAATTATCAGATTATGATTTTGAAATAATTTACAAAAAAGGAACTAACAATACCAATGCGGACGCATTGTCAAGAATTCGCTTAAACTCCAAATTATTAAAAACAATAATTCCAAATAAAATAAAGAAATCGCTGGTGATAACAAGAAGAAAGAAGAAAAATGTGATACAAAATGAGGAAAATAAAAACAAGAATAAAGAATATAAAGATAAGAATAAAGGAAGTGAGGAAAATAAAGAAATATATAAAAAATAGGGTAATACAGATCCTGGTGAGCCTGATCAACTCAAGATATGGGAAAGTACATCCATGAATGATATAAAGCTAGCTAGGAAATTGAAGTTTATATTGGATAAGTCGACTAAAAGAATAAGAGTTGAAAACAATACTGCTCTAAATGAAATACGCTTCAGATGTAGCGATAATCCCGATTATTTAGATAATATGTTGGAGAAACTACCTTCTGTTTTAGGCAGATACAATTGTGTTAAATTCGCACTAGAAAAAGGTGACGAAATATTTAATAGAAAAGTCTAAAGAAAAAATAAATATGTGTAGACAAAATTACGTCATAATAATGTTATATAAAAATCCTCAGCGCATAATAGATGAAGAAAGAAAAAAGAAACTAATTGAATTGTATCACAATACACCATGCGGAGGACATTTTGGAATAAGAAAAACCTTAATAGGATTGAAACAGAAGAATATGAATAAAATGGTAAAAAGGTATGTGTTGGAGTGTGATCTGTGTCAGAGAAATAAACAAGTAAGACACACCAGAGAGCCTTTATGTACTACAGATACGCCAAATATACAATCGATACAATGGGACCATTACGCCCATCTGGAAATTATAGGTACATACTGACTATGCAATGTGAGTTGACCAAATATGTGGTGGCAGCTCCAATGGAAACCAAAGAAGCTAGATCTGTGGCAAGGTGTTTAGTTGAAAACATGATATTGAAATATGGTATATCTAAAACTTTTAAATCAGATAGAGGTACAAAATTTGTGAATGAACTTCTGAAAGAAATATGTGTGTAAAGGGGCAAAAGGGTTATTTTGTTTGTTGGTGCTAAAAGGTCCCTATAGTCCTCGTATAGAACTGCCAGCAGATTGAGAAATAAAAAGACTTTTAGGCATGTAAGTGCCGATTTCGAGTTCAGTTTAAGTCTAATTTTATTTACAATTTATCCTAGCTTATATACTATTTAAGAAAGTCTAATATTGAGTGACTTTTCACTTTCACTCAATATTTAGTTATATTTAGTTACAAAGAATAAGTTTACAATTTATTATTTTCATATGTTAGCAATATGCAAGCGGACAGTCACAAAGTAAATTTCAAACATTCCAAGAACGTGATATTATCGTTCCAATTTACTTTGGTGGTATACACACTTGACATGTCTTACTGTTTAAAATAAACAGGATGATTTTTCATGTGGTTTATTAGTTAAGAATTGAAAGTATTTAATCAATTTGCTTAGAATTAGTTGTAATGTTATAATGATATTGTTCTAGGAAATAATTATTCTAATAGTAATGTATTATTAATATTTATTTCTTATGTCTATGTTTTACAATTTAGTGTATGGTTTTAAATTATTATTGTGTATTTCTTTTTCAGTATTGTTATAATTTATTACAGTGTTTTCAATATTTCTTCTTATTATTGTATATGGTCCTTTATATGGACTTTGATTTTTCTTCCTATTTTCTACTTTGACTAACACTAGATCTCCTATTTTTAGATTTACGTTATTTGTATATTTTTTTTTTATTAACTCTTTTTTCTTTAGCTAGTGGCAGCATATTTTTAGCTCTGTGTAGAGAGTAATTTAGTTTGCTTTTAAGCTCCATTACATAATCTTCATAATTGTAAAATTTTCTTTCGTTATCTATAATGTCAGATGGCAAGTATGGTAATTTTCCGTAAACTTACTCATATGGTGTGTAACCTGTATCTATGTGTGGTGCTGTATTGTAGGGAAAAGTAAAATAGGGAATCCATTTATCCCATTCATGGTCATTCGCTGTTGTTAGTAAGAATTCATTTAGAACTCTATGGTTTCTTTCAATTGCTCCTAGTGTCTCGTGATGATAAGGGGTTGAGAATATTTGTTTAATTTGTAAAAATGAACATATGTTACGCATTACTTCATTTGTAAATTCTGTCCCTCTGTCCGATTTAAGTATCTTAAATTGACCATATTTTAAAATGAACTGTTCAACTAAGATTTTTGCTGTAGTAATTGCATCTTTTGTTGGCATTGGGTGTGCTACAATAAACTTGGTCAATTCACATTGCATTGTTAAAATATATCGGTTTTCATTTGAAATGCGAAGAGGTCCTACAGTGTCAATTGAAATTACTTCAAAACTATTGTTTGGTGTGTTCGTTAGTGTTAGTGGTTCTTTTATGTTTTTTTTTGTTTTTTTTTTTTGATACAACTGTCACAATATGATACAAATTTCTTTACCATTTTATTCATGTTTTTCCAAATGTATCGCTGTTTCAGTTTAATAATTGTTTTTCTTATTCCTAGGTGGGCTGAGTGTGTGGTATTATGGAATTCGTCTATAAGTTTATACTTTAATATGTGATCTTTTATTCTTTTTTGGGCATTGTAAATTATTATCTTTAGTTGAAGACTTTTTAAATATTCTTTTGTATATCTTTTAAATATCTTATCTTCTGTTGATAGCGCTAATTCTCCAATATTTTCTTTTCTCATTTTTGATATCAGTTTCCTCAGAATCGAATCTAGTTTCGCTGAGTTATCGCTGAATCTTGCATGTTATCTTTATTATCTTCAATATTCTTGGCATGTAATTTCTTCATTGAATCTGGTTTCAATAATTTATCATTAGATCCGTTTCTATTAGTTTGGATACGTAATTTCTTCATAATAGAATCTAGTTTCGATGAATTATCATTACGTCCTATGTGCACAATATTATTCTCAATATATATATTTGTGTCTTCTTTATCTTCTATTTCATTAAATTGCAATTTCCTCATATTTTTGACGTCATTAATGGATATATATTCCCATATGTAAAGTTGATCAGACTTTTGAGATATGCATTTTTCCTTATTTTCTCCTAATGTGCGCGCGCTAATAACATTATTCTCTTTCTTATTGAAATTCGTGTTTGCCTCTCTATCTTTATGTTCTTCTTTATTTGAGTTATTGTTTTCCCCATTGTTTCTTTTATTCATGGCCCTCGTAGTTATTAAAACTTTCTTTTATTTTTCATTAATTTCTTTTGGTATCATTTGTTTTAGTATTTCTGAATCTAATTCTATTCTAGAAAGTGCACCTGCATTTGTGTTCATTTTTCCTTTCTTGTATATTATTGTGAAATCGTAATCGCTTAGATCTAACCTAATTCTTGTCATTTTTGATGAGGGATTACTGTGAGAGAAAAGAGAAATTAAAGGTCTGTGGTCTGTTACGACTATGAATTTTCTTCCGTATAAGTATGGTCTAAAGAAGTTTATTCCCCAATGTATGGCTAAAAGTTCCTTTTCGATTACTGGTTTGTTAATGTAATTTTTTTGTAGTGATTTACTTGCGTATGAAATTGGTAAATCTTGGCCTATCTCACCTTGTGATAGAACAGCTCCTAACGCGTAATTTGAAGCGTCAGTTGTTAATATCTCTAAAACGTAGCGGTCCCCGTCAGTGTACTAATTGCCAGGAATTCGGACACACGAAAACCTACTGCAAGCTACCATCCGTATGCGTTGTTTACGGTGATGCGCACCGGACTTTGGAATGCACTTCCTCCAAAACAGACCCCAAGGTCAAAAAATGCAGCAACTGTGGTGAAAACCACACAGCTAATTACAGGGGCTGCAAAGTCTTTCAAAATGTAAAAAATAATTCGAAAGTCGTACGTAAACCTGAATATGAGCAATATAGGTCCTCCCAATTTCCTCGGCTCCGTGCTGGTCCTATTGCTAGTACACAAGCTACACAGCCAAACTATTCATATGCACAAACATTGAGAAATGATTTACCTAATGCGAATGCCAAAAGTTCTAATGCGCATAAACATTCATATGCCCACGTCCTCAAAGAGGACGCACAGACACCCCTCACTACCAATTCCAGCTCAATCGATAATTTAATACAAACAATGAATAATTTCATGACAACTATGCAGGGTATGTTTCAGGAAATGATGCGAACCCAAAACATGCTTCTGCAAGTTCTGCTTAGCAAAATATGAACCACTTAAAAATATGCTTCTGGAACGCTAACGGGCTCTCCTAACATATAAAGTAGAACACTTCCTGCTAGCACATGATATAGACATACTATTAGTTTCTGAAACACACTTCACTATAAAAAACTGCTTTGGAATTGATGGGTTTTTTATATATGACACAAAACACCCAAGCGAAAGGGCATGTGGTGGGACTGCCATTATAGTCCGAAAAAACGTAAGGCATTTTCCATTGCCTGAATTCAGCGAAGACTTTTTGCAAGCCACGACTATAAATCTTACTGATTTTAAAATTGTAGTCTCGTCAGTGTATAGGCATAAAATCGAACACCATAAATTTGCCAGGTTCTTTGCTACGCTAGGACAAAAATTTATTGCCTCTGGTGATTGCAATGCAAAGCACACATATTGGGGATCCAGACTCCTTAGTCCTAGAGGTAGGCAGTTGTATTACACAGTTCAAGCAAACAAGCTGGACGTCATATCTGCCGGTAAAGCCACCTATTGGCCCACAGACTTTAATAAGTTGCCAGCCCTTATAGATTTTGCTATAGTAAAAAACATCAAACGCGACCAACTGTTAGTTAGTTCATCCTATGACCTATCTTCTCATCATTCACCTACAATTGTTATTTTACATGACAGTTTTGCCACTGCACATAAAACCCTTAGTTTCTACCCGAACAAAAACACGAATTGGTTAAAATATAAAATGTATGTGAGCTCTCACTTATCTTTGAACATCCCACTGAGAAATCCAGCTGTAGATCATTTTACAGACGTCGTGACTGCCGGAGCCATAGCTGCAACGCCAACAAAGCCATCAGCTAAAATAATATCGCACCGGGCAACAGCAGATATTCAGATGCTCATCATTTAGAAAAGAAGATTAAGAAGACAATGGCAAAATAGTCGTTCTCCACATATAAAAATACAAATGAACTTATGCCAAAAAAAACTTTCGCAGTAAATTGAGACAGAAACACGAATTCACTATCGACAACTTTTTAAAAAACTTGGATCCAATGAAAAACACGGGTTATAGTCTGTGGAAAGCTGTAAAGCACTTACAATGTCCTATTGCTTACGAATCCCCACTAAGACTTGAATACCGTACTTGGGCTAAAAACTCAAGTGAAAAGGCAAATGCGTTCGCAAATCACTCAGAGAAGGTTTTCGCACCACATGATATAAGTAATTCCACTATTCCAATTATTAGCGACATCGTGAATGATCCTAAGAAATTTCGGTTGTCTTCTTTAAAATCGACAATTGAAAATACGGATATGAAGAAATCACCTGGACCTGATCGTATAACAGGATCAATGATAAGAAACTTACCTAATTCATCTGTAAGAATTTTACTTTACATATTTAATGCCATGTTGCGCGTCGGCTTCTTCCCATGCTCTTGGAAGATGTCTGAAATTGTTATGATCCCGAAACCAGGAAAGGACTCAAGCCAGATTACATCCTACAGGCCTATTAGCCTACTGTCAGTTTTGTCAAAGATATTTGAAAAATTATTCGTGTCGAGTGTAACTCCTTTTCTAAATGAACAAAACGTTATCCCAGATCATCAGTTTGGTTTTCGAGCAAGGCATAGTATGATTGAACAAGTCCATAGAATCGTTACCATTATTAGATCGGCTTTTGAAAGAAATCAATACTGTTCAGCTTTATTTATAGACATTTTCCAAGCATTTGATAAAGTCTGCCATGATGGGCTACTTACTAAAATAGTTCGGGTTCTACCTGAAAACACCCACAAGCTTATAAAAAGCTATTTGTCCGATAGAACTTTTAAAGTAAGGTCAAAGGACCAGCTTTCAAGATGTGGGAAAATCAGTGCAGGAGTACCTCAAGGTAGTGTGCTAGGGCCGCTATTATATATCATCTATACAGCGGATATGCCGACAAGCCCACATACATATACCTTTGCAGACGACTCTGCAATTATAAGTGTCAGTAATAATCCAAAGGATGCATCTGAAAAGCTACAGTCCCATACTCATAAGCTAGAAGACTGGCTAAAACGGTGGAGAATAAAGGTGAATCCATCAAAATGTGCTCATGTAACGTTTTCCCTTAGAAGGCTAAATTGTCCACCAATCACAATAACTAATACCACGGATCCAGCGGAAACGCACGTTAAATATTTAGGTATCCACCTAGATCGGCGCCTAACTTGGTCCCATCACATTGAGGTAAAAATAACGTCCATAAAGCTTCGAACAAATCAACTGCATTGGCTAATAAGTCCTAACTCAACTTTGGCTTTGGAGTATAAAGTACTTTTATACATATCCGTTATAAAGCCAATATGGTCATATGGTATTCGGCTGTGGGGTACTGCCTGTGCATCAAACATCCAGAAGTTACAGAGAAGACAGTGTAGGATTTTACGTCATATCGTCTGCGTCCCCTGGTACATAAGAAATGAAAACATACATAGGGATCTCAAAGTTCCCACTATCCACGAAGAAGTTAAAACATACACGTCCAAATACGTGAACAAACTAGTCGCACATCCCAACACTCTAGCACGCAATTTATTGCAATTTGTTGGCCACCAGAGACTAAAAAGAACTGACACATTGAGCTGGCGAGGCGGCTCTCTCTACACACTAGAAGATAGATTTTTAAGATTTGAATAAAAAAAATTAGTTATTACATTGTTAGTAAGTAGTAAATAATAATTCAGAAATAAGATTTTAATACTTATTGTGTATTTCTTTTAATAGAAAGATTCAATAAAATGAAATAAAGTATAAAAAAAAAGTTGTTAATATAAATGGTTTTTCAAAATTTGGGTATTTTAATATAGGTGGGTTTATTAATTTTTCTTTTAATTCATTAAATGCAAGTTGGCATTTTTCTGTCCATATAAATTTTGTTGATTTCTTTAATAAAGTGTTTAGCTCTTTGGCGATGTCAGCAAAGTTGGGTATGAATTTTCTATAGTAATTGCAGAATGCAACAAATCTTCGTACTTCGTCCGCGTTTTTGGGTATTGGATAATTTTTGATTACGTCATATTTGGAAGGATCTGTTTTTACACCGTCTTTTGTTATAAGATGTCCTAAGTAAACTATTTCTGATCTCAGAAAACAACATATCTTTGGGTTAAGTTTTAGGTTATATTTTTCTAATCTGTCTAATACTCTGACCAAATTTAGATTATGATGATTTCAACTATATCCGTAAACAATTATATCGTCTACATAAAGAAATGCTTCCGATTCTAAACCTGAAAGTGCTATTGTAAGCATTCTTTGAAAACTATTTGAGGAAATTTTTAGGCCGAATGGTAGTCGTTTGAATTGAAAATGTCCTTGTGGGGTTGAAAATGCTGTAAGTGGTCTAGACTATTTTTCTAATTTGATTTGATGAAAAGAACTAGTCATGTCAAGAGTTGAGAACCATTTGGCTATTCCTAGTTGGTCCAAAATATCTTCTAATCTGGTTAAAGAAAATTGATCACTAATTATTTTGTCACTTAACTTGCGAAAGTCTACTACAAGTCTCCATTTCTTTTTATCTTCAGTTCCTTTCTTTGGTACTAAAAGGAGTGGAGCATTGTAAGGGCTTACTGATGTCTCTATTATGTCATCATCAAACATTTGCTGGACTTGTTCATTTATGATATCAGTGTGTGCATGTGGTAGTCTGTAATTTTTAATGTATACTGGATTCTTGTCTGAGGTCGTGATTTTTTGGTTATAAAAATTGTTTACTGTTAATTTGTCGTCTTCGATGTGAAAAGTTTTTTGATATTTTTTGAATAATTTTATTAATTCTGTTTTTTTTTATGGTAGGACCAGCACTCAGGGGATGACCCCTATTCATGCAATGCATTGTGCTAGAACTAGGAAAATAGGTTATGGGAAGGAGGACAGAGGGTGTAGTGTTTATTAACATTTGATTTGAACTTTTCCACAGAGAAAGTGGGAGGAAATACCTCTGCTGGAAGCTTATTCCACATACGAATGGTCCGGCTAAAGAACGAATTCTGTCTGTAGTGCGTTGTGCGATCCACTGGCCATTCGACCACAAATGGATGTGCTCTTGATGAAGTACGTGTGGTGCGTATGAATGACCGGGTTTCGGGAATAATATCCCTAATTTCATCAGAGCACAATCCATTGTAGTAGCGATAGAACAGCGAAACACACCCCACATTGCGACGATGCTCGACCGAGTCAATAGAGTTGGATACCCTACTGTCACCGATCAGCACCTTCGCCCTCTCCTGTACGCGGTCGAGTAACTCCAAAATAGACTTTGAAGCACCGGCCCATACATGAGAGTTGTATTCCATTTTCGGTTGGATATAAGTGTTATAGATAGTTAGGAGATCAAATGGGGTGAAGTAATTCTTACACCGTTTGAGGAAGCCTAGGCACTTAAATGCTTCTTTCGACACTTGAAAGATATGTTGGGTCCATCGGACATCACATTGAATCTTCATGCCAAGAACATCAAGAGCTACTGATTCCTCAATATCTAATTCTGTTTTTGCATATTCGTCATTATTCTGCAACTGCAAGTCATAATATTTGCTTAAAACGTGTTTCATTGTTATCATTCTGTTTATTGTGTTTGTAATTCAATATTTTGTAATTTTTAAGGGGGTCAGTTCGGAGTTTAATACCCTCTAAAGTTATTTCCTCGTTCGTTGTGTTTCAAATTTTTAAATGTGTCATGCCGCTTTTGGGGGCTATAGAATTACTTAGAAGTACGCGTGGTTTTAATTCATTATTAAAAATTATGCTGTCTTCAGTTAAATTTAATTTTATTACTTGGATAATTTCTGTTCGTCGAGGTATTTTTATCTGTAGTAGATTCAATGATTTTGTGAGCATTGGAAGAGTTATTATGTTACTGTTCAAAAATAGCGATATTGTAAAAGTTTCATAATCTATTTTGCAAAGATATTTACTTAAAAAGTCTCTATCTATTATACCGTCCGTTTCTATTGGGAAGTCTGGTTTTACTAATTGGAACGAGTGATTACAAGTTTCATCAGCTAAACGTAATTCTAAATCCATTTTGCATAAAGAATGAATTTCTTCTGTGGTAATACCTGTTAGTTTGCATTTTTCGTCTGTATTAATTTTGTACTTTTCGAATTCATCTTGCATGCGACAGAGTGATATGTCGGCGCCTGTGTCTATTAGGAAGGTTAAAGTTTTTCTTTTGTAAGCAACATTTATGTAGTTAGAATTATTGGTGGATACTTTGTGAATCTTTGGCTTTGGCACTGCGGGATGTTTTATTGTCCCTGGCCTTCTCCGTTTCCCGAATTATGTATTGTGTGTATATGTTTGTTTTCGTATCTGTTATTGTGATTGCAATTGTTTGTGTTATTAGTAGGCCAGTTGTTTTGGTGGTTGTTGTTAAATCTGTTAACGTTTCTATTTCTGTAACTGTTGTTTCTGGGAAAATTTGTATTACTTCTGCTATTGAAATTGTTGTTGCGATTAAAGTTAATATTAGATCTCTTGTTGTTAATGTTATTATTTTTATTGAAGTAAGTGTTGTTCCTGTAGTAGATATTTGTATTTGGAACGAATGTGTTGAATTTGTCATAGTTTTGATAGTGATTTCGTATGGGTTCTTTTTTAAAATGCAAAATGGAATTAAAATTTGTTTTATTCTCGTTCTCCAATTCTACAGCAAGTTCTGATGCTTCTTGCAGGTTATTTGGTCGAGCAGCGTATATGGTCGATTTAAAATTCTCATTTAATCCTTTTTTGAATGTATCTAACTATTACATTTTTTTCTGCGGCTGATGCTGTGTTCCCTAATTCTTCTATCCCTAATTTGTTAAGACTACCTATCATGTCTAGTATTTTTTCTCTAAATGCATTAACTGTCAGTTTTCCTTGATACAATGTACTTAGTTTATTTTGTAGTTCTGGTATTGTTTTATTGCATTTGTATCTTTGTTCTAGTAAATTTTTAAGTACTTCAAAACTTTCTGGTTTGTTGTAGCTTCCTATTGCTGTTCTAACGTTAGACGTTAGTTTAGCATGGTAGATATACTGTAGAAAATCTATTTTTGCTGTGTCTGATAGCGATTTATTGATGAGTTCTGCTGTTATTACGAAACTTTCTAATTCTGTATAATTACCCGTGAACAATGATAATGTTTTTGAGGTAGTTTCTAGATTAAAGGATACCATTTTGATATTTTGTATTTCTGATTGTTTTTGACTCTCTAAAAGGTAATCTTTAATTTTTGTATATATATTGTTAAATTCTATTTTTAAAGCTATTGATTCATTTTCATCTTTTTTTTATGTTTAATTGAAAGTCTTTTCTTATGTTATCTATTAGTTCTAGTTTGTTTTGTATTGTTCTCTTTGTATATGTTCTTCCTGGAGTTTTTTTTTAAGGTTTTATATAATTCTTTTAATGCAAAAATATTAATATCTTTCATTTAGTTTATACTTGTGTTTCTTTTGTCTTATCTATAACTTTGTCATTAGTCTTATGATTTTTAGCATATTTCAAAATTTTATTTATGGTATATAATAGAAATAGTATTAAGATAAAAAATAGAATATGGTTTATATACTGTACATTGGGTTTGTTTGATTCATTATTTTGGATTGTTGTTTTTTGTTTCTTATTAGTGATAGGGTTTCCCCAGATGGGACCTACCGTTATTTGTTTCTTTATTTTATTCTAGATTATATATCTGCTATGGCATTATTTTGTCTACGCAGGTGTTTAATTACGTAATCTTTGAAATATTTATTTATTTTGTATGCAAGGTATATGATTCCTACTAATATTGCAAATATGCAAATGTGTTCTAAAGTGATTGAATTTCCATTGTTTGTACCATTGGTTAATATGTTTTCTTGGATTTCCCATTTGCTTTGTGGCTTACCCATTTTATTTCTGAGTTGGCCAGTGTTAATTCCTTGTGTAGGATGGCTTTTTCTTTCCTCCTCTGGAATTGCTTGCCTGCACGCTTCTTTTTCTTCTTTTTGATTTCCGTTTCTTCGGTCTTTTTGATTGGATTGTTTCTTTTCCTGTATTCCTCAAGGGTTATTGCCTTTGGCCCAGCATTCAAAGGGAGTGGTTTGTATTCAGGAGCGTCTTCATTAATTGGTGTGGGGTTGTATTCGTCTTGTAGGAACTTTTCTCAACGTTTGAATATTTCATCAATTTCCTCTGACATAAAAGTAGAATCAATGGTCCGATTTGGCCGGATCGCCATGTAAAGGGGCAAAAGGGTTATTTTGTTTGTTAGTGCTAAAAGGTCCCTATAGTCCTCGTTTATATTTAAGCAGCTGTCGAGGAGAGCAGCTTAAAGTGTAGGCGTTCAAAAGAACTGCCAGCAGATTGAAAATAAAATTACTTTTAGGCATGTAAGTGCCGATTTCGACTTCAGTTTAAGTCTAATTTTATTTACAATTTATCCTAGCTTATATACTATTTAAGAAAGTCTAATATTGAGTGACTTTTTACTTTCACTAAATATTTAGTTATATTTAGTTACAAAGAATTAGTTTACAATTTATTATTTTCATATGTTAGCAATATGCAAGCGGACAGTCACAAAGTAAATTTCCAACATTCCAAGAACGTGATATTATTGTTCCAATTTACTTTGGTGGTATTTTGCCACACTTCAACATGTGTAATTCAAGTATCTGTTGCGCTACACAGTTGAAGTTGAGGTGTACACACTTAACATGTCGCATGGCAATATGGGTAGACTACATGTGCATTGCTAAAAAAGAAGTCATAAAGTTTCCACCCCTTATCACCATGAAACACTTGGTATCGTGTTATAAATGAATACTTTTTATCGTGTGTAAAAGATTAACATTGGAGTGATTGGATTCCTTATTATTGTTTTGCGTATAATACAACTCCACATGTAGAAACAAACTACTCACCATTTGAGCTAGTATTTGGAAAACTACCCACTTTGCCGGGTGAAGAATTCATGAACGATAGGTCCACATATAACTTAGAGAACTACGCAAATGAATTGAAAATAATATTGAAAAATTCAATAGAAAATGACAGAAAAATTATAGAAATTGCAAAAAAGGAAAGGAGGTTAGAATCATACAATAAGGCACATAGTTTAGATCTTAGTATAGGAGATTTTTTGTTGGTAAGAATATAAAATAGGAAAAAAAATTAACCACCATACAATGGCCTTTACGAAGTAGTTAGTATAGATGATGTAAATGTAGAAATTAAAATTAATGGGAAAAGTAAGATTGTGCACAAAAATTTATAAAAGAAATATAATAAACAATAAACTAGTCACAATAATAGCCAAAATAATATGATTATAAAATAAATTATATAATAATCAAAGTATAAGTTTAAGGAATACTGAAACACTAAATTATTACACTAATATTTAACATTTAAGCTTTGAAAAATATAAATATAACAAAAAAAAATATCTATAAAAAATTGTAAGTATTGTACCACGCAGGCAGTACAATTTGTAATAATAAAATTTCATAATTTCGCTTAAATCGACAAAATTATGAAGTTTTTTCTGAAAGGCCGGGGGTGTAGTGTATCAATGTAACCAAAAAATATTAAATTCATTTTCAAGCTCACGATCACATTTGTTCTTTTACTTGCAACTTTGTTTCATTCCAAGTGCGCAACTTTGTATCTACTAAAAGTAAACAAAAGCCGTTTATCAACAATAATGTTATTATTATAATTGATTGAATTTGATTCGCGCTGTGGCAATTAAAGAAACTTTATATTCGTTTGCTCCACGTTTAAACAATTCAGCGAACTTTGTAATATTTTGAGTAATAGGATACTCTAAATAAGTGAAAGCAGTCAATGTACGCTGTTGCCAACAGGGCAATGTTCTCGTAAGGAATTTTGCTACATTGGCAAATAGTAACGTTGGATATTGAACTTAGTAAAATGTTTGATCAATGAGGAAACCCCTTTATTTTTCTGCATGCCTGGTAAAATATAAATTGAAATATAGAAGTATAATTGAGTGAGTCATATTAGAGAATAAGAACTGAGAGAGTCTAGTGAATTATTCAATTGTCTAGAACTTCTCATAATTAGTATTTAAGCAGAAGAATTTTAAATAAAGAAAATATTGTTTTCTCGTATCTTTAACAAACAAAACGCTTGAGTTTTAATTATAAAACTTTACAGTGGTCTTCTGCAAGAAGCTCTTGTGTCAACTGAATCTTAAATGGAAACAAATACAAATCTTTATGCAAAATTGTTCTTTGAAGACCAAGCTCCTGAGCACGATGTCGAATTGAGACTGAACAGCAGTAGTGTTTTCAGCCGATCTTGCAGTATGTTGTGGTCCATGCTTGGGCCTATCAGCTACAGTCTCTCTTTCTTCGGACATCATTCACTACACGAGAAATAGTGCGTCTTGTTGGCACGTTGTTTTTACCAAAAATTTCACGTAACTTTCTCCTCGTCACAGTAATCGATGGTTGATTTTGATAAAATGTTTAAACTATTAAAACACGTTGGTTTACCGAATATTTTTCCATAATGAATTTGCCACGTCTTTACTTCACGACTGCCAAATATGAACTGTCAAGACTGATGTTTACCAAAATGGCGGCAAAACAAAGTAGTTTACCTTCCCTGTCCGCCTTGTGTCATTAAAACAATTTCTCATTTACTATTCGTTATCAAATAGTAAATCAAATTTTGACAGTATTAGTATAAAACTTGACGTTTTAGATAAGTCTGACAGATCAAAAGAATTATTTTCGATATATCGCATTTTACATGTCTTATCTATGACAGCTACAAGCAAAGCACGGCCAAAAAAGATATATGTTGCTTGTAGGGCTGTGTGATTAAATGCCTTTAAAGTTATTTATTGCATTTATATATTTATTATGTGGTACGATTCACTATTGCTTTTTAACGATAATCGAATCGTTAAAAATTTTTAACAACAAAATTAACGATGTTGCTATTGTATACCAAAATACTTGTTGATTTGTTTTTCCGACAGGGTGCTCTGATATATATGTTTGGAACGATTTTCCGTCATCCTTTGTCAATTTTGGTTTAAAGACAAACCGGTTTCGGCTAGTTGCCATCTTCAGTGCCATTTTTATCGTTCTGAATTGTTTATGTTAATTCGTTCACGTTTTATAGTCAGTTAGCCAACGGTCTTTTGTGGGCAGGTAGCAGGTATGACGTGTGTTAATTCGTATGTGTTTTAAGTTATTTAGCTAGTCATCCGTATAGTATGGGTAGGTAGCCGGTAAAACGTATATGTCCCTTAATTGTTTATATGGGTTGATTTATGTATGTTATTCTAAGAATTATGGAATTTGTTTGTTTTGTATTGTTATCTTATGTTTTCATTACTTTATTTCTCTGTGTTGTTTGTACTCTACAATTTGGCGTTTGCAGGTACCTTTTCTTATTGGTTGTTCGGTAAAGGTAGGAAAAAGTCCGTAATTATTGCTTTACGAATTTGTCTGTCCTTTGTGTATTGTGGCTTTATTATTTGATCATTTTGTGTACATTGTCCGTTTTTTCTGTTTTTTGTATTGTAGATTATTTTTAGTGTATATAATATAGCATCTGAGTTGGAGTTTGTTTGTTCGTTTATGATGCGTCCATCAAAAGTCGTTTGTTTGTATATTTCCATGTTTTCTAGAATATTTAAACGTCGTACTTTGCTCTGTGTTTGTCTGATGTGCGTTGGGTGGCATATGTTATTGAACATATGGTTGGCAAAGTTAGATTCGGGCGTTGAGTTGGGATTTCGTATTTTCTTGTTATAATCTCTTATATGTTCGCGGAATCTTGTTTTAATTTTCCGTCCTGTCTGGCCTATGTAGCTATGTTGGCACGTACACGTTAGCTTGTATACTCCTTGTTTTTCAAATTCATCTTCTTTGTTAATGTTGGTTCTTAGTATTTTTCCTAGGTTGTTTTGTATGCTATGTTAATGTTATTTTTCTTGAAGAATTTGGCTATTTTGTGTGTTGATTTTCCTGTGTATGTTAACGTTGTCCATGTATTGACATTGTCTTCCTTGTTGTGTTCCCTAGTTCTACGCATATCCTTTCTGATTTTGTCTACAGTTTCTTTTTTGTAGCCGTTGTTCGTTGCTATCGTGTATATCGTACTTATCTCCTTGTTATGGGCTTCCTTGGTTAATGGTGTTCTTTCCAGTCTTGTTACTAGTTTTCTGATCGCGGCGAGCTTGTGTTGCTGTGGGTGGTTGGAGGAGTTGTGTATTATTGTATCTGTAGCCGTGGATTTCCTATATATTTCGTATTCGAGCGTATTAGTGTTTTTGTTTGTCTTTATTGTGAGGTCTAAATAATTTATTTGGTTATTCTTTTCCGCGTCCATTGTGAATTTGATGTTTTTGTGTGGCTTGTTTAGGTACTCTAGTATTTGTGCTTCGTTGCTTTTTGTAATTACGCATATAATGTCATCTACGTATCTTGCATAGAATGTCACTCCTAGATTAGCCATTTGTTCCATGTATTGTTTTTCCAAATGTTGCATAAATACTTCCATCAGTATTGCTGAGGTCGGGTTTCCCATTCCTAGTCCTTTTGTTTGTCTGTATATAATGTTATTGAACTGGAAATAATTTTGTTGTAGTGTGGTTTCTAATGTTGATATGATTTGTGAAGTAAGATCCTTATCTTTTGTGTTCTCTACTAATATTCCATGTGTGATCTTTATGGTTTCTGCTACCGGTATTGATGCATATAGGTCTTTAATATCGAACGATACTAATTTTGTGTCTCCCGTGATTTCTACCGTTTTCAGCTTCTGAATCAATACTGTTGTGTTAGCTACCGTGTGCTTATTTAAAAGATTCAATGTCTTTTTCATTAGCCCTTTCAAATGCTTTGATAATTTATAGCAGGGTGCTGACTTATAATTAATTGTTGGCCTCATCGGCGTGTTTAGTTTATGAATTTTCGGCAGTGCGATCATTGCTGGAGCCGACGGGTTCATGTTTGTCAGCATATGTGCAATTTTTGGGTCTACTATCCTCCGTTGGGTCTTTGCGTAATTTCCTACAATTTGTTTCCTGAATTAACTGTTCCGTTTTCTTTATATATATTCAACTTTGCCCAATAATACAGTTGTATTGCCCTTGTCAGCTTTGGTCACGACTACGTTGTTTATAGTAAGTTTCTTCTTCAGTTGCTTCACTACTTTCGCTTCTGTGTTTAGATTCTTTTTAATTCCTGCATGATCCTGTTCTTCTGCTGGTAATAGGGCAATACCCATTTCAGCGTCCACGATCGCTTGTTCGATTTCTTTCCTCTTATTGCTTTAGACCTTTCTCCAATAATTGTGCTTCCTTTTTTACGATATACACGATAGCAACGAACAACGGCTACAAAAAAGAAACTGTAGACAAAATCAGAAAGGATATGCGTAGAACTAGGGAACACAACAAGAAAGACAATGTCAATACATGGACAACGTTAACATACACAGGAAAATCAACACACAAAATAGCCAAATTCTTCAAGAAAAATAACATTAACATAGCATACAAAACAACTAACAACCTAGGAAAAATACTAAGAACCAACATTAACAAAGAAGATGAACTTGAAAAACAAGAAGTGTACAAGCTAACGTGTACGTGCCAACATAGCTACATAGGCCAGACAGGACGGAAAATTAAAACAAGATTCCGCGAACATATAAGAGATTATAACAAGAAAATACGAAATTTCAACTCAACGCCCGAATCTAACTTTGCCAACCATATGTTCAATAACATATGCCACCCAAAGCACATCAGAGAAACCGTTAAAATACTTCATACACAGAGCAAAGTACGACGTTTGAATATTCTAGAAAACATGGAAATATACAAACAAACGACTTTTGATGGACGCATCATAAACGAACAAACAAACTCCAACTCAGATGCTATATTCGATACACTAAAAATAATCTACAATACAAAAAACAGAAAAAACGGACAATGTACACAAAATGATCAAATAATAAAGCCACAATACACAAAGGACAGACAAATTCGTAAAGCAATAATTACGGACTTTTTCCAACCTTTACCGAACAACCAATAAGAAAAGGTACCTGCAAACGCCAAATTGTAGAGTACAAACAACACAGAGAAATAAAGTAATGAAAACATAAGATAACAATACAAAACAAATTCCATAATTCCTAGAATAACATACATAAATCAACCCATATAAACAATTAAGGGACAGATACGTTTTACCGGCTACCTACCCATACTATACGGATGACTAGCTAAATAACTTAAAACACGTACGAATTAACACATGTCATACCTGCTACCTGCCCACAAAAAACCGATGGCTAACTGACTATAAAACGTGAACGAATTAACATAAACAATTCAGTACGATAAAAAAGGGCACTGAAGATGGCAACTAGCCGAAACCGGTTTGTGTCTAAACCAAAATTGACAAAGGATGACGGAAAATCGTTCCAAACATATATACCAAAATAAATTATGTATTTTTTTGCGTTGTTTATTTATTCGACAAACTAAACTTTATGACATCTTTTGGGGGCAGTTTGGATTGGCTTATAAATAATTTATAATCAATATTTTTAAAGAACAAGGCACTAGGTACATACATAATATGTTTATTCTACGTGTAGAAAAAGCCTCAAATGTTTTTTTTACTTATCTTTTGCAAAAATTGCTAAACACACAAAGTTTTTTTTTTAATTCTTGTTTTTTCCATTCCTCTTGACAAAGATGCCACTTGATGTTAAATTAAATGTACAGAAAAATTAACAATGTTTACGAGTTGTTAGTGAATCACACAACCATTATTGAAAATAACAAAAATTGTCGACAAATTTTGCGACTGTCGGATCGTTAAAAGTTAGTGAACCGTACTACTGGTCTCAATAAGACAATTCTTTGTGTTGCGGCATAGTGAATAGCTGATATTATAAAGTATACCTGATAATATTCTTTAGTTTATTAAATACTTTTACTATATATATACTATTTTTTCAGGAAGCACATGTAAATGCGTGTTACAAGCATTTTCATTATTTCGTTCAAGAATTCGATTTAATAACAAATAAAGAATTGGAACCATTGAGTGAAATGACGAACCGAATATGCAAAGATTGACTATATAAATTATGATTTTTGTTTGTGAAGAAAAACTGTGCATAATAAATTAAAGTTCAGTAATGCTGAAAAGGAAATAAAAATTAATAAATAATTAAATACTTTTAATCACTAAACTCGTTAATAATCGCCCGTGTTCTGACAATCGTACGATTCCGATGTCTCCAAATTTGGGTTCGCATTTTGTCTAGTTCTTGTTTAAATTCTAAATTTTATATTTTTGAAATTATAAGTATTTAAACTACAGAACACCTGCGTTTTCAAATGGCATCACAAATGTTATGTCAAATGCCATTGTTAAAACATGGGCGAATGTTTGGCTTTGTCTTTAATTTTTTACTTATTTGCTCAAACATATAGCAGTATATAATATGTTCATAGCGATTATTAATGTAATCAAAATTTAGTACGAAATATTGTTTATTTTAATTATTTATTTGTTTGTTAGTTAAGAACACAAAGTCTTAGGCCGAAGTCACGTAGCGATTGGCCGTGTGATAAGCGGCTGAGCGGCGCACATATAGGTATTTATAGGTATCTAGGCGGACATTACTTTTTTTTAGTTTATCTTGCTTTTAAAAAGTTATTGAGTATCTCTAGATCGATGAAACTTTGTGGCAATATGTTTTATGGTCACATGCTGGTGAAGCTTGAAAATAAAAATCGGACCAAGTTCCCCTTAGAATAACTAATCCTACCTCTGTTACGATTTTATTTTTTTTTTAAGTTACAAATGATTTTGCATTCCACTGTAATTAATTTGACTTAACAATTGTATAATATATATTTGTGCCTTTGTATATGTTAAGGAGAGTACAGCTTTAAGCAGTAATAATGTTTAATCGCATGCTATAATTTTTTTTCCTGTTCCCTCTATCATAATTCACATGTGTGAGTACGTATGTATGCACGTAGAATTGAGTGATTGCCACTCTCAACTCGATCTTGATTTTATGACCATATAATTTTGTCAATGCATGTACCGTTAGTTTTTTTTTATCACCATCTACAGTATATTTTCGTTTTTTTTACTACCTGTAATATAAGTTAAACTACGTTTTATTGCATTGAAGGCAAAAACCAAATCTCTTAAAAATAAATTTGAAAATCAACCCAAGATCATTACTATTGAAAGCGTGGTGAAGACAACAAGTGCAAAAATTATAGTGGAAAAAAAATCAATTACATATGTTAAAAAAAGCACAGTATTGTAGTTGTGCTAATCGAGACTATCAAGGATTAGAAAAGGAGAAAATAAGCGCACTCCTTCCCAGAAACCATTAATTACATCATCCAAATATTGCCATATGTGGCATTTTCTTTTCTAAACCGCATTTTTTGAGGATTTCATGAAAATCACTCCAATGCAGGCAGGACTTTTTCACTTATAACACCACTCCAACTCTTAATTTATAGAAGGAAAAAATTCCCTGAAGACCTTAATTGCATAGTAAGAAATTTCATATTCTCCAGACATATATAATAAACCACCTTATAATCTAATGTTATTACTAAGGATATAAATATAAAATTAGTTTGGGTCAGAATTTTAACCAAATTCTATAAAAACAAATTAATCCAAAGAACTCTAGAAATCAATGTGAGTAAATAAAAAAAAAGTCATTTAAAATAAATTGTGCATATAGTAAATTATTAAAAAAAGGAAGAAATACAATAAAAGTAATCTAAACCTCGGATGAATCAAAGTACAATAGGACAATTTAATAAATTTAACCTAAAATAATTTTAGTTCCTCTAAAAGTAGAAGATAAAATTGCATTTGCTTTATTCATGTTGATACAAATTATTCTAATACAAATTCTTTTGAAAAGATAAATAAAACAAAGAGAAATCATAATTTATTCTACATATAAACCACATACATATATATATTTCAATTGATTTAATAGTTTAATTTTTTATTAATGAATTTAAAATAACTTTTTTTTAATTAATTCGAATTAAAAGTTTAACAATAAGAAAGAAATTGAAACAAGTGAATTTAATATTTTTTGTACATTAGATTTTTACCGTCACTGTAATATAAAAGCATATAAAATATTTTTTATTAAAATGTAATTTCCTACGTATCTACATACTAATTATAAAAAAAAAACAGAGAACAAATGTTAACCTTCTTTTAAGCAGGCAATCAAAAAAACATCATTATCATCTCGCTTTGCTGGTACCATCAATCGAGACTGCTTAGAAAGGAACACCAACAATTGTATTGTGAGTAATTGATTGTTAAACTCTATTTTTTATATATGTATTATATTCTTAAATTAGTACATACTCTTATTCAATTGTGTTTTCCAAATTATTCCTCTAAATTTCATTCAATAAACTCTAGCAAAATGTTATATTAATAAAATGAAATTTTAAAACTTTTTTATTTAGGATAACCCTTACAATGTAGGTCAGAAATAGTCTTTTTAGGGAAAGATTTAAATACATTTTAGGGTAAGCTGTCTGTTTAAGTGTTTGACTATTTGTCAACCGGGTGGGAACGAAATTACCCTACATGGCACAACATCTTGCTATGTTAACACATTTTGATATGTGAAACAGATTTTTTTTATTCTGTGGTATATATGTAGGCATTCAGATTAATTATATGTGTATGCGCTCAAATGGGGGTTAAGAGCCAATCTACCAAACTAAGCTAGCCGGAAAATCTTTAATATGCCTTTCTTAACTTGCTATTTGTCTTATTTTAACAATACCTACTTAACATTTTTGGTATTCCTAAGAATATACAGTCCAGCGCGTAACACTCTGTAAAATGAAATTTCTGTAGTTTTCCCACCCTTTTGTTTAGCGGTTGCAACTTTTAACGTCGGCGAAAGTAGTTAAGGAACACCACAACAACAAGGTTGTTTTTCTCTTTCTTCTAACAACCCTAAACAAGCTATTTGTAATTAAAAACAAAATAATAAAATGTATTTTTTCTTAGATAACAAACATAGTCATAAAAACATTAACAAACATTTGTAAACATGGAAATAAAAACATAATGATAAGAATATACATGATCATTTGAAGGTCAAATCAGTACAGTGTTTGTTTTAAACTCAAAACATGATATCAGTGCGAAAAGACGTAAACACTCTCTACTGATAACATGGCTTGGGTTAAAGATACCTATAAAATGTATTTCGTTTCATCCCTTAAAATTTACAGAACGAAAAGTATAAATAGATTGTTCGTTCAAGTTAGTTCATAAGAAAACTCAAATAACAATAATAATACAGAAAATTCGTAGATACCAAGTGTATCTCGAATAAAAGAAAAGAAAACAAAAAGTTTTTAACTAGCAACGTCAGATCCCTTCATTTTTAACATTGTAAATTAATGAAAATTGGATATGCCTAAGCTAAGGTACTGCTACACCATAGAATTAAAAAAAGAACTATGGAATATTTACAAGAAATATTCCAACCAAATGAATAATAATTTCAAATTTTTAATTAATTATTTAAGTAAAATAAAGTATACGAATATAAATATTTAATATAATTCTATGTTATTTATGTAATTGGCAATGAGAACTTCATGAATAAATTGAAAATAAAAGATTTTGACATGATATGATTTTGAGGTGGGCTCATAAGCCCATAAAAAAACAATTAAATAGCTTGTTTAATACTTTGTGTAGGGGCTTTATGATGCCCAATTGTATATTAAGTATTAACAGGTAATTTGTGCTTTAAGGCATGCTTATTTTAAACTAGTTTTATGAATCTCCTAAGTAATTTTTCTTAATTCAGTGTTTTTCAGATATTCATCTATTAAAAACAGTTCAGTTATTTATGATTGAGCATGTCTTAAATACTTATGTATATGTATATCTTTGAATCTATTTATTTATGACTAAAAAAACAAGGCTTATGTATTAAATTTTCTAAAGCTTACTTTGCATTTGTATGCAAAATTAAAAAAAAATTTTAAAATAAACTTTAAGTTTATCAACAACCACTGTACTGGTTTTAATGAAAACTAGATAAAAGCTTAAGATCGGGTCGTATTCAAACGGAGTTGTCCGAACAATTGTAGGCACAACTCTGTTATGCCCTTACATAAACGTAATACACACAGGCAAAATAAAAAATATGTGTGTAAACACGCGTACATAAGCTTTACTGAGAGCATCGAAACAATCTCGATGAAAGACAAAAAAGCATTGTCAATCTGAACAGGAAGATCTACACGTATTCTCCAAACAAAAGACATCGAACACATTTTCACCCGTTATTTTCCAGAAGCTCTTGCAATGTACAAACGAATTTATGGCTAGTTAGGACGTGGTGTAACGTTTTAAAATTTGAAATCCAACCTTTGTCAAGTTATCGCACATATACCGCCCGAAAACTCCGAGAAAAGTGGTCGAAAGGTACCACAAAATGAGGGACTGCTGTAGCCAATATAGAGGCGGTCATTTAAATAATAATGTATTTCGTACGTAATGCCAAGGTCAAAGGTTCATCGAAATCAAAGCTTTATATGTGTTTTATTTAACTTTACTTTTAATAACTACGCACGAACTACGATATACGTATGTACTCTATCATGATGTAATTACAACTCTGGTGAAGTATGTTTAGTGAGCTGAAAAAACTATGTTTAATGAAAATTCCAAGACAATACAAATACATATAATTGCTCATGGCAGTTCTCAAACTCTACATATACATATAAAGCGAAAACAAAATAGAATCAAATGGTAGATGAAATGGACCAAGGCACATTTAACTAGGTGGCATCACTACTGCAGGTGATTATTTTTTGCTAACATTTATTTTTCTTTGTTTACATTTGTTAATGTCAAAATGTTTGGTTTTGTTTACAAAAGTAATAAAAAAATTCTTATTAAATTGGCATCTACATTTTACTTTGTGTCTACATGGGAGGGAATACAAGGTGCAAAAATTCTAGAATCGCATCATATCAAATTTAATTTAAAAATTTGGTTATCAAACTATCGTCATGGGTGAATCAATTAGGAATATTGGTCAAATTAAAGCACTGGCAGGCTGTGATTTACTTGGTCCTTCCCTTCTTAAAGAACTCAAAAACGATGATAATGAAGTCGTACCAGAATTAAACCCGAATTTAGAGATTAGCATTGATGAACCTATTTTTAGATGGATGCTTAACGAGGACGCCATGGCTACCGATAAACTTTCTGAAGGCATTCGCAAATTTGCTATCGATGCCGTCCATTTGGAGAATCTTATTCGCAAACACATGTAAAAATAAGTCCACTTAACAAGGATGTAAAACTGTCATTCTTACCAGTCAACAAATATATAAACAGTTTCCAATTGGTACAGGGTTCAACATATTACATATTCCATGGTATAAAAATAATTATGTATATAAAAACATACCATATTTTTTATGAATAAAAGAAAAAATGATTTTTTTACAATTAAATATTTAATAAAGTTTTTTTTTATACATATGTGGGTTTCCATCCAACCTGTGTTGATAGTATTGTTACCATAAGCTACGTCATGTTATACAAAAACATTCTTGTTGCCGATAAAATGAAGAATTCAGTCACTTGATTTCATTTTATATAGATAAGCTGTTGGTATCATTTTCATTCCCCATTTAGATTGCAGATGCTAGTGTCCTTACCCGAACTAGAGACGACCTTGCCAACGGATTCACGTTCATCGCCGTAAATAATTTTATACTCATCTCCAACTGGCGCCAAGTGTACACTTTCTATTGAGACACTTCGGTCTTCCTTTTGCAGAAAAACTGAACAAATGCCATCATTAACATTGCGAATAGTACCCGTTTGGCCCACTAAATATGCGTCATTATGTGTATGGATTTTTACCTCGATATCGGTTTTGCACCAGTCACCGATTGGTGGTTTATTGCACACATATTATACAATTCATTGCAACCATCATGGTGTTTATTCCTACCGCATGGGGACCGTCCATTACTTTAACAATATCGCGCCGTCTTATTTGATTTTGTTCAGCATCGAGAGCAATAGTGTTTCTGTTTTCTCGAATTTTGTATAGAGCGGTAGGTTTGCATTTACCACCTTACCATGCATTCCCAAAACATGAAAATATTCTCGTTCGAAGCGAACAATAACACCTACATTTTGTGCGCTACATAATTTTTTTTAGTTTTTCAATTCCAAAAGAATAAGTACATATAACTTACTCAAGTTGGGCCAAGTCACCCCACTGAAATTGACCTAGACAATCAACGCCAGTAGCGACATCTGAGCAAAGCTGCAAATCTCTAGGTAGAACTTCTAATTCATGGTTTGTCAAATCCGATACAAGAACTACTCGTGTATGTTCAACACGTATTATTAAACCTGTTTCACCTTCATAACGAGAAGCTAAGACGCAACTCATTCGCTTTAAATTCCAAAGGGTCCTATTAACAAATACACATAATAAAAAACATAAGAGCCCGGCGAAATATTTGAATGCAACAAATTGATACCTTCAAATCCTGATGCTTCGGCATAACTGTGATCATGCCACCATCTATAGCAATAATTTTTGCCTGCAAGTTCTCCAAATCACTGAGAATGAATGACCTGCAGTGGGGTCATCTTTAGCTCCAGTCACGATTTCCAAATTTACATCTATAAAATAAATAACAAAAATCTTATATTTCTATTTTCATTAACAGTAAAAATTTACCTTCTGGTTGTTCTTCAAACCTTTCCAATTCTGCTAGAGTTGGTTTTACACCTTCTGCTTGAATGGCAGACATAGTCTAAAGTTATTTCATCAGACATTTCTTCGCCTCCATCTCCAAAGTGTCTCTTAGCCATTGATTCGTCAGCATATTTTTTTCCACAGATAAAATTGTTTTTCTTAAATGCCCAATACCAAGGCATATTTAAGTTTTTGTTGTCACATGTTTTTGACAATAATCATTCATTTTACACAAACAAAGTTGCCTGTTGTTGTATTGTTGTCGTAGCGCTGCCACCTAGTAAATACGTTTTAAATATTTAATTACTTTAAAATATAAAATATTTCTTTTGAAGCTTTCCTTAAACGCCAAATTGCTCTCCCCACTTTCCTGAATACACAATAAAATTTCTCTCCACTTTTCTAAATGCAAAAAATAAACTCATTTTAAGCTGTGAAATGCTAATTGAGTAAACTAAATTCCATATTTGTGAACATCAAGGTCTATAGGTCATAATTTAATTGCCTCAGTTAAGGGGCATGTCCCAACATCCTGTTAATTAAGATCAAGGCGAGCGCTTTTACAAAGATATAAAAAGAATAGGGACCAAGCATCAATGAAGATGGAACGTTTGTATCATGGCGGACTATTGCTGGGAAACATGAAGGATTGCCCAAAAAAGCTTCCTTCCTTGCATGATTTTAGGTGTGTTCATTTACTAAAAATTTTTACAAATTTGTAACAATTGTTACTAGAAAGCGTTCATTAACCCAAAAAATTTGCAACGAGAGAGCGTCAAAAGAGCGTAAAAAATTGAGAGACAGAAAAATTCTTGCAAGTTTTTACAAGTAAAATTTTTACTTGTAATAATTATTCAAACAGCTGTTTTGCGTTTGTGTTTACAAAACAATATTTCTAAATTAAGTTGAAAATAAAAATATTTTGGAAAATTTAAGAAATTGTAAGTAAATGTAAACTTTTAAGTTATAAGATGTCTAAACCTGTGGTTTTAACTGTCTCTGAAATGTTTTTGTTTTGTTTCTTTAATTTTCACAGACCAGTTGTAATTTTTAGTGATGTAAATATAATGACTACGTAGCTACTTGGTAATTTACACTAAGCAGGCAAATAATTCAATTAGTTCAAATATATATTTGCAAATAAATTTAAATTAACACATAATTTATTAAATTACTTTTCTACTGCTTTTGATATTTTATTTTGGATAAAGCTTTTTATTACAATGAAAATGAAAATTGCTTAAATTTGTTTCCTTTCAAAAATATATTTAACCCGTTTTCGCCGGCTGTTGATTATTATTATAGTTTGGAAACGATTGCAAAGGCGGAGCATTAACGTTAGACAATAACGAACAAAAATTCTCCTTTTCAACTCACATTTGTTTGCGCTTTAATGTAGTTTCTTATTAGTGTTTATTTACATAAATAGTTCTTCATAAAATCGCTTGGAAAATAAATCACAAAGTTGGAAATAAACATTTCTGCGACCTTATTCTATCGTTATTTCCGGTGATTGCAATAAAAACTCTATGTGTAGGCAGGCTGCTATAACGTATAAACTAATTAAAAATAGATATTATATTCATTCATTTTATTCAAAAGTAGCTAATCACCCTTATCGTGTTTAGCGTATTTCGACTACGTCTAGTACTTTATTAAATAAAATTGCAAAACTTTTCATTATTCTATTACAAGCCGTACTCGAAAAACGCCAGTCACGACAATGCTGAACATAAATGACCATAATCACATTATTTTTATAATAATATACATATATGTATAATTTTTCCAAAAAATATAGTGGTAGTTATTGAGTACTCATATATACCTGTACATTACAACACTACTTTAACTTGCAAATTTTAGCTAGTAAAGTGTGCATTTACTTTTTCACATTTTTGAGAGTAATTTTGGAAAATTTCTTGTTACTCTCTCGTTACTAACTTTTACTAGTAAAGTAAATGAACACACCTTTTAACTCAAATTATACAAAGCAAATTTACCACAGACAGAATAAAATGCATTAGCTCAGCATGTGGTAGTCATCATTTGGCCTGTCGACAATCTATCATCGACCTGCAAATAATATTTAAATTGTTAACCCCATCATTATGAAAGGAAAGTAATATATACAACATCTATTGCTTTCCATTTTTTCTAAATCGTAAATTCAACACCAATTTATTTGATGTTTTTCTATTTTATTACATGTTTTCAAGCAAGAAAATAAAATTTTTTCAGCAAGAAAATACATTTTAAACTTAAAACCAAATTTTTATTAATTGTTTTTAAATTTTATCAGTAGTTTTATGTATTAATCATCTATTATACTGAATATTTTTTATTCGCAGCAGTTTCAGGTATTTCATTGGGCACTTTGTTACCACTCATTGCCTGTAAAGAAACAAACAATTCTGCATCACTTTTAATAATTTTTTTTTTAACAACATATCAACAAAGCCTTTCATTTTAACTTATTTGAACTACAGTTAACTACAATTGATTTAACATAGCGTCTTGACTAGCCATCACACATTTTGCTGCTCGCACAGAAATTTGGTTAGTCAAGACCGTTGCTGTTCATGGCCGCCTCATGTTCAAACAGAGTTTTCCAAACAATAGTTCGTACAGCTCTATTATGAGATTACAGAAACAAAATACACTGGCAAAATATAACGTATGTAATGGTGTGTGCGCTTGTCAGTAAACACCCGTAGATACACTATGCCAAAGCATCCATACGAAGTCGATGAGAGACAAAAACTTATAATCAAACTGAACACGAACATATACACGTATTCTTTAAACAAAACACCACGTCACATTTTCTCACATTATTTTGCAGATGCTCTCTCAATGTGCGAACAAATTTATGGCTAGTCAAAACGTAGTCACAGATATTACTAACGTCTTGACTAGCCAGAAATCTGTTTGCACATGTAACGGCCGCAGAGACCTGTGAGGTTTCCGACTAGCTTATTAGCGGTGAATACACCTCAGAAGGTTCCAACCCTTCTCACTGGGTACGCCGTCCATAAAAAAATGCTACACGAAAAAAATTAATTCTTCACACGACAAATATAAAACACGAATGACCACTCCGCTAGGCTGATGGTATGTATACCTTACGATTTTCCTGCCATTTAGGAAAATTTCAAAATATTTGTAACCCCTAAAAGTGCTTAGGCTCATCATCACCTAACTTACCTTCATGCCCTTTCCCTTAGCAAAATTAAGCAAAAACCATTTCTAAAAATTCTGAAATTCACATATTTGAATAAAAAAAACTTATTTATTATACTAATTAACAATACTACTTAATTTCTCTTTTCCTTATGCTAATTCTAATACAAAAAAAACTGTTAAAATTTTGCTCATCAGTCCTAGGCTCATATCAACTTTTGTATAAAGTTTTTTTTAACCAATATCTTTACTATAAACTCTGCATCTACCCTGAAGGAGCTCCCTAAGGCTAGTCTTTCTTTCCGACACTATTCCTGGAATACTAATAAAAAAACAAAACAGATTGATCTTAACTTACCTAATGCAACTGACTGCTTTCCGATTATTTTGTTAACAATACTGTAATACGATACTAAAAAAAATCTAAACTTGACTAATCTTAGCATACTCTAGGGCGAAATTTTTAATGCTGTATAACTAATAACACTTAACATACATTCCACTAATACCGCTTATAAATACACATAAATATAATAACTATAGATTTTTAAACAATAACGTGAAGCACATACGAGGAAAGTTCTAAAAATTACAATATTTTATAAAAATTAGGAAAGTTTTTGGATCGACCGAACTCTTCAATGAGTTTATATTTAATCAGGTCATCCTTAACTTCCTTCTGGTTGTAAGTCAACCAGGAATTTTCGATGCAATAAATTTTGTTTCGTGGTTTCTACCGCTAATTTTGACAATTTTTCAAATTTTGTACTTCTGAGGGTTTGTTCAGAATTGTGCTTCTGAGGTTTTGTTCAGAATCAACAATATTTGTTGACTTGTGTAGTTTAAATCCTTCCACAAATAGATATCCAACAAATGTTTTGTTTAAGAGGGCAAGCTAATTGCTATAAAAACTTTCGTTAGGAAGTGTTTTACAAAACACAGATTTTTTTTATAAATATAGTTTCAATCCTTTTTTTGTTTTTTGCAAATTTTAGAAGCTTATCTTATTTTCATTGATAGTGACCTCAAACAAAATCACAGCATGGGTAATCACGATTCTAAAATAGATAACACAAATGCAAATGTGATTAATGAAGTAAAGGCTTCTGTAAAATACCCAGTGGTATATTTGGGAATAATAATAGAAAGCCTAGCACTACAACTATTGATCACATTATATCAACTGCATAATAAATCGTTAAGGAAGAATTATCTGAGACGATCTATGGCGACAGATATAGATAAGCTATCAATGAACCAATAAGTCTCAAAACAAAAACGACAACAAAAATAAAGTTCTTCACCTTCGTATATATTTAATTTTTACTTACCTACCTAATTAATACATTTTGAAACCAATGATACGTAGTAGCTACTTGAAAATTGTGGGTAATTACCACCAAATCTTGGCAATTTATTTATTTAAGGTTTAAACGATTACAATACAAAACTTCCTGATTTTTTGTTCACATAAATCCTAAATGGAATGGGAACATATTATTTACAAAGCACGACTTATAAAGGAAAGATTCAAAAGATCCTACAAGTGTGTAAACACTGACAGAGAAACTAAACAGGAGACAGTGAACAAACACATTAACGTGCTTGTAAAACAATTGGAACAGCTAAGACTCTTGTTCAATGTCAATTATTCACGATTGACACTGGCTCATAAAACTTTTGCCGATTCCTTTTTCTTTACGTACGTGAAAAACGACTAAAAGTATCAACACGCAAGGGTTTAAAAATACGAATACCCCAAAATATACACGAACAAATAGAGTTCGTTCCTCTCCCAGAAACAATTGAAACAAATCAGAATGGAATACTCACAGTCAAATGGCACGGACAGTTGTCGAATTCTTAAACACGGCCTCCAAACTTATCCCAGACTTCGATGGTTCAGCTGAGAACCTTCAAAGCTTTCTGGATTCCTTAACTCTAGTTGATGCTATAAAAGGAACTCATGAGGCACGGCCCGTAATTTAATTTCTAATGAAACTACCCTTACCGAAATAATAACTAAACTTTCGGATACAGTAAAAGGCGAATCCGTTGATGTCGTGACAGCAAAACTAATGAAAGTAGGACAATTGGGCAAAACTGCCACCGCTTATGCCAAAGAGATCGAAGATCTAACTAAAAAGCTTGAAACGTCCTATATAAATGACGGTTTGCCAACTAACGTAGCAACTAAATACGCTACGAATAATAATAAAGGATGCCTCAAATGATAGAGTCAAGCTCATTATGGAGTCAGGAATATTCCATGACCTTAATCAAGTAATGTCAAAATTTATTAGTAGCTGTACCGAGGCTTACGGTCAGCCTAACTTTATCCTAGCATACAGTAGAAATCAAGGCAAAGACAAAACAGGCAATTCGCACAAGGTTATAACAATAGATATAATAATCCTGGGAATTCAAACCAAAATAATCCTAGGAATTCAAACCAAAACTGTGGCAGAAACAATAATAATAATAACAGACGCCAATGGTACCAAAATAATACCAATAATATAGGTAACCACAATAATTATAATTATTATTATCGCGGTAGAAATCAGCCTCACCGAATAGGCAAAGGTTTAGTTACTACTATTGACAAAGTAAAAACCGAACTCCTATTACGAAATATCTCAACTAAATATTAGTTTCATGTAGTAGAAGATAACTTCCCGATCCTCGGAGACGGAATTGGACTTCACCGGGGAACAAGACTTGTTGATCTTGACCGATAAGGTACCATATGAATATAATATTACCCTGCATGTCTGCCGAGAACCTCTCACAATACCTCTTCCAGCACGATCTGAGGTTGTTAGACCAATCAGCTTTGATGCTGATGTAGAAGTTTTTGTACCATAACAAATGCTTGAAAACGGCGTTTTTATTGCAAACACCATAACAAAAAAGTCTAACCCTTTAGTAAAGATCAATAACGTAACTGATAAAGATATTATGATAAAACATGGTACTGAATATATGAATCAAATTCTAATTGAGCTCTGCACTCTAATGAAAATAGAAAAATTGAACTCCACCCCTTATCATCATGAAACACTGGGTACTGTTGAACGATCACACAGAACCTTTAACGAATATTTACGATCCTATCCTAGATTTATATGAAAAATTTAGACTCCAAGTTGCACATCGTAGAGCCGCTAACCTAATAGATACTGCTAAACTTCAATACGTTCTTTATATTCAATTCATCAGTGACCGTGTTTGAGTACAGACGTACGTCATATCAAACGCATAACAAATATATTTTTTTTTAAGAATTCAATGAGTATAAACTTCGTTGAGCGATTTTTTTTATTTTAAAAATTGAACAAGTGCAGAGACACAGTTAACAGTTAGTAACAACAACAAAATAAATAACAAAAAATAATATAATATATAATGGGTGATTTTTGAAGAGCTTGATAACTTTTTTAAAAAAAAAAACGCATAAAATTTGCAAAATCTCATCGGTTCTTTATTTGAAACGTTAGATTGGTCCATGACATTTACTTTTTGAAGATAATTTCATTTAAATGTTGACCGCGGCTGCGTCTTAGGTGGTCCATTCGGAAAGTCCAATTTTGGGCAACTTTTTCGAGCATTTCGGCCGGAATAGCCCGAATTTCTTCGGAAATGTTGTCTTCCAAAGTTGGAATAGTTGCTGGCTTATTTCTGTAGACTTTAGACTTGACGTAGCCCCACAAAAAATAGTCTAAAGGCGTCAAATCGCATGATCTTGGTGGCCAACTTACCGGTCCATTTCTTGAGATGAATTGTTCTCCGAAGTTTTCCCTCAAAATGGCCATAGAATCGCGAGCTGTGTGGCATGTAGCGCCATCTTGTTGAAACCACATGTCAACCAAGTTCAGTTCTTCCATTTTTGGCAACAAAAAGTTTGTTAGCATCGAACGATAGCGATCGCCATTCACCGTAACGTTGCGTCCAACAGCATCTTTGAAAAAATACGGTCCAATGATTCCACCAGCGTACAAACCACACCAAACAGTGCATTTTTCGGGATGCATGGGCAGTTCTTGAACGGCTTCTGGTTGCTCTTCACTCCAAATGCGGCAATTTTGTTTATTTACGTAGCCATTCAACCAGAAATGAGCCTCATCGCTGAACAAAATCTGTCGATAAAAAAACGGATTTTCTGCCAACTTTTCTAGGGCTCATTCACTGAAAATTCGACGTTGTGGCAGATCGTTTGGCTTCAGTTCTTGCACGAGCTGTATTTTATACGGTTTTACACCAAGATCTTTGCGTAAAATCTTCCATGTGGTCGAATAACACAAACCCAATTGCTGCGAACGGCGACGAATCGACATTTCACGGTCTTCAGCAACACTCTCAGAAACAGACGCAATATTCTCTTCTGTACGCACTGTACGCATTCGTGTGGTTGGTTTAATGTCCAATAAAGTAAACTGAGTGCGAAACTTGGTCACAATCGCATTAATTGTTTGCTCACTTGGTCGATTATGTAGACCATAAATCGGACGTAAAGCGCGAAACACATTTCGAACCGAACACTGATTTTGGTAATAAAATTCAATGATTTGCAAGCGTTGCTCGTTAGTAAGTCTATTCATGATGAAATGTCAAAGCATACTGAGCATCTTTCTCTTTGACACCATGTCTGAAATCCCACGTGATCTGTCAAATACTAATGCATGAAAATCCTAACCTCAAAAAAATCACTCGTTATATGGTGTGCAAAAAAAACAATAACAAATAGTGCATGGATAAACCGGTTTGAACAATTGATAGTGAGTGTATGCGCGCACCAAATATTAATGAAAAAAATACATAAGGTAATAACAACAATGCTTATTACTCTTTTACTTACACAAATGCTAATAATGCAATGAACAATATAAATAATAAAAAAAAGGTGACAGTGCTTTTTTAATCGCCAGGCCAATTGACCGAACGCGTTCATTATCAGCAAATATAAATATATCTGCTGCAGAAACAACGAATTTAAAAAATAAAACTAAAGAAACAAAAAATAGCACAAGAAAAAGAAGCAGGTACTGTGTCTAAACGCGTGCAAACTGGTATGGATCGGTACATAACCATAACGAAGAGGAAGGCGAGTCCTAAGACTATGCAGGGTATGTTTCAGGAAATGATGCGAATCCAAAACATGCTTCTGCAAGTTTTGCTTGGCAAAAAATGAACCAGTTAAAAATATGTTTGTAGAACGCTAACGGGCTCTCCCAACATAAATATGAAGCAGAACACTTCCTGCAAGCACATGATATAGACATACTATAAGTCTCTGAAACACACTTCACTATAAAAAACTGCTTTAGAATTGATGGGTATTTTATATATGACACCAAACACCCAAGCGAAAGGGCATGTGGTGGGACTGCCATTATAGTCCGAAAAAACGTAAGGCATTTTCAATTCCCTGAATTCAGGGAGGACTTTTTGCAAGCCACGACCATAAATCTTACAGATTTTAAAATTGTAGTCTCATCAGTGTATTGAAACCTGGAAAGGACTCAAGCCAGATTACATCCTATAGGCCTTTTAGCCTACTGTCAGTTTTGTCAACGATATTTGAAAAATTATTCGTCTCGAGTGTAACTCCTTTTCTAAATGAACAAAACGTTATCCCAGATCATCAGTTTGGATTTCGAGCAATGCATAGTACAATTGAACAAGTCCATATAATCGTTACCATTATTAGATCGGCTTTTGAAAGAAAGCAATACTGTTCAGCTTTATTTATAGACATTTCCCAAGCTTTTGATAAAGTCTGCCATGATGGGCTACTTACTAAAATAGCTCGGGTTCTACCTGAAAACACCCACAAGCTTATAAAAAGCTATTTGTCCGATAGAACTTTTAAAGTCAGGTCAAAGGACCAGCTTGAAAGATGTGGGAAAATCATTGCAGGAGTACCTCAAGGTAGTGTGCTAGGGCCGCTATTATATATCATCTATACAGCCGATATGCCGACAAGCCCACATACATATACATCAACCTTTGCAGCCGAATTATGGTCGGGCACCGCGGGCTAATTTGGTCATTGCTGGTTTACATAATGGTGTTTACAGACGAGCGCACACCCAGATATTCCTATTTTTCCGGATTTATATTGTTTGTGTTATGGCAGAACAGCATTGTGCGAGCAATTGTTAGGACAACTCTGTTTGAACACAAACCTACCACCAACATCGACGGTCTTCAGGAGCCTTCGAACAGCAAAATGTACGATGGCTGAACAGATTTACGTGCCGTGTTGACTAGCCATAAATCTGCTGTTATCACAGGAATTTGGCTCGTGAAGACAATGGCAGTACAGCGTTGTGAGATCAACTGTGTGTGAATACGAACAAACCATCAACAGCGACGGTCTTCACTAGCCAAATCCCTGTGCGAGCAACATTCTTTACATTGGCTGAACAAATCTACGGCATGTTAAGGGCTGAAGCTGTCTTTACATATATGTATAAGTCATATGGAATGTTCAAATATACGCAGTAACATGTGTTAGCTTTTTATTTAGAGCACGTTCTATTTTCATGTGGAAAAGTATATGACACCAGCAGTTTTTAGTGCTGTTAACCACAGAATATAAACAGAATACCCAACAATGACGTTTAAAAAAGGCTCTCATGTGTGATTACCCCGTTTATTTAAATGAATAAGAAAATGACACTATATGTTCGCAACAATGAGTTAGAAGAATAAGCTATACTAAACCATTGGGAACATATGATAGTAATAAAGTGAACAAAAATCGTGTGAAAAAATTTGTAAAAAATTGAATTTGTAGAATAAATTATTAAATAAACAATACCAACAAACATTTCTGTTGTGTAATTTTGTTTCTTTCGTTCCAGAAAGGGTAAGTAATATCTGAAAAAAAGAAAAGTTCATTTTGCCTTTCTTTTATACGATTTTTTTTTGCTTTTTCCCGGCTGAAGGCTTTGTTAGAGAACACTGGGAATCTTTCAAACAAAACCGACGACAAAAGGGATGTGCCGAGATAAAGTTTGTGCTCTTATTCTTTCCAGGAATATAGGTAAGTACTGTTGTATATGTGAAAAGTAAAAATGATACGGGTTTATGTAACGTGTGACGTTAGGCTGCCTTTAATTTCAAGGCTATGAACAAAACAATGCTATGATTTTTAATCTTTATTTTATTTTCATTAGATCACAATGGTTTGCAGATGGATTTTTAAAAAGAACAGGAAATGGCTTATATATGTATACTTTACACAGTGAACAGTTGTATATTATATTACTTAATAGTGTTGCTACATAGCAGTTATTTACATAGTAATGTTACTCCATATGACACCATCAAGGCATTAATATGGTAATAGTTCTTATGGTAATAACACAGTCTAATAATAATGCTTATTATTACACGCTCTTTTTTATGTGTGTTTGTGTGTGGACCAAGTCTATACTCCATAGTCCCTCCCATAGCGCTTGGGAGGTTTAACAACACGACCACGTCTAGTAACAGCCGGCTGGGTATGTGAACTAGGTACAGTGCCCTCCAATATATTAGTACAGGAGTTGGATAAGGGCTCTTCACCTTCTTCCTGCAACCCTGGTGTCTCACTGACAGTTTTCTGTTCTGTCTACCCTTTCTTCCTCCACGCTATTCTCTGCTGTGTGATTACTAGCTGTGCTCTCACTTACTGCCTCATGTGCCCTTACAGAATCTTGGTCTTCACTGTTTCTGATATTCTCTTCAAATAGTTGATCCTTAGCGCTAAAGTCATCATTTCTAGTTTTTCTTACGAATCGCCGATTGCGTCTAAAGTGATTCTCAAAATTATCTTACAGTATATACGATCTATTATTATATGCCGACACTATCCTTCCGTGAGTCCATTCCTTCCCATTTTTTTTTAATATTACTAATTCACCCTCATTGAGCACCGGGAGCGATCTTGCACTTCTATCATAATAATAACTCTGTTTTTTCCTTTTTTGTTCTATTCTTTTCTCAATTTCTTTCTCATCTATACTATGGCGTGTCAGTAGTTCAGGCACTACTGGTAGTCTAGTCTTCAACAACCTGCCGAAAAAAAAACTCTGATGGCGAAATGTGCATTCCTGCTAACGGTGTTGTGTTGTATTCTAATACATTATATCTAAAATAATCAACTTTGTTAGCTTCAAAACAGCGTTTAATAATGCCCTTAGCTATTGCTACACCTTTTTCCGCTAACCCATTACTTTGTGGGTAGCCTGGACTTGAAAAACTGAATTGGACATTAAATTCATCTGCAAAACGTGTAAATTCTGCCGACCCAAACGGACTGTTATCACATCTGATAACTGTTGGGTAACCCATTACATCAAATAGTTGCCGAATGATCCCTATAATATGCCCTGATGTTTTATTTCTCAACTCAGTACTCATAAGATAGTTTGAATATGCATCAATGAGAGCAACATAATCACGACCTGCGTATTCAAACAAATCCATTGCAACTATGTGAAATGGATACTTTGGGATCTCTCCTTGTACTAATGGCTCTTTTTGATTTCTCCTCCTAAATTTCTCACATACACTACACGATTCAACGAATTCTTTCACTTGAGTGTTCATTTCCGGCCAATAGTTTTCTGACCCGTGCAAGCGTTTTCTCTATGCCCAGATGTGGTGAATGCAACCACTTCACCAGCTTGTGTTGTAATTCTGACGGAATAACTAACCTATGATTTAAGAATAATAAGCCATTTTCAACATGTAATTCTGATTTTAGTTTATGAAACTTTTGAGCTAACTTATCCAATTTGTGAAACCCTGGCCACCCATTTTCAACATACGCACGAATTTGCGAGTACTTTCCATCTTTATCTATCATCTTGCGATACAGTTAAAAATTCTCCATTGTACAACACACCGCTTTTGTTACTTTGTGAATGACACCTGACAATTCCTCCACTTCATTTACTTCTGGCAGCTGTGCCCTTGATAAACAATCAGCTACTAGAAGTTCTTTTCCTGTCTTATACACAACAGTCATTAGTGGATATTTCAACAGGAGCATGAACATTCTCTGTAGTCGCACAGTTACATCATCAATATCAAGTTTAACTAGTGATTCTAGTGGCCTATGGTCACTTTCTACTATGAATAGTGGTAATAGTTCTAATAGTAATAACACAGTATAATAATAATGCTTATTATGACAGTTTAAACCTATTTTTAGTCAGTGATGTTTGTAGGAGTCCAACTAGTTGTTAAAGTGCAAGTGCCTGTGAAAAGTGGTTTGGAACACTCGATTCCACTGTTAGTATAAAAATCGAAGCAAAAATACACCAAAAATCATTGTTGTGTCTTTTGAGCATATCGTGTGAAAAAATTAAAGGTTCATATTGAGTTGATGTTATATATTTTGTTTTTTCAGGCTGAAGGTGTAGTTGGGGAACCTAAACATAACTGGTGACCAAATAATGCTCCGAGACATGTTTTGTGCCCTAACTCTTTCCAGGAGTATATGTATGTACTAATGTGTATGTGAAAAATAACAAATTAAAAGGTTTTAAAACATGTTTTTAGTCATGATGTCTGAAGGGGCCCGACTATTTGTAAGAGTGCAATTACATGTGGAAAGTGGTTAGGAAATATCCCAACCTTTTTGGAACGATTGTAAGTATATAAACTAAAGTAAAAATGCATAAATATAGATATTTTCTACAATTTCGAAATATTTTTTGTGTCTTTTTGCAGACCAAATGCTTGTACAAAAATGTTTTATTAATTATGTGATCAATTGTAAGTATAAAAACGAATGTGAAAATAAAAAAAAACATATTTCCAAATACAAATTGTTGGTTTTTTATTCTTTTCAGAAAACATGCTTTAATCACAGCTACAAATATAGAGAAATCCAACATAAGCCATGAAATACAAAAATAGAGGCCAGACCAAGTAGCAAAGAAATAGTTTTTATATGAATATTTTGATAATTGTTTGTAGAAAACTGCAATTTAAAAATTAAAAATTTTGTATATGTTTTTCAAAAATTGTAAAATTTTGTTAATTTGTAATTGCAATACTTTATTTCTTACAATAATTAATATTTTGCAAAAAGCTTGTAGGGATCTCTTTCTTATTCTTTTTTAATGTTCCAAGGTAGGTTAGGTTCTTTGTTAACAAAACTTCCATTAGTGGGATAGAACTAAACTAGTTGTCAGCTGTGATGTTACGGTTTGTGCCTTCAACAACCTTCACAAGTCGTAAGACTGACTGCGATAGCACTGATAATTCCTTCTCTTCTTCATTTAGTCCTAATCCGTCGGAATTTTTACCATAGTAGATGTAAGCATTGTAGGTATAAAAAGTTCTTGCGTCACATAAAATCATGATCTTCAGTCCATATTTAGCAGGTTTCTGTGGCATGTAGATTACAAATTTACAACGACCTCTAAATGGAACCAGCATCTCGTCAATGCACACAAATCACCAGGGGAGTACTGAGCTTGTGAATTAAAGATGAACTTTTTAAATATATTTGATATAGGAGCTAGCGGGTGCTCTTTTATACGTTCTTCTCTGGTCGCAAGGTCATCAAATCTCAAACAGTTGACTACACACGAAAATCTGTATTTAGTCATAACACATCGAAATAGTTCATGGCCTGTGCCATAATTAGCAAATACAGTATTGAGATCACAGTCGTTACATTGGAACACCAATGAATAATATAAGAGCCCTATAAATGCTTTCATTTCAGTCTCATTTGTGTCAATAAGTTCTGCTCGACTGTTATTTTTAAACTGGCTTCTATACATATTAAGCTTTTCGTTGGTAAATACTATTAAGTTTGAAAACATAGACTCATCAAAAAACTTTGTCCAAAGATCAACATAATTTTCAAATTTTGAGTTTGTTGAAAACTTCGGTAGCTTTATAATATTCTGAGCCGTCACTCTGGAATATCTTGGACACTCCTGAGTAGACTATTCGAACCCTCTTTACCTTTATATATTTCATCAATTGTGGATCCTGTTTGAAATTACGCAAAGCCATTATTTTCCTCGTGAAACCCCGTCCCATACAAATTTCGTCGCTATCAAATATAATTACTTCTGGTTCCAAATTTAGATCTCTTATGGCATCGTCGTCGCTAAAGTCTTCTTCTTCTTCTTCAGTTACCTCGAGCCACTCAATTATTTGCTGTTCACTGCTTTTAAAAGTTCAGGCTGACGTTCTTTTGATGGAAGACATTTTGCTTCATCTTAGTTCCTGAAAATATACGTAATAATAACAGTCGAAATAAAATTTGTCTGTCGTTAGGTCTGAGAGACACTATGGTAATTTTGCAGACACTATGTAATCTCACAATAATACTGACGCGGTGGTCTGCTAGATACTTACGCAGATGATGATGTGTGGGTATTACACACACTTTACAGCGCAGCTGCACACGTGCATTAACCACAAACACTTTTTTCACACTGAGCAACGTAGAAACAAATATAGAAAAGGTAATGAGCGTATTGAGATTGTAGCCTCGAATTGTATGAAAGTACTTAAGAATTTTTATTTTGCGTTGTCTGTCAGACTACGACGTCAGTTGCAGAGGGTTAAGATAAGATAAACGTAGGCTAAGATAACTATGGTATAGACCTTATAGGTAAAAATAATAATAATATTACTAATTAATATTCATTATTATAAATAATTTTATTTTATTTAAAATTAAGTCCGCTAATTAAAAAATTGTTTATTAAGAACGGATATTAAGTATGTAATATTAACAACATATAACTATCTTCCGTTGGACACCAAGAAAGCCATTGAGGTATTAGGGGAGCCGAATATACTGCATTTCATTTAACTAGTCTATTGTAATAAAAATTTGCAAAGAAAAAATACTTAAAACCTGGGACAACAACATGTAAGCAAAATATTTTTCACACAATAATATGAAAAAACTACTTGTTCTAAAGTATATTTTTCTATTTGGCTGTCAAATTTTGCAAGCGATATAATCAATGTTCCTTTACATATTTTATTATTGGAACAGAGTACTAGACGTATTATAAAAGTGTGAAAAATGAACAGACTTATTCATTTAATTATTACTAATATTGTTGGAAAGATAAAACCAACATAATTTCTATTAATTACTCTGTTCTGCAAAAAAATTTTTTGCCTCTTTAAAAAAAATATGCTTAATGAAAATATAGTTTCACTATTTTTCTATCACACACAAATTTTTTTAAATGGGCTTGGCAAACAGGACCCCCTTAATAGTTTATTTCACTATAACTCAAGAACACCTAATCCGATTTCAGTAAACGAAGCACAAAAAAGCGGTATGAAATAGCCTTTTAGGCATTTCCAAACTTTTATTTGTGTATGCTGAACAGATTCAAAGTTATTTTGAAATTAGTAGCAAAATTTTAAAAATGTTGCTTTTAAAAACTTCATAAATTTTTTTAAAAGCAAACATTTGCAGTTTCTAATTTTAATTATAAAGCTAGGATCACATGATTGCCGCAATGTACCAATTTGCACCTTTTTTTTTGTCCCAATCGTGTGATTGCAAATTAATTGGATTATGCAGCAATTATAGCCAATATTGTATCTATTGTACCAATCAAATCCAACCCTGATACGGCAATCTTGTGACTACTTTAAATACAACCGCGGGGCAATAAAAGTGTCAAATGTGTGCCAATATTTATTGTGTTCTTTAGCGGCAATCAAAGTTTCCAATACGCGCCAATATTTCCATGTTTTTTGCAAGCCTTCATTTTTTTTATTGAAAAAGTTTTTCTTTTTTTATTCTAATTATACATATTTTGTTAATTGCATTTTGTGTGTATCTGAAATTTCAACGTCTATTGTTTTTCTTTACGTGTCGTCCTTTCTTTTGGTGAGTACATAAGTTTGAAATTTATTTTCATATTTTGTAATTATACATACATATATACTTATGTACATACCAATATGTATTTGTAGGTACAAGTTTTCATTCATTTGCCATTATCGGCCAGTTCAATTTGGCATACTAGCATCCCAGGCATTATTATACAATGGAATTCCACGAAGACTTTTGCGTCTTATTGGACGATTCCAGTTGCACCGAAATGGAGTATGACAATTTCACTCAATCAATGACAATTGCACCCATGCGTTTGGCAATATTCGTGTGCAGATTATAAAGACAGGTACAAACGGGAACAAGTGTGGTCGAAAATTAAAGAAAAGTTTTCTGGTCACACAATAGACGATAAAGGTAAATAGGTGAATTTGAAAACGGCGTTCCAAAATGTAAAAAAAAAAATTAAAAAATCTGGTCAGGGCGCAGACAACAGTAAACCACATTGGCCGCATTGGAGTGCAATGCAGTTTTATCATCGCCATGACTTGGCAAAAAGTAAAGACTCGATCTCAACAATAGATGTTGAAGATGCACAGTTTGAAGGTGAGCAAATAAGCCGTCCTAAATTAAAAAATGTGTCATATTCTAGGCATGATAAGCACGATGAGGTAATATAGCGTGCTGTCAAGTACCTAGAAACAGAGGAAGACAACTGGCATACGATTGGTATATATTTGGCATCACAATTGCGTGAGTTAGCTAAATCAAACAAAAAAGCCGCTAACAAATTACATATGCAACTTATCAAGACTGCTATGGAAGCTACTTTGGAAGGCGAGGAATAGTTATTTTACTAAAAATGCAGTGTGAAGTCCAACCCAGTGTTTTTGATTACTTTTAATTTTCTGTTCTTTGTAACGACGTGTTTTCACGATTAGCTGGAGTAGAGCTCGCGGCTCCCAGGGTTCGTTACAAAAAATATTTATTTGTTTCCAAGAGAGAGAGACGAAACAGTTAATAAAAATGTTTTCAACAACGTTATAAACTTTATTCATCCACTTAATTAATAAATACAGCACGACACGAAATACGGTGGTCCTTCCGTGGCCATTGGCACATTCGCTGGTACTCTCCTCAGATTCTCACATCATCCGACGCTTATAGAAGATATCGCCACTATTTGTTGCGAGTGCACATAAGCCGATTCTCTCTTCGGGTCGAATAAAATTCTGGCACGATGGTAAGAGAGTACTTCCTTTTCTGGCCTCTTCTGCCATAGAGGTGGAAGGCTATGTCGTAAGGTCAGTGCACAATATTCTAAATAAGAACAAAGTTCCCCAACCTATGCATCGTGTTGAAATCGTATTTAACGCATCGCAGCTTAAATCAAAAAACTCGGTTCATCCAATATATAATTTGCGCTACCTTTTGAACAGAAGAATAACGGTAGAAGAGCCTCTAAAACGTAGCGGTCCCCGTCAGTGTACTAATTGCCAGGAATTCGGACACACGAAAACCTACTGCAAGCTACCATCCGTATGCGTTGTTTGCGGTGACGCGCACCGGACTTTGGAATGCACTTCTTCCAAAACAGACCCCAAGGTCAAAAAATGCAACAACAAAACCACACAGCAAATTACAGGGGCTGCAAAGTCTTTCAACATATAAAAATTAATTCGAAAGTCGTACGTAAACCTGAATATGAGCAATATAGGTCTTCCCAATTTCCTCGGCTTCATGCTGGTTCTATTGCTAGTACACAAGCTACACAGCCAGATACGAAACCAAGCTATTCATATGCACAAACATTGAGAAATGATTTACCTAATGCGAATGCCAAAAATTCTAATGCGCATAAACATTCATATGCCCACGTCTTAAAAGAGGGTGCTCAGACACCCCTCACCAACAATTCCAGCTCGATCGAGAACTTAATAGACATACTATTAGTTTCTGAAACACACTTCACTATAAAAAACTGCTTTAGAATTGATGGGTTTTTATATATGACACAAAACACCCAAGCGAAAGGGCATGTGGTGCGACTGCCATTATATTCCGAAGAAACGGAAGGCATTTTCCATTGCCTGAATTCAACAAAGACTTTTTGCAAGCCACGACTATAAATCTTACTGATTTTAAAATTGTAGTCTCGTCAGTGTATTGCCCGCCTAGGCATAAAATCGAACACCATAAATTTGTTAGGTTCTTTGCTACGCTAGGACAAAAATTTATTGCCGCTGGTGATTTCAATGCAAAGCACACATATTGCGGATCCAGACTCCTTAGTCCTAGAGGTAGGCAGTTGTATTATACAGTTCAAGCAAACAAGCTGGATGTCGTATCTGCCGGTAAACCCACCTATTGGCCCACAGATTTTAATAAGTTGCCAGACCTTATGGATTTTGCTATAGTAAAAAACATCAAACGCGACCAACTGTTAGTTAGTTCATCCTATGATTTATCTTCTGATCATTCACATACAATTATTATTTTACACGACAGTTTTGTCACTACACCTAAAACCCTTAGTTTCTTCCCGAACAGAAACACGAATTGATTAAAATATAAAATGTATGTGAGCTCTCACTTATCTTTGAACATCCCACTGAGAAATCCAGCTGATATTCAAGCAGCTGTAGATCATTTTACGTCGTGACTGCCGGAGCCATATCTGCAACGCCAACAAAGCCATCAGCTAAAATAATATCGCACCAGGCAACAGCAGATACTCAGATGCTCGTCATTGAGAAAAGAAGACTAAGAACACAATGGCAATATAGTCGTTCTCCACACATAAAAATGCAAATTAACTTATGCCAAAAAAACTTACGCAGTAAATTGAGATAGAAACACGAATTCGCTATCGACAACTTTTTAAAAAACTTGGATCCAATGATAAACACGGATTATAGTCTGTGGAAAGCTGTAAAGCACTTACAATGTCCTATTGCTTACGAATTCCCACTAAGATTTGAAGACCGTACTTGGGCTAAAAACTCAAGTGAAAAGGTAAATGCGTTCGCAAATCACTTAGAGAAGGTTTTTGCACCACATGATATAAGTACTTCCACTATTCCAATTATTAGTGACACCGTGAATGATCCTATGAAATTTCGGTTGTCTTCTTTAAAATCGACAATTAAAAATACGGATATGAAGAAATCACCTGGACCTGATCGTATAACAGGATCAATGATAAGAAACTTACCTAAGTCAGCTGTACGAATTTTACTTTACATATTTAATGCCATGTTGCGCGTCGGCTTCTTCCCATGCTCTTGGAAGATGTCTGAAATTTTTATGATCCCGAAACCTGGAAAGGACTCAAGCCAGATTACATCCTACAGGCCTATTAGCCTACTGTCAGTTTTGTCAAAGATAGTTGAAAAATTATTCCTCTCGAGTGTAACTCCTTTTCTAAATGAACAAAACGTTATCCCAGATCATCAGTTTGGTTTTCGAGCCAGGCATAGTACGATTGAACAAGTCCATATAATCGTTACCATTATTATTACATCGGCTTTTAAACGAAAGCAATACTGTTCAGCTTTATTTATAGACATTTCCCAAGCATTTAATAAAGTCTGCCATGATGGGCTACTTAGTAAAATAGCTCGGGTTCTACCTGAAAACACCCACAAGCTTATAAAAAGCTATTTGTCCGATAGAACTTTTAAAATAAGGTCCAAGGACCAGCTTTCAAGATGTGGGAAAATCAGTGCAGGAGTACCTCAAGGTAGTGTGCTAGGGCCGCTATTATATATCATCTATACAGCGGATATGCCGACAAGCCCACATACATATACATCAACCTTTGCAGACGACACTGCAATTATAAGTGTCAGTAATAATCCAAAGGATGCATCTGAAAAGCTACAGTCCCATATTAATAGGCTAGAAGACTGCCTAAAACAGTGGAGAATAGAGGTAAATCCATCAAAATGTGCTCATGTAACGTTTTCCCTTAGAAGGCAAAATTGTCCACCAATCACAATAACTAATACCACGGTTCCGCACGTTAAATATTTAGGTATCCACCTAGATCGGCGCCTAACTTGGTCCCGGCACATTGAGGCAAAAATAACGTCCATAAAGCTTCGAACAACTCAACTGCATTGGCTAATAAGTCCTAACTCACCTTTGGCTTTGGAGTACAAAGTACTTTTATACATATCCGTTATAAAGCCAATATGGTATTCAGCTGTGGGGTACTGCCTGTGCATCAAACATCCAGAAGTTACAGAGAAGACAGTCTAGGATTTTACGTCATATCGTCTGCGCCCCCTGGTACATAAGAAATGAAAACATGCATAGGGATCTCAAAGTTCCCACTATCCACGAAGAAGTTAAAACATACACATCCAAATACGTGAACAAACTAGTCGCACATCCCAACACTCTAGCACGCAATTTATTGCAATTTGACGGCCACCAGAGGCTAAAAAGAACTGACACATTGAGCCTGGCGAGGCGGTTCTCTCTACACAATAGAAGATAGATTTTTAAGATTTGAATACAAAAAATTAGTTACTACATTGGTAATAACTAGTAAATAATAATTTAGAAATAAGATTTGAATACTTATTGTGAATTTCTTTTCATAGAAAGATTCAATAAAATGAAATAAAGTATAAAAAAAAAAATCTTGTCAGGGCGAATAATATTCTGGCCTGACTCGACAGTACCAGAAGCTCAGTGCCTTTCACTCAGATGGACTCTGTTCGTCTGGCTGCTGCTCTTGGTGACGGGTCAAGGATTGACTCCCTTGTCGGAGTGAATATAATTCTGTCTCGAAGCTAAGAGCTGTCTCCTCTACGCACTCAACTCTGACCGCACTCGGTTTGGGGCGAATAAAATTATAGCCCAACCGTTTACCGCCCGGAGAGTGGTTATCCACTACTCGTCAGTCATGGTAGAGTTGTATTAAAACAGTGCTATCATTATGTGGCGGTGTTACCTAAATATTTACGTTAATCTTAAAACTTAGTTATTATTAATAAAAACTATGAATTTAGTTAGAACAGCAAAAGACATAATTATATGTGGTCCAAAAACGAGTGGAAGGACTTTTGGTCGTCACATCTTTTGTATCAAAGATATGTGATATATATGAAATGCCTGAAGTGCAATTTTCTTTTTTATATAGTACAAATTAATTATTATTCGTTCTATAATTCTCAAATATTTTATTTACTTCAAAAATTTTAGCCCGATTAAAGTAAACAAGTAAATAAAATATTAATGCGTCGAAACATTTAACTTTTCAGTTGTATATAAACTTAACTGTTTGAATGGATTTTCAAAATCTACTTATGATTAGGTTAGCACCTATGAAGTGCCGACATATACATAGATAAGTAGCTCAAGAACTTGAAACAGCTTTTTTCTGTTGATATTGTATTAATGGGTCTCAAAGCAAATAAATTAATTAATTTTATAAAACAATTTTGATTTGTACTTGGAGTACAAGTCTTTTTTAATAAATACTTATATGCTTTTAAACTCTCTAATTATCTATATATATATTTAATAAAATATGTTTTACTTTTGATAATAAAATAAAAGTCTTGTTTCTTTATCTTGGAAGATATTTTATTTTTTATATAAAAAACAGCGCCAAAAGCAAATATAATAAAATAAAACAATTTAAACAAATATATAGTGACCTGAAGCTCGAAAAATTATTGGTAAAAAACATTTTTGTTTTTCTTTGTTGAACTTTTTATTATTATTATGAATAACACTGGTATACCTAAGGAAAATATTAGGAATTCTCATAAAAAAAACAATGATGTAGTTTGTTTAAGTATACTTAGATATATAAAAAAATTAAATAAATTTTTGAAGGGGAAACAAAAAGTTAGATTTTTCTGGGTTGTGTAGTTGCTTAGGTTATTTGGTTTCAGAAAATTGATAATAACTTGGTTAGCATTTTAATAAAAAAAAAAAAAAAATAACAATATGGAATGAATGTCTGAACAGTTCTCAAAAGTTTTTCAGTCTACTGACTAGTTGGAAAGTCTATATGCTAAAACAACTACGCAAAAACCAACTGCAAAGGTCTTTTGGTGTACAATGATGTTTGAATAGATTATAGTAATTTATACTGCCAAGATAGTTCACCAGTCGATGAGATGAAGTAATTTTCATACTCGTATAGAATGACCTTTGCTTCGTTGCATATGTAGGAACTTGGAATATCTTCTGTTCCAATTTCAACGTTTAATAAAGAATAATTTGCACGAGCAAATTAGACGAGTAATTTGGGATTTTGGGATTTTGGTCATTAAAAAATTGTGAAGCGCACAACAAGCTATAGTTACACGCGAGGTTTTGTTAGCATTTAGCTTTATTGGACGGGAGAAGACTTCAAAACGCTTCGTCAGAATCCCAAACACGTTCTCAACTATTCGTCTTGCTCGCGATAGTCTGTAGTTGAAAATACGCTGACCTGCTGACAAATTACGTCCTGGATATGGTTTGAGCAAGTTGCTTTGCATTCTAAATGCGTCATCTGCCACAAACACAAAAGGTATACTGACTTCACGGCCCGGCAAGGGGCATGGTGTTGGTAAATTTAGTTTGTTAAAATTCAAAGCTTGTTGCAAGCTGCATTTACTGAAAACACCACCGTCTGAAATGCGTCCATTGCTGCCGACGTCAACATACAAAAATTTGTACTCAGCATCTACTGCAGCCATTAGCACTATGCTATGAAAACCTTTATAATTGTAGAAGGTACTACCTGATTTTGGCGGTGCTACCATATTTATATGTTTTCCGTCTATTGCTCCTATGCAGTGCGGAAAATTCCACAAATGTTCATATTTTGAAGCAACTTCTATCCATTCCTTCTGAGATGACGGCATCTGAATAATCGTAAATATTTTAATAGATCATATGAACAAAATATATGCATATAAGTTAACACAACACCACATTTCCAAGAGGGTGTTTAAAATATTTAAAATACTAAAAGCCAACGGCCTCATTGCGCTTTGTCAGCTATATTTTCTGAATTGCGAAAGAATGAAATAAATAAACATTTATTATGGATAAGCAATAAGCAGACGCAGAGTCAGCATAAATTGGATATGAGGTTGCTTACTATATTTTTGTAATTTAGTTTTAAGTCAGTTGTTTTTAAGTATTAAAAAGAATGAGTTAACTAGTAAAAGAATAAAGTTGATTTTATAATTTCATTTTTTAATAAAAACCTAACAAAAACTAAGACCCTGTTTTTGTTAACTGGCGCCCAACGAGAGTTAAAAACCCAGCAACTGAATATAAAGGAATCAACTATCAACTTAATAGCTAAACTGCAACCAACAGAGGAATCAACTATTGAAGAAAACTTACCAATAAATTAAAATTTATTTTGTTTCAATGTAAGTAGAGTGCTCATTTTTGTTTTTGACATAAATAAAGAAAATTAATAATATCTGTGTAAAGATAGGGTTTTTGAACTGTGAGAAAATAAACAAATAATTTAGTGCAAACGAGAATTGTTTCTTGTTTATTAATTATTGGCCAACGTTATTTGTTTTGTATTTGTGTAATATTTGTTAATTAGCTGGTGAGGCCTAACATTTGTATATGTCTATAATTTTTAAATAATTAAAATTTTTTTTTTAACGAGTTGTTGGCTCCTTCAGAAGGAGTTTATTTTATAAGCAAACTTTTTGTGAAAGTTTTGTTAGTTTTATGAACAGTGAAATTAGCGCACTGTTGGAAAAATTCGAAAAATTAGTGGTTTCAAGCGAAATGTCTATAACACCCGAGCAACTGAAGGCTATTGTGGAAAGTGCCGTTTCCAGTGCTCTTGTGGTGCAGGAAAGGCAGTTTGAAAAAAAGTTAGGTGAACTACAACAGACAATAAATAATCTGAACATTAGTGCTCCAGAAATTGAGACTTACGATGAGGCTCAAATTAGGGACAACGTAGTGTGCAAAGAGACCCTAGACATTGCCAAATCTTTGCCAGATTTTGAAGGAAAGCATGAAACTTATGTTTCATGGCGAAAGGCGGCACACACCGCTTATAAAGTTTATGAAAAATTTGATGGGAGTTCCACCCATTTTCAGGCTTTGGGAATCATTAGAAATAAAGTTAGGGGTACGGCCGACATGATTTTGGCTTCTTTCGACACCCCTCTGAATTTTAAGGCCATTATTAATAGACTCGATTTCACCTATGCGGACAAGAGACCCATTTATTTAGTAGAACAAGAGATGTCTACCCTTCGACAGGGAAATCTAAGTCTTTTAGAGCATTATGATGAAGTGGAGCGGAAACTCACACTTCTAACAAATAAAACAATAATGAGTTATGATAGTGATCTGGCTGCATCATTAAATGAAAAATATCGAATGGATGCATTACGCGTGTTCATTTCAGGGGCAAAAAAATCTTTAAGCGACATTCTTTTTTCGGCAAAGCCAAAGGATCTTCCATCAGCGCTGGCATTGGCCCAAGAGGTTGAATCAAACCATGTGCGCTATAATTTTGCTAGCAATTATGCTAAAAGTATGGAGAAAAAAACAACAGAAATTTTTTTCTAAAAACGCTAGGTTTGCTAATAATAATAACACACAAAGGAAAAATCCTTATTATGACAGACGACAGGATAGCTCAAAAGAACGAAAGCAGGAGGTGGAACCGATGGATATCGATCCATCATCAAGGTTCAAACAGCCCCAAAAAATTAACAATCAATGGCGAGCCCAACCGAACATAAACGTGAGCCCGGCAATAAAAAGACCAAATAGTGGTGCCACCAGGTTCACAGGCTTGAAGCAGCAGCGGGTCAATCATATGGCGCATGAAAAAAATGGTCATGTAGATAATAATTATCAGTATGAGGCTGATACAGAAGTGTCTAATATAGAAAATGAAATTTCAGAATATGACCAAATTAATTTTTTAGTCACGACTCCCTGCTCCCGTACATAGAAAGGATTATAGCAGGGAGGAAAATTAAATTATTGATAGATACAGGCGCGTCAAAAAACTATATAAGACCATTACCAGAATTAAAACATGTGAGGAATGTTGATGAGACATTTATGGTGAAGTCACTTCATGGCTTTAATTCCATAAAACATAAATGCACTATTAATCTTTTCAATATAAATACTACCTTTTTCATTCTTCCAAACCTGACGTCGTTTGACGGAATTATAGGACTTGATTTATTAAAAATCGCAGACTCTAAGCTCGATTTGAAAAATAAAAAGCTGATATACAAGACTGGATCAGAACCAATTCAGTTTTTTAAATGTAGGAATGTAAATTTTACAAGTGTGGAAAAAATTGAGGTACCTCAGGAGGTATCCGAGAGATTTCGAAATATGATAGAAAAAAGAAAGGGTGTCTTCGCTGAACCTGATGAAGCATTACCCTTTAACACAAATATCATTGCGACTATTCGCACTGAGGATGAGAATCCAATATATTCAAAGTTATACCCATATCCAATGGGTGTAGCAGATTTCGTAAATACAGAAGTTCGTAACCTTTTAAAGGATGGCATCATCCGCCCATCCAGATCACCCTACAATAACCCTGTCTGGGTGGTAGATAAAAAAGGGACTGATGAATATGGAAAGATTAAAAAACGACTTGTTATGGATTTCAGAAAACTAAATTCGAAAACTGTGTCTGATAGGTATCCCATTCCAAATGTAAGTGTTATATTGTCAAATTTGGGTACGGCTAGATATTTTACTACTCTAGACCTTAAATCGGGATTTCATCAAATATTATTGGCAGAAAAGGACCGTGAAAAAACAGCCTTTTCAGTAGGAAACGGGAAATATGAATTTTGCAGATTACCGTTTGGGCTTAAAAATGCACCGAGCATTTTTCAGAGAGCCATTGACGATGTTCTTAGGGAACAAATAGGAAAGTCGTGCCACGTTTACGTTGACGACGTTATAATTTTTTCAAAAGATATGGAAACCCATGTCGACCACATCGCTTGGGTCTTGGATAAACTCTGTGATGCCAATATGAGAGTTTCTCGCGAAAAATCAAACTTCTTCAAAGAAAAGGTTGAGTTTTTAGGATTTGTAGTATCGCGAGGTGGCATAACAACGAGCCCTAGTAAGATAGATGCAATAAGAAACTATAAACAACCCTGTACAGTTTTTGAGTTAAGATCCTTCTTGGGACTGGCAAGCTATTATAGATGCTTCATTAAGAACTTTGCATCGATTGCAAGGCCTTTGACCGATATACTGAAAGGTGAAAATGGCAAGGTTAGCGCCAGTCAGTCTAAAAAAATAGTTGTGAATTTTGACGAAAAGCAACTTCAGGCTTTTAATAAACTTAAAGAGGTCTTAGCATCCGAAGATGTTATTTTACTTTACCCCGATTACGGAAAATCGTTTGACCTAACGACTGATGCTTCGGCCTATGGACTTGGTGCGGTTTTGTCTCAAAATGGCAAACCAATAACCATGATTTCAAGAACTCTGAAGGATAGGGAATTAAATTTTGCCACCAATGAACGGGAGTTACTGGCAATTGTATGGGCTTTGAAAAGCCTTAGGAATTATTTATATGGCGTTGGGAATCTGAATATCTTTACAGACCACCAACCGCTTACATTTGCGGTTTCGGATCGTAACCCTAATTCGAAAATAAAAAGGTGGAAAGCATTTATCGATGAGCACAACGCTCAAATTTATTATAAACCGGGAAAGGAAAATCACGTCGCCGATGCTTTATCGCGACAAAACCTACTTACTTTACAGGGTGTTCATACCCTACAAAATAACACTTTTGGTAAGAGTTCAAGCTCTGATATTGCAACAATACATAGCGAAGTCTCTTTATCTTATACTATTGAATCAACTGATAAACCGATTAATTGTTTTAGAAATCAGATAGTGATTGAAGAGGGTACAGAGCTGCCAACAAGAACATTTGTTTTGTTTGGAACAAAAACGAGACACATAATCAACTTTACAGATAGGGCACTTTTAATGGATAAAATTTTTGATGCTGTAAAAGAAGATGTAGTGAATGCAATTCATTGCGAACTACCAATTTTGGCTTTAATACAACACAGACTAATTGAAACATTTCCCTCAACAACATTTCGTTATGCAAAAAATTTAGTTGTGGATATCACAAATAAAGATGAGCAAAGGGAAATTGTTGTAACTGAACATAATAGAGCTCATAGAGCAGCTCAAGAAAATTCCAAACAAATTTTGGAAGACTATTTTTTCCCAAAAATGACACAGATAGCAAAGGAGGTGGTCATAAATTGTAAAGTTTGCAAAAAAGCTAAATACATATTTATATATTCTCAACAAATAAAAAATATTTTTTAACTTGTGCAGACAAACTCTCCAAGTTTGCAATTGTTCAACCTATAGATTCGAGAACTATAATAGATGTAGAATCACCGATTCTACAGCTGATGAATTTTTTCCCTCGTACGAAAATAATATTTTGTGACAATGAACCGTCATTTAATTCTGAAACAATAAAATCAATGCTGAGTAATAATTTTGGTGTGGAAATTGTCAATGCACCACCGCTTCATAGTACTTCGAATGGACAGGTCGAGAGATTACATAGTACTATTTTAGAAATTGCTAGATGCCTTAAGCTAGAAAAATCCATTAGTAATACAGTACAATTAATATTACTAGCAACTATAGAATATAATAAAACAATTCATACGGTCACAAACAAAAGGCCTATTGATGTAATTCATTCTAATTCATTGGAGCTTGAAATTGATGTGAGAAACAAGGTACAGAAAGCCCAAGAGTCTCAAATGAGACGATTAAATGAAACACGACAGAATCGAACATTTGAAGTAGGTGAAAAAGTTCTTGTTAAAACAAATAGAAGATTAGGCAATAAGCTTACACCATTATATATTGAGGAAACTGTAGAAGCCGATTTGGGGACAACCGTTCTCATTAAAGGGAGGGTGGTCCATAAGGACAATTTAAGATAGTTTAGTTTTATTCATTTTTATTTTTATATAATCCTAGGACTCTTATGGTGCTACTTTTTATTGCGCAAGCAACTGCAAAATTAACTGATTATTCTGGTTCAGACTACATACCTGTTTCGGACGGCTCCGCAATGATTTGGCAAAGTTTTGATTATTTACGGCACACAACAAATCTTACAATGTATGCTGAGATGGTTGAGAATACAGAAAAATTAAAGAACCATTTTCCTCAGTCGCATATGAAAAAGATACTGGATGCAGACATAGGGCACATAAACACATTACTAGCCACAATAAATGTCCATCACAGGAACGCAAGAAGTATAAACATCTTGGGTACTGCTCTAAAGATAGTCGCCGGGACACCAGACCATGATGATTTTGAAAATTTAGAATTTAAACAGAGGGAGCTCATCGACGCAGAAAATAGGCAGATTTTAATAAACACAAAGCTACAGCAAAAAATAAATAACTTAACAGACATTGTAAATATTATTATTAACAAAGCAAAAGATAAGGTAATTGATACAGAGCACTTATACGAGACTCTGCTTGCAAGAAATAGAATTTTGATCTCAGAACTAGAAAGCCTTATGCTTTCGATTACTCTCACAAAAGTTGGTATTGTTAATCCACAGATTTTGGACTCTAATGATTTAAATATTATGATTAATGAGCACTCTACAAATATAACTATAACAGATTTAATGGAAGTTGCTAATATAAGAGTCTTATTAGATAATAAGTTTTTACATTTTTTAATTAAGTATCCTAAACCAGATATAGTTTGTAAAAAAGTAACCTTGTATCCGGTTCAACACAACAATACAATTCTCCATTTCGATGACGCAAACAGTGTGGCGGACTGTGGAAATCGAATTCTAGCAATCGGAAATTGCAGTGCTACGCTGACAACATCATTCTGTAGAAGACTGAATTATTCAACATGCGCTCAACAACTTCATTCTGGCGGTCACGCATATTGTACCACTCGGCCATCTCATCTAGAACCCATTACAGTTATTGACGAGGGCGTAATCATCATCAATGATCAAACTGTCACAATTGAAACAAATGATGGTGTAGAGAAGACTGTCACTGGTACATTTTTACTCACCTTTAGTGACGAAACAAGAATTAATGGGACCCTATATAGAAATCAAAGGAATATTGTAAAGAAATTACCAGGATCACCAACATCCGCTCTTTTGAACATTACGGACCATCAGGAAATATTAAGCTTACCGTATCTTCAAAGATTAAACGCAGAAAACTTGCGGCATATAGAAAATATAAAAATTAAGGTGATAACTGTCCCTTTGCTGTCTACCACTTTCGTTTTCATTGTTCTAATTATCAGTTTTGCCTGCTTTAAGGCCCATCAAAAAATAAAGAAAAGCCGTCGTCAGCATGTCATTCAAACTGCTATTGAAGATCTGAAGAAGTCCGGGGACGCCCTTCACTTAAGTGAGGGAGGAGTTAACACAACACCACATTTCCAAGAGGGTGTTTAAAATATTTAAAATACTAAAAGCCAACGGCCTCATTGCGCTTTGTCAGCTATATTTTCTGAATTGCGAAAGAATGAAATAAATAAACATTTATTATGGATAAGCAATAAGCAGACGCAGAGTCAGCATAAATTGGATATGAGGTTGCTTACTATATTTTTGTAATTTAGTTTTAAGTCAGTTGTTTTTAAGTATTAAAAAGAATGAGTTAACTAGTAAAAGAATAAAGTTGATTTTATAATTTCATTTTTTAATAAAAACCTAACAAAAACTAAGACCCTGTTTTTGTTAACTTATACAAATCAGTACCTTCAAATAATTATTTTTCAAAACTGCAAAGATTGCATCACAAACTTCTGGTACAAACTTTGAGATTGTATTTGGAGCAATGCGAAAAAATACAGACAAACTTTTGTAGCTGTCACCGGTAGCCAAATAACGAAGGGTACAAGCCAAACGCTGACATACTTGAATAGCTTTACGAAAAATTGTGTCTTCTTTGTATGAGTGGTGTAATTAACTCAACCAATTCAAAAAATTTGCTTCGTCCATGCGTACATAATTTTTAAATAGGAATTTTTGGTTGTTGACTTCCCGAAATTCGCGCAGAGTACGCTTGTATGCACCATAATCATTTCTCTTCAGGAGCCAGTTCCTTACCCAAACACTTCTTTTTTTATTATTCTTTTGTTTCTTTTTTAACATAGATGCCACAATACAAACGGCAGCAGCAATTCTCTTTTTCCTTGAGTAAACCATAATAAATGCAAATTTATTTATTTACTGCAAATGCAAATTTAAGAAACAATTTAAACAACCACAAAAAATAAGCAAATTAAAAACAAATACAACAGCTGATTCTGAGTGTTGCCACAAGTTACAACAATCGTGTGACTGAGTTGAGGCAATTATTGGCACAATTTATTTGTTCACAATTATGAGGCATCTTATTATTGTGTACCAATTCAACACAATAAAAATTGGTGCAGATTGGCGTATTTGCGGCAACCGTGGGATCCTACCTTAAGACTAGGTATATTACAAATAAAATATGCCAAATATCATAAAAATCCCTGCACAAATCTTGTTTTTTTTTTTAAAAATTAAGCGAAGGTTTCTCAGTTTGACGAAAATTTTATAGGTTTTAACAAAACTATCCCAAGTAAAGAATTGATTTTTTATGATTCCTGGAATTAAATAAAACAGTACTAATAAGAGCATTTCTTTTTTAAATTTTATGGTTAAAAGTAACCCACACCAAAAGGTATTCTGAAAATCACACACACACTGCACCAAATATAATAAAAGTTTTTATACCTGTGTTATTTTAAAAAAATGCACACATGTAAAAACTTCCCTAGAATTTTATATTAGATTACGAATTTCCAAAGATTTCCAATAATTCTGCAAATATGTTTTGTTACATTTGTGGTGAATTAACCATAAAATTGCAATTACTTCCCTGGTTGAAAATGCTTATCTCCTTTACTATAAGATTGTTATCGATCAAAGAGAAAAATATTGGTTGCCGAAAATTTTTTGTACAAGTTGCTCAAGGACTTTAAGCGGTTAGCTTAAAGGAAATCATAAGACCATGCCATTTTTGACGCCAATGGTTTGCAGTGTACCACGAGATCATCAAAATGATTGCTACTTCTTTATGACGACAACGCGGGGATTCATGAAAAAGACTAAGAATAAAATTGAATATCCAAACATTTCATCTTCCCGACGATCAGCACTTCGAAGCAATTATGCCTTATCTACAATGCTTCCTAAAAGCGACGAATTAGTATACGATGAAGATATTCTTTTTCAAGTATCTCAATCTAGTTACTGCTTTATGGTTCGTCATCTTTATGTAAAAGTCCATCAAGAAAACCTCATTTTGTAAAACAGTCAGAATGGAATGATCTTGTTTGAGATTTAGGAGTGTCAAATTCAAAGGCTCAACTTCTCGCATCAAGATTAAGGCAATGGATGTTGAGGGTGGGGTAGTAGTGTATTTTTTATATTTAATTGTCTTACGTTACTTTATTTTATGTTTATTTTAATTTGGTTACTTTATGTTTATTTTATGTGTATGTTTATTGTATTTCGGATGTGGTAAAATGTGCTGACTGGAAGGTCGTGCGAGGAAAATATTGCATATACAGGGTTGGTTTATTGAGTAGTAACCCAGTTGCCATATCATTAAGTTTGGCAAAAGTTTAGCTGAACAAAGAGAAATTTTAAATTCTCTGTAGTCGTTTGTGCATGCGCAAGAAAGTGCATTAAGTTTCAAGGCCAAAACAAAAGATCGCTGACCTGAGCATTTTTTTTTATGGTTAAGAAAAGAGTGCTAATGATGCGTTAACCAGCGGTATATGTTTTTTCTATGTGTGTTTTGTTAGTAGTTGGTATATTCGTTACGTTAAGCTAGGTAATTTAAAAATAAATTATTAAAATACGATTATTAGTGAAATAGTCAGCTAAACGTTAAGTGGTGAAGTCTTGGTGGTTTTTGTAATTCCTCCCAGGAAATAAATATTTTAAATAAAAAAATGAATAAAGATAAGCCTGTAAGTATTATAACACAAAAGTGAAGAATATAGATTTAGGACAAAATATAAAAAAGGTTTATAAATTTATTAATAATAGAAATATAGAGGTGGTGAACGAAGAAACAAAAGTTAAAGCGAATTTTCTCGAAGGTGAAAATTAATATATTTGGAGGCGAGCCATAAGTCCCACAGTTTAAGTAGAGCCCGACTGGAACAACAAAACCGTAAGCCGTGATTTATTTATGAAATAAGGTAACATCTTTTTTAAGATAATTTTCATTTTATAAAGTATAAGTTCTAGTCTGTGGCATCGCAAAAAAAAAAGAACTTTGTGGGAATTATCCGCGAAGAGCTTCGGAACAAATAAGTCTCCATTTAGTGATCCACGCTATTTAGTAGGTATTTCAACCACACAAAACATAGATTTTAGTCACCACGGAAAGGCACCCAGTTGGACGAACTAGATAAATTTGCCATAAACTGTTCTTAGGTTTAGAGATTAGGTTAACGAATAAGTAGCAAATTAAGAAAAGAAGTATCCATTAGATTTGTTTAGTTACCTGATAACAAGGGGTCGTTCTAAGTAGAAAAAAAAGTTATTTGTGGTGGTCTTTACGGGCAAAGAATTTATTTAAATATTGTATTAGATAAACCCGTCCTTCAAAGAGCTCTTTTAGGGATAGCGTAAATCGTATTAAGAATATTCAGGCTTAGAAGTGTTGCCTGTTCTTGGGAATAAACTGGTACGATCCTTTTGTTTTTCATTGTTTGATTTATCTTGTTTTCCTTTCACAGGGAAATTCAATCAATTCCAGAACAAATCTAGTGTTGTCGAATTTTTTTTGTTTTTTTTATACGTTATTTTTAAAATTGTAATTGTTTATTTTTTTTCTTTTTGTGTTTTTTTTTGTCTTTACATATTTATTTTAAGTCTGCGACAGCATTGTAAATTTTTTTTGTGTAAACTTTTTTTTTTGTATTAATAAGAATTTAAACTTTATATAATAAAAATGTAAATGGCAGTGTACATAATGTCTTTGGTTTGTTAAAATTTATTTATAAGGATTTCAGGTATCAAAGTCATGACAGACAGAGTGGAATGAATCGTTGGTAAGTTGTTGGTAAATTAAAATGGTCATGGGGTCATTTATAATGGTTAAAAAAATGGCATAGGTAGGGTTTGGGCAAGGACGCATCTGGGTTTTTACAGACGCCCCAGTTCATAGGAGGTTCTGGTGGTATACTGTTTTTGTAATCTAAGGTTATTATATCCTAAATTTTCAGAAAATTATTTTTTTTATTGTTCGAAAGTATTGGGTGGTCCGGGTTGAGAAACCACCCCAATAGGAGACGTGAGCTAGTCGGCTACCCTACTACCACCTAATGCAGAAGTTTCGTAACAGTAAAAATGGCGCCCAAATTAAAACCAGGAAAACCCATATTCAATAAACTTTAATATTTAAGGAATAAAAGCATATAGTACTAGTCCAACTTAGAAGAAAATAAGCAATATAAATAAGTGGATTAGGCGCTAGGCTGCTATTCGTTAAATAGAACTTAAAATCCAAAATACAGTTTAATTATAATTGCATATACCAAAGAGGAAAAGTAACAGTAGTGGCCAAACTATGAGGTTTGATCGCATTATCGAACTATTTCCTATGATTCCTAAAGATTATATCCTAATCGAAACGTATTAGTTGCATAATCTGGAAGATATATAGAGTAAATTGAATCCTATAAGCGAATAGTTGTTATAGTTGTTCAAGAGTTTTCTAGTATAGTATACCAGCCACTGAACCCATTATAATAGGAATTGCGTCAATTACTTTACCAACAACCAACCAATTATCTTGAAAAACCTTATAATAATGAAATTAACAGTAAATAAAGTCTCTGTCCATGATTTGAGAACTGAAATCCTTGTCTTAAAAGTATTGTGTCTATTGTTTAGAATTGTTAATCAAAACGAGTTGTATACTGTTTTTTTTTTTTGTGGTGAATGTATTGTAAACTATTACCTTTAAGCATTCAAGATAAAGAAAGATTTTTTTTCAAACATAATCACATATATATTGGCACTTAGTGCCGAAAATATAATTACATTTTAGGGAATAAATTTTAGAGTATAAATTATTTTAAATTATCAGTGTTGTCTCCACCATCCAGTGTAGTAAATTAGAATCCAAAATGTTTGTAGCTCATTCAGACAAAAAACAGCCAAATCAGAAATCTGATAAGGAGAATGAAATTAACATTATAGATATGAGCCACACAATTATTACCCCAAATACTAACTCACATATAAACAGCCGATTAGAAACACCGGCAACAGCAGCTGGGAAATCTACTGGAACTATTCCAAAGAGTACCACTTCTCATCCGTTGCCTAACCTTTCATCGTCGAGCAAATGATCAGACATCAAAAAATATGCCAATATAATCAGATACATGATCAAAGAATCAAACGCCGAATATCGTTCCGATCTGGAGAAAAACCTTGAGCTGAAAATAGAAAACAGCTTGAGAACGGGATTTACAGAGATGCTGAAAGAAATTCAAAAAATTGCCAAAATAAACCGATCATCAGACGGCTCTTCAGAAATTAGGGAAGATAAAGAAAAGAGACATAGAAATGAGCAGAAATCGATGAAACCCATGTTCACCATATAATGCCAAGAAGACTGGAATTTCATTTTGCACCCCCAATTAGTGATACATCTTCAAATGGAAACGTTCCGCATAACCAACCACCAAATTCAAATCGACAAATATCGTCCATAAGAATAGATAAGTGGGACGCAGCTTTCGACGGAAATACCGATAATCTTAACATTGAAGATTTTTTTTTTCGTGTTGAGTACCTTCAACAACACCATGGATGTCCTTGGATAGAAATTATGGGAGACTTTCATAGATTATTAAAAGGAGAAGCAAAAGAATGGTATTGGTCAATAATTCGAGAGAAGGATATAAGAAACTGGCCAGAATTAACGGAAGCTCTATTACAAGAATATAGGTCGAATAGGAGCGAATATGAGTTTGTGCGCGATTTGGAGGAGCGACGTCAACGTCCTGGTGAGTCAATTGGCTCATATTTTTCAGCTATTAGAAAGTTGAGAGCTCGGTTAAAAACACCATTACCGGAACCGGAAGCCATTCGCATTATTAAAAGAAATCTGCGAACAAACCTCTCACAAATATTGTACTCTATGAAAATATATACAGTTGAACAGCTACGAGATGAATGTAAAGAAATTGAGAGAAATTATTTAAAAAAAGAACACTTTGTAACGGGACCAGCTTCACGATTTGCACACCCAAGGCGACCAGTTGATGAAATATATGAAGATCAACCGGAATTAGGCAACAGTGAGCAAATAGATGAAATTAGAATCACCCGGAATCCTAACAACAAGCCATAAAATAATCAAACTACCGTTATATGTTGGAACTGTCGCGCTCATGGTCATTCTTTTACTGATTGCCCATCAAGTCAAAGAAATTTATTTTGTTATAGATGCGGTAAAGTTGGTGTTATTACCCCTAAATGTTCAAAATGTTTGGAAAACACCATGAGGAGTGTGTCAAAGACGGGAGAGTCACGCTCCACTCAAACTCCCGATATAATATAAAAGATGTTGAGGTACAGGTAAACTTAAATAATCCAGCTAGTCGGAAGTCATCAGAAAAGGAATTGAGAGTAATAAACAGGGAATGTAAGCAAAATATTAATAAATTAGAAAACAAGAAATCTTTAAACAACCCAAAAGATTTAAAATTGGCGTATGAAGAAAAATTAAGTAATTATAACAGTGTAAGAAATAGAATTTTTAGTGAGGAAGTAGAAAAAATAGAGTAAACCGGATAAGAAAAGTTAGAGATAAATTTAAAAAGAAAAAGAATTTTTACCGGGAAATAATATCGTCTGTGCGCCTGTGTAATGCTGTAAACACTAAAGCGGGAAAAGACTCAAGAGCTTTTGCACACATTAGATTAGGAGAGATAAGTGTTGAAGGTTTGTTAGATTCTGGAGCTTCTATAAGTATATTAGGTAACAATTGCCATGAGATTGTGAATAAGTTGGAATTAGATATAGATCCAGTTTTCATGAATATTAAAACAGCCGGAGGAAAAGAACATAGCGTTTTGGCGAAAATTAGAGTACCAGTTCTTTTTACAGATCAGAATAGATTGATTGAATTTTATTTATGTCCTGATTGAATGCAAGAAGCTTATTTGGGAGTAGATTTTTGGAAAGCATTCAATTTGGCCCCTGAAATATTCCGTAATGAAGAGATTAATGTTGACAAGCTGGCAGAAAACTATCAACTTGATACAGAAAAGGTGGAACAACACAACTTATCAGAGAAGGAGATGAAAGAGTTAGAAGATATAAAACATAAATTTCGAACATTTGAGCAACAAGGGTTAGGTAGAACCAATTTGGAAAGCCACAAACTCGAACTTGTAGAGGGAGCTACCCCGTTTAAAGATAGGTGTTATCCTGTATCACCTGCGATACAAGAGTTAAATCCATTAACTCTTGTATCGCAGGTGATACAGGATAACACCTATCTTTATGCCGAAGTGGACAAAATGATACAAATAGGAGTAATAGAAGAGAGTCATAGCCCATGGTGCAACCGATGTACACTGGTGAGGAAACCTGGAAAAAATAGACTCTGTCTGGATGCGAGAAAACTCAACGAGAGAACGATTAAAGATGCTTATCCCATACAAAATATCGATGCAATCCTGAGTAGATTGGACGAAACGTACTACATAAGTAGTGTGGACTTAAAGCATGCTTTTTGGCAAATTCCACTGGAAAAGGAATCTAGAATGTACACAGCCTTCACTGTACCAGGTCGGCCATTATATCAGTACACAGTGATGCCATTTGGTCAATGTAACGCGCCGCAAAGACTGTGTAGACTCATGGACAAAGTAATTCCGCAGGAGCTTAAGTCAAACGTGTTTGTCTACTTGGATGATTTATTAAGTATATCTGCTGACTTTGAAAGTCATCTAATATTATTAAATAAGGTGGCAGAATGCCTTACTAGAGCTAATTTAACAATCGGATTAAAAAAATCTCGTTTCTGCTTTAAAGAACTAAGATATTTAGGCTTTATTGTAGGAGGTGGAATAATGAGAACTGACCCAGAAAAAAATCGAGGCAATAAAACAAATACCCTTACCTAAATCTGCAAGAGAAGTTCGCAGCTTCTTAGGCACAGCGGGATGGTATCGCCGTTTCATCCAAAATTTTTCATCATTAACAGCACCACTCACAGATCTAATAAGGAAAGGTTCAAAATTTACAATAACCCAAGAAGCAAAGGATAGTTTCAACAAGTTAAAACAAGCATTAACATCAGCACCGGTTTTAACCCATCCGGATTTTAAAAAACGATTTTATGTCCAGTGTGACGCCTCTAGTTACGGAGTGGGAGCTGTTCTTTTCCAAAAGGATGAACAAAAGAATGAAAACCCGATAGCTTTTTTTCAATGAAGTTAAACGCAGCGCAGAAGAATTACAGTGTAACTGAAAAGGAATGCTTAGCCGCAGTCTTAGCTATTAAAAGATTTCGACCATACATTGAATTAATGCCATTCACGGTTATTACAGATCATGCCAGTTTCAAATTGCTTATGTCCCTGAAAGATTTGAATGGCAGATTAGCTCGATGGGCTCTCCAGTTGCAAAGCTACGACTTCAGTATTGAACATCGTAAAGGGTCGGAAAATATTGTTGCAGACACATTGTCCCGAGCAGTAGAAGAGATAAGTTTTGCTCCAGAAGAAATAGTTGGATTCGAAACGTATGAGTTTGAGTCAGACGAATATAAAGACTTAAAGGACACCATCAGCCGAAATCAAGATAAGCTTCCTGATCTAAAAGTTGAGAACGGGTTAATATTTAAAAAACTAAGTAGTTCATCAGACACTGACGTTGAAGAATTTAAATGGAAGGTATGGATTGCGAGTTCGATAACTCATGAATTAATTAGGTTAGCTCACGAACCAGCTGAAAAATCGCACGGAGGAGTACGAAAAACACTTCAATTCTTACGCACGAAGTTCTATTGGCTAAACATGGTGTGGTAAATCTATAAAGTCACTTATTACACATTGTATTAATTTGTAGTTTTTTCTTCAATATTTATTTTATTTTTATTTTTATTTACTTAAATTGTATTTTACAAGTCGTCCACTTGCTTTTACTTACAAATTCTTATTGTTATTAATTCTTAAAATTATTCTCTATATATACAATTTTAACTTACTTCCTATTACAATTACTTATCTTCTATTTTGCTTACTTATTATGTCAAGTACATGCAATTCAATAATTTTGAGTTATACTTTAATATCGATGTCAAGTACTTGTAACGGTGACACCGATCTACTTATGAAAGAAACAAAGAAACTAGGCCACACACTAGATAGTTACACATTTTTGGTGAGAATAAGTTGCAGTTATGAATGGAATTTATATGCACACTACACCCTCACCCTTCAGAAAAATCTATCCGGTTTCAATTCATTGAAATTGGATCATTTTTAATTCGTTTGGTAATCTGAACCTTTATATGCTTGTAAATGTTAATGACTTTCAATGTTTATAATTTATAATTGCATGTTATTGATATTTGCTTAAACTATTTTCTGTTTGTTTTATTATATGACATACATTTTGTTAATGACACATATTATTATTTCTCTCTTTTTTTTTTTTTTTGGTTTTAAATTACTTTGAATGAATTTTAATAGTCAAGGTTTGTTTCAATTATTGTACGTTTATATACATACATATATATGTTTTGTTATTTTACTCTATTTAATTTTAAATATACATTTGTGTTCTTAAAATCTATATTTTTTTTTTGTGTCATGTACTTTTTAAGTCTATTTTTATGAAATGATTTTGTGGTATTCCTTATCTTAACTAGTACGTTTAGGTCATCTATGTCTACTATTTCATATGGACCTTCGTATGGTGGTTCATATTTTCTTCTGTTTTCTTTTTTGGTTAAAACTAAGTCTCCTATTTCTAATTCTATACTATTTGTTTCCTTTAATGAGTCTATACTCCTTTTATTTTTAACTGTTTGTATTAAATTTTTGGCATTTTCTAAAGAATATTTTAGTCTAGTCTTTAACTCATTAGCATAATTTTCAAAATTGTAAACCTTTGGATGATTCATGACTTCATCTCCGGGTAAACTTGGTAATTTTCCAAAAATTAGCTCAAACGGTGAATATTCAGTATCTACATGAGGAGTTATGTTATATGCGAAAGTGAAATAAGGTATGCATTGATCCCAATTATCATTGTGCACAAACGATAAAAATTATTCATTCAAAACCCTGTGATTTCTTTCGACTGTACCTAACGTCTCATGGTGATACGGCGTGGAAAAAATTTGTTTAATTTTTAATAATTCACATATTTCTTTTAATAATTCATTTCTAAATTCTGTACCCTTATCTGATTTTAATGTACTAAGTAAACCATATTTGAGTATTAAATTTTCTACTAATGCTTTTGCTATAGATCTTGCTTCTTTCGTCTCTATATGACATGCTATTATATATTTCGTTAATTCAGTTCAACAGTGACCGTGTTTGAGTACAGACGTACGTCATATCGAACGCATAACAAATATATATATATATATATTTTTTTTAAAGTATTCAATTGAACAGTGAACAGTTAGTAATAACAAAGAAATAAAGAACAAAAAATAACAACAATATAATATATTGTGTGTAAAAAAAAAAATAATAACAAATAGTGCATGGTTAAACCGGTTTGAACAATTGATAGTGAGTGTATGAGCGCACCAAATATTAATGAAAAAAATATAAAAGGTAATAACAACAATGCTTATTACTCTTTTTCTTACACAAATGCTAATAATGCAATGAACAATACAAATAATAAAAAAAAAGATGACAGTGCTTTTTTAAGCACCAGGCCAATTGACCGAACGCGTTCTTTATCCGGAAATATAAACTTATCTTCGCAAATAACAACACCAGAATAAATTACAATTCAAACAAAAAACAAAAAAGTGCAAACAGGTATGGATCGTTATATAACCATAACCAAAAGGAAGGCCAGTCCTAAGTTTTCGCAGCAAGAGCGCATTTGTATGCCGGTAAGCGAAAACAGATTCTCTGTACTTGCTACAGCGGATGATGAAGCTGAACCCGCTGTCAGGGAACAAAAATCTCCCCCGATTTACTTGCGCGAACAAACATCTAACGAAATTGTTAACATGTTGTCTCAGCTTGTAGGTAAGGAAAGCTTTTATGTAGCTTCTATACGAAGCGGTCAAATTCAAGAAACAAAGATCCAAGCGCACACTGAGAAGAATTACCGCCTAATCGCAAATCGCCTCGATGCAGATAATAAGAGCTATTATACGTATCAACTCAAAAGTGCTAAAGGTTTGATCGTCATCGTAAAGGGCATTGACAGTTCTGTTCCCACTGATGAAATAAAAAGTGCCATAGAGGTGGAAGACTATGTCGTAAGGTCAGTGCACAATATTCTAAATAAGAACAAAGTTCCCCAACCTATGCATCGTGTTGAAATCGTATTTAACGCATCGCAACTTAAATCAAAGAACTCGTTTCATCCAATATATAATTTGCGCTACCTTTTGAACAGAAGAATAACGGTGGAAGAGCCTCTAAAACGTAGCGGTCCCCGTCAGTGTACTAATTGTCAGGAATTCGGACACACGAAAACCTACTGCAAGCTACCATCCGTATGCGTTGTTTGCGGTGATGCGCACCGGACTTTGGAATGCACTTCTTCCAAAACAGACCCCAAGGTAAAAAAATGCAGCAACTGTGGTGAACACCACACAGCAAATTACAGGGGCTGCAAAGTCTTTCAACATGTAAAAAATAATTCGAAGGTCGTACGCAAACCTGATTATGAGCAATATAAAGCTTCTCAATTTCCTCGGCTTCATGCTGGTTCTGTTGCTAGTACACAAGCTACACAGCCACACACTAAGCCAAACTTTTCATATGCCCAAACATTGAGAAATGATTTACCTAATGCGAATGCCAAAAGTTCTAATGCGCATAAACATTCATATGCCCACATCTTAAAAGAGGGTGCTCAGACACCCCTCACTACCAATTCGAGCTCAATCGATAATTTAATACAAACAATGAATAATTTCATGACAACTATGCAGGGTATGTTTCAGGAAATGATGTGAACCCAAAACATGCTTCTGCAAGTTCTGCTGAGCAAAAAATGAACCAGTTAAAAATATGCTTCTGGAACGCTAACGGGCTATCCCAACATAAATATGAAGTAGAACACTTCCTGCTAGCACATGATATAGACATACTATTAGTCTCTGAAACACACTTCACTATAAAAAACTGCTTTAGAATTGATGGGTTTTTTATATATGACACAAAACACCCAAGCGAAAGGGCATGTGGTGGGACTGCCATTATAGTCCGAAAAAACATAAGGCATTTTCCATTGCCTGAATTCAACGAAGACTTTTTGCAAGCCACGACTATAAATCTTACTGATTTTAAAATTGTAGTCTCGTCAGTGTATTGCCCGCCTAGGCATAAAATCGAACACCATAAATTTGCCAGGTTCTTTGCTACGCTAGGACAAAATGTTATTGCCGCTGGTGATTACAATGCAAAGCACACATATTGGGGATCCAGACTCCTTAGTCCTAGAGGTAGGCAGTTGTATTATACAGTTCAAGCAAACAAGCTGGACGTCGTATCTGCCGGTAAACCCACCTATTGGCTCACAGATTTTAATAAGTTGCCAGACCTTATAGATTTTGCTATAGTAAAAAACATCAAACGCGACCAACTGTTAGTTAGTTCATCCTATGACCTATCTTCTGATCATTCACCTACAATTGTTATTTTACACGACAGTTTTGCCACTGCACCTAAAACCCTTAGTTTCTACCCGAACAGAAACACGAATTGGTTAAAATATAAAATGTATGTGAGCTCTCACTTACCTTTGAACATCCCACTGAGAAATCCAGCTGATATTCAAGCAGCTGTAGATCATTTTACAGATGTCGTGACTGCCGGAGCCATAGCTGCAACGCCAACAAAGCTATTAGCTAAAATAATAACGTACTAGGCAACAGCAGATATTCAGATGCTCGTCATTGAGAAAAGAAGACTAAGAAGACAATGGCAAAATAGTCGTTCTCCACACATAAAAATGCAAATGAACTTATGCCAAAAAAACTTACGCAGTAAATTGAGACAGAAACACGAATTCGCTATCGACAACTTTTTAAAAAACTTGGATCCAATGAAAAACACGGATTATAGTCTGTGGAAAGCTGTAAAGCACTTACAATGTCCTATTGCTTACGTATCCCCACTAAGACTTGTAGACCGTACTTGGGCTAAAAACTCAAGTGAAAAGGCAAGTGCGTTTGCAAATCACTTAGAGAAGGTTTTTGCACCACATGATATAAGTAATTCCACTATTCCAATTATTAGTGACACCGTGAATGATCCTATGAAATTTCGGTTGTCTTCTTTAAAATCGACAATTAAAAATACGGATATGAAGAAATCACCTGGACCTGATCGTATAACAGGATCAATGATAAGAAACTTACCTGATTCAGCTGTAAGAATTTTACTTTACATATTTAATGCCATGTTGCGCGTCGGCTTCTTCCCATGCTCTTGGAAGATGTCTGAAATTGTTATGATCCCGAAACCTGGAAAGGACTCAAGCCAGATTGCATCTTACAGGCCAATTAGCCTACTGTCAGTTTTGTCAAAAATATTTGAAAAATTATTCGTCTCGAGTGTAACTCCTTTCCTAAATGAACAAAACGTTATCCCAGATCATCAGTACGATTGAACAGGTCCATAGAATCGTTACCATTATTAGATCGGCTTTTGAAAGAAAGCAATACTGTTCAGCTTTATTTATAGACATTTCCCAAGCATTTGATAAAGTCTGCCATGATGGGCTACTTACTAAAATAGCTCGGGTTCTTCCTGAAAATACCCATAAGCTTATAAAAAGTTATTTGTCCGATAGAACTTTTAAAGTAAGGTCAAAGGACCAGCTTTCAAGATGTGCGAAAATCAGTGCAGGAGTACCTCAAGGTAGTGTGCTAGGGCCGCTATTATATATCATCTATACAGCGGATATGCCGACAAGCCCACATACATATACATCAACCTTTGCAGACGACACTGCAATTACAAGTGTCAGTAATGATCCAAAGGATGCATCTGAAAAGCTGCAGTCCCATATTCATAAGCTAGAAGACTGGCTAAAACAGTGGAAAATAAAGGTAAATCCATCAAAATGTGCTCATGTAACGTTTTCCCTTAGAAGGCAAAATTGTCCACCAATCACAATAACTAATACCACGGTTCCCGCGGAAACGCACGTCAAATATTTAGGTATCCACCTAGATCTCCGCCTAACTTGGACCCGTCACATTGAGGCAAAAATAACGTCCATAAAACTTCGAACAAATCAACTGCATTGGCTAATAAGTCCTAACTCAACTTTGGCTTTGGAATATAAAGTCCTGTTATACAAATCCGTTATAAAGCCAATATGGTCATATGGTATTCAGCTGTGGGGTACTGCCTGTGCATCAAACATCCAGAAGTTACAGAGAAGACAGTCTAGGATTTTACGTCATATCGTATGCGCCCCCTGGTACATAAGAAATGAAAACATACATAGGGATCTCAAAGTTCCCACTATCCACGAAGAAGTTAAAACATACACGTCCAAATACGTGAACAAACTAGTCGCACATCCCAACACTCTAGCACGCAATTTATTGCAATTTGATGGCCACCAGAGACTAAAAAGAACTGACACATTGAGCCTGGTGAGGCGGCTCTATCTACACAATAGAAGATAGATTTTTAAGATTTGAATACAAAAAATTAGTTATTACGTTGGTACTAACTAGTAAATAATAATTTAGAAATAAGATTTGAATACTTATTGTGAATTTCTTTTAATAGAAAGATTCAATAAAATAAAATGCAGTAAAAAAAAAAAAAATTCCCATTGCATAGTCAAAATATATCTATAGTTGTTTATTGGACGTAAAGGACCTAATGTGTCGATTACTATCGTTTTAAAACTGTCTGTAGGAGTATCTGTAATCTTTAATTGTTCTCTCGTATGTCTAGTTTGCTTATTTCGTTGGCATAAATCACACTTAGATATGTATTTATCAACATTTTTGTTCATGTTTTTCCAGATATATTTTTGTTTTAATTTTAGTAAAGTTTTCTTCCTTCCGAAATGTCCTCCTTGTGGTGTATCATGGTATAATTTTATTAATTCTTGTCTTCTTTCTTCATTTGTTATATTTTGAGGTTTATTGTATAATAATATAATTATGTCATCTTTAATGTTCTTATTTACTTCATTATATTTGGCCTTAAATTCATCTGCGGGTTAATACTAAATATTGCATAATTTCTATCGATAGCAAACTTCTTATTTCTTGTATTTTTTAAATATGATGATAGCTTCTCCAAAAGAGTACCTAAATACTTTGGATTATCACTACATATAACACGTGTTTCATTATTAAATTTATCATTTTCCACTATATATTTATATAATTCTTTTATATCATTTTCTGGCCTTTTTTCTAATATAAATTTTAATTTCGTAGCGCTTTTTATATCCTTTATCGATGTGCAATCCCACATATAGAGTTGATCAGTCTCCTTATGAGATTCACTCGTAATATTTTCTTTTTCTGATGACTTCTTGCTCATACCTCTTGTTATTACTAGTGTTTTCTTTACGTTTTCGTCATTTTCTAACGGTATCATATTTTTAAGTGTAGTAGAATCTATTTTGATTCTTGATAATGCATCCGCATTAGTGTTATTTAACCCTTTTTTTTCATATTATGTCAAAATCATAGTCAGAGAGTTCTAATCTTATCCTTGTTAGTTTAGAACTTGGATTTTTGTGTGAGAATAGTGAAATCAAAGGTCTATGGTCTGTTACGACTGTGAATTTCCTACCGTATAAATATGGTCTAAAGAATTGTATGCCCCAATAAATACCTAATAATTCTTTTTCAATTACGGGTTTATTCTTTTCGTGTTTGTTTAAAGATCTACTTGCGTAAGAAATAGGTAAATCTTCTCCTATCTGATGCATCTGTCGTCAGAATGAATGTTTTGTCAAAGTCTGGATATTGTAAAATGGGGGGTTCAACTAGTTTGTTCTTTAGTGTTTCAAATGCAGTCTGACATTCTTGTGACCATTCGAATTTTGTGCCCTTTTTTAGCAAATTGTTTAGGCAGTTGGCAATGTTTGCAAAATTTTTGATGAATCTTCTGTAATAATTACAAAATGCAATAAATCTTCTCACGTCATCAGTATTTTTAGGAGTAGGGTATTTGGAAATAACATCATGTTTACTTGGTCTGGTTTAATACCATTCGATGTAATTAAGTGTCCCAAATAAACAACTTCCGATTTCAAAAAACAACATTTAGTCGCATTTAATTTTAAATTGTACTTGGATAATCTATCGAAAACATTACATAAGTTATTGTTGTGATGTTTCAAACTACATCCAAAAACTATAATATCATCAACATACAAGAAAGCTTCGGATTCTAGTCCAGCTAGCGCTATCGTTAGCATCCTTTGAAAACTATTTGAAGATATTTTTAGTCCAAACGGTAATCTTGTATATTGGTAATGACCATTGGTTGTTGAAAATGCTGTATACGGTCTTGACTGTTGATCGAGTTTAATTTGGTGAAACGAACTAGTCATATCCAACGTGGAAAAATATTTAGCTCTTCCTAGTTTATCTAGAACATCATCTAAGCGCGTCAGTGGAAATTTATCATTTATTATTTTGTCATTTAGTTTTCTGAAATCAACGACTAATCTCCATTTTTTTTTATCGTTTTGTCCCTTCTTAGGTACTAATAAAAGTGGAGCGTTGTAAGGACTTGTAGATGGTTCTATTATTCTTTGTTTCAGTAAGTCCTTCACTTGGTTATTAATTTCCTCTGTATGTATTTGTGGTAAACGATAGTTCTTTATGTAAACTGGATTTTTGTCATTTAGTTGAATATTCTGATTGTAAAAATTATTGGTTGTCAAGTTCTCGCCTTCTAAATGAAAAATGTGTTGATATCTCTTTAATATTTCAAATAACTCTTTTGTTGCTTTTTCATCATTCTTTTCTATATTGAATTCATTTAACAGTTTTTTAAAACGTTCCTCATTGTATTCAGTAACTTTTCCACTATGATTTGTATTATATATATCAAAATTGCTTAAAGGGATAGTTTCTACTTTTAAATTTTCTATTCTTGCAGTCTCGTCTAATACGTTTAATAATTTTATATGTTTGTAACCATCTCTAGGAATTATGGTATTTGCTAAAAATACACCTTTTCCAATTTCACGGTTGCATATTACACTATCTTCTTCAATATTTATTTCCCAAGGTATAATTATTTCACTTCTTGGAGGAATTCTTATTACATTTATCTCGAATGTGTCGTTGTGAATAGGTAATGTCAATGTCTCATTTCTTGTGTTGACAGTTAAAGTGAATGTTTCATAATCTTATACTACAGTTGTATTTTAATAAAAAATCTCGTCCAAGTATACCATCTGTATGGATAGTAAAATTTTCATGTACCAACTGTATTTTATGTTTAATTAGTGTCTCGTTAATTTGTATAGATATGTTAGTGGAACCTAAGGATTTTATTTTCTCTTTTGTAATTCCTGTTAAACAGCAGAAATCATTTGGATCTTCATCATATTTATGTAATAAATCTTCTTTGCATAGTGAGATGTCAGCGCCTGTATCTATCAAAAATGTCAATACACGGTGTGTATTTTTTATATTTAGTCTCACATAATTTTTCAGATCTGATTAAATGCTAAATACTGCCCTCGAGGTTACTGGTTTTGTTCCGGAGAACCTTGGTATTCTATTGTCTCCGGACCACGGGAGTTTCCCTGGCTTCGTTCCATACAATTCACATTCCGATTTCTGTTATTGTTTTGGTAATTATTGTATCTATTACGACTATTTGCATTATTATTAAGATTACCATTGTAATTGTTACCATTATTGTAGCCATTATTACGGTAATTATTGTTATTGCCATTGTTATTGTTGCGATAGTTGTTACCACTATAATTGTTACTTCGGTAGTTATTGTTATTATAACTATTTGTCATATTGCGGTTTCTTCTATTATCAAAGTTATTTCTATTATTATTTCTGTGATTATTGTTGTTATATCTGTTATTTGAATTATTGTTATTCCTGTAATTTGCGTTGTTTCTGTTGTTTGTGTAACTGTTCCCGTTTCGTGTTGTTTGGAACATTACCTGATTTTGTCTAATATCCGTTGATGCTTCTATTGCTATTTCAATAGCCTCGTTTAAGGTATTTACTCTACTGGCTTCTATAGTCCTAACGATTTCTTGATTTTTCAGTCCGTTTTTGAAAGAATTGAATGCTATTACAGCGTTTGATTGGCTAATTGCGTCTCTATGATCCTCGCCTAAAGAAGTTATTTGGATCTCATTTAATTCCATAGTTAAGTGTTCTATTTTGTCCGCAAATTTTCTAATTGTGTCTATTTGTGTAATTCTTGTCAATTCATTCAAAATAACATTTGGCGATTTTTTTGTTTTGTAAGTCTTTTTCAATGTCGAAATTAAGGAATTTAAGTTAGTAGGAACTAATACCTGTCTTAGTTTGGTTTGCACTTTATTTGAAATTTTAGTCTTATATACAAAATTTAAAAATGAATTATATTTTGCCGAAGGTAATGTATCTTTAATTATTTCAATATTTGCTATAAATGGATCTAATTCGTTTTTATTACCATCAAAAACAGTTAGCAATTTTGAGATTGATGCTAATTCTGTTGTGTCTAAACTGTCGTTCGTCATGGTGGAATTTTCTAATCGTCCTTTTAATGTCTCAATTGTAAGTTTGTCTTCGTGGCTCTGTAGTACCTGAAATGCTGTTTCCTTTTTTTTCCTTAAATTTTAAGATATGTATTTGCCTTTGTTCTTCTGTTATTACTTTATTTCCTAATATTTTTATACTCCTGTTTTCTAATTCTTTAAGTTCTATTCTTTTACTCTGAATCGTTTCATATGTATAACCTATCACTAAGGATTTCTTTGCGTTTGATATAATGGAATCTATATGGTCATATATACTTTGCATAATTTACAATGATTTATTTTAATATAATTTTCTTGCTTTTATTTTCATTTTAAAATAAGTTCGCAATAAAGTGTGTATATATGTATATCTTTTTTTTTTGTTTTATATTTTTAAACTCTACTATTTGAAGTTAGTAAAATTCTTTCTTTTACTCTGTTTTGAATAAATTTCTTATACATTTTATGAATTTTAAATAAAATTATAATTAATTGTAAGATTATTATTAAATATAATAATGATGTTTGGCTTATGCCGATGTTGTTCGAGCCGTCATTGTTATTCGAAATTATAATTTCCTCGTTTTTCGACTTTTCATTGCCCATTTTATATTTAATAATGCACTTCTTATATTTAATAATATACTTTACTAATGCACTTATTAAATATTTTCTTTACCTCAGATTCTTATTCTTTTGTTGGTGACCCTTTTGTTTGTGGATGTCTCCTCTAGTTGCTGTTAGTGTTCATGATTTTGGTTAAGATGTCCACCGGGATCAAAATTTTCATTGGGTTCCTTCTTTGCGTGATTCTTTTGCTATTTGCCGAAAAATGTGTTTATCCTGGCATAACTACGGCCATTATCATCAAAATTTAGCTTCAGATATATTGCTTTTGTTGGTTTTGGCTTTTTATGTGCGTATTACGTACGTTTTAGTTCACTTTTTCTGTACACTTTACTTTTTTTTGTTTTAGTTCATTTTTTCTGTACACTTTACTTTTTTTTGTTTTAGTTCATTTTTTCTGTACACTTTACTTTTTGTTTTAGTTTGGCAGGGTCGCCATGTGGTAAATCTATAAAGTCACTTATTACACATTGTATTAATTTGTAGTTTTTTCTTCAATATTTATTTTATTTGTATTTTTATTTACTTAAATTGTATTTTACAAGTCGTCCACTTGCTTTTACTTACAAATTCTTATTGTTATTAATTCTTAAAATTATTCTCTATATATACAATTTTAACTTACTTCCTATTACAATTACTTATCTTCTATTTTGCTTACTTATTATGTCAAGTACATGCAATTCAATAATTTTGAGTTATACTTTAATATCGATGTCAAGTACTTGTAACGGTGACACCGATCTACTTATGAAAGAAACAAAGAAACTAGGCCACACACTAGATAGTTACAAATTTTTGGTGAGAATAAGTTGCAGTTGTGAATGGAATTTATATGCACACTACAATGGTTGTCCAAGTTAAAAATTTTGTAAACAATTGCATAAAGTGCAAAGAATGCAAATCAGTAAATGTCCGATTAGCACCTGGAATAGGAAATGAAGTAATTACCGATCGTCCGTTCTAGAAATTATATATTGACTTTCTAGGCAAGTACCCTCGGTCAAAAACTGGAAATGCTTATATTTTTGTTGTGGTAGATCACCTAACGAAGTTCGTATTTCTGAAAGCTATGAGAGAAGCTACATCAAAAAACGTCATTAAATTCTTAGTAGATCAAGTTTCCCATAATTTCGGGGTACCCGAAACAATTGACTCAGACAATGGTCAGCAGTTTATATCTAAAGAATTTAGCCAAATGATAAAAGATTATAAAATAAACAATATGCGAACTGCTGTTCATGCGCCCCAATCTAATGCAGCAGAGAGAGTAAACCAAAGCATTTTAGCAGCTATTAGAGTATATTTGCAAGATGATCAAAGAGAGTGGGACTTGAACCTTACATCTATTGAATTGGCCTTAAGAAACTCGGTGCATTCGGCAATAGGAGTTGGTCCATTCATGGCTTTGTTTGGGCATAATATGTTTACATCAGGTGCTGATTATAAATTGGCCAGGAAATTAAAATCTTTAGATGATAGTGACATGACTTGCTTAGAAGATAAAGATAGAATAAGATTAATTCGAGAAACTATTAAGGAGAACATGCACAAACAATAAGAGAAAAGTGCAATTAAATATGATAGGGGAGCAAGGATGATTCGTTTTGTTCCAGGACAAGAAGTTTTCAAACGCAATTTTGTATTAAGTAATTTTAGTAAAAATATCAATGCAAAATTCTGTAAGAAATTTTCAAAGTGTCGAGTATTGAGAGTATTAGGAAACAATATGTATGAACTCGAAACGCTAAACGGGTTACCTATAGGAGTGTATCATGCAAAGGATATTAAACAATAGGTTGAAAAAGGAACAATGCAATAGGAAGGTATTATTGGAGAAAAGGCAATATTAGACGTAATTTATGTTACTTACTAGTGCAATATTTTTTTTAGGATAGGTATATAGTGAGTAAGCTGAATTCGTCTATTTGTGTTGATTATTTTCCAATTTTTACACCTAGTACTGTGTCCATGTTATTTCCTTGCTGTGATGTAAATGTTTTCTGATAGTACCTGGTATATAGAAACAATTTTAAATGAGATGGAACATTTTGTACAAATATAGTAATAGCACAAACAAACGAGAAGCCAATGATATGCCCGGCTAACTCAAATTGTTGGGATATGTGGGTGTAGCCTACGTTGAGCGCCTCTTAAATAAAATAATGCCCTAAGGTGTAAAGAAACAAATTTATGCTGGATGAAGTGAAATAAAAAAATTTAGGCACCCGTCACACTGTCATTTCTGCGATTATCCGTGAAATAACAGAGTTTTGTTGAGGGTGGGGTAGTAGTGTATTTTTTATATTTAATTGTCTTATGTTACTTTATTTTATGTTTATTTTAATTTGGTTACTTTATGTTTATTTTATGTCTATGTTTATTGTATTTTGGATTTGGTAAAATGTGCTGACTGGAAGGTCGTGCGAGGATAATATTGCATATACAGGGTTGGTTTATTGAGTAGTAACCCAGTTGCCATATCATTAAGTTTGGCAAAAGTTTAGCTGAACAAAGAGAAATTTTAAATTCTCTGTAGTCGTTTGTGCATGCGCAAGAAACTGCATTAAGTTTCAAGGCCAAAACAAAAGATCGCTGACCTGAGCATTTTTTTTTTGTATGATTAAGAAAAGAGTGCTAATGATGCGTTAACCAGCGGTATATGTTTTTTCTATGTGTGTTTTGTTAGTAGTTGGTATATTCGTTACGTTAAGCTAGGTAATTTAAAAATAAATTATTAAAATACGATTATTAGTGAAATAGTAAGCTAAACGTTAAGTGGTGAAGTCTTGGTGGTTTTTGTAATTCCTCCCAGGAAATAAATATTTTAAATAAAAAAATAAATAAAAATTAATAAAGATAAGCCTGTAAGTATTATAACACAAAAGTGAAGAATATAGATTTAGGACAAAATATAAAAAAGGTTTATAAATTTATTAATAATAGAAATATAGCAGTGGTGAACGAAGAAACAAAAGTTAAAGCGGATTTTCTCGAAGGTGAAAATTAATATATTTGGAGGCGAGCCATAAGTCCCACAGTTTAAGTAGAGCCCGACTGGAACAACAAAACCGTAAGCCGTGATTTATTTATGAAATAAGGTAACATATTTTTTAAGATAATTTTAATTTTATAAAGTATAAGTTCTAGTCTGTGGCATCGCCAAAAAAAGAACTTTGTGGGAATTATCCGCAAAGAGCTTCGGAACAAATAAGTCTCCATTTAGGGATCCACGCTATTTAGCAGGTATTTCAACCACACAAAACATAGATTTTAGTCACCACGGAAAGGCATCCAGTTGGACGAACTAGATAAATTTGCCATAAACTGTTCTTAGGTTTAGAGATTAGGTTAACGAATAAGTAGTAAATTAAGAAAAGAAGTATCCATTAGATTTGTTTAGTTACCTGATAACAAGGGGTCGTTCTAAGTAGAAAAAAAAAGTTATTTGCGTTGGTCTTTACGGGCAAAAAATTTCTTTAAATATTGTATTAGATAAAACCGTCCTTCAGAGAGCTCTTTTAGGGATAGCGTAAATCGTATTAAGAATATTCAGGCTTAGAAGTGTTGCCTGTTCTTGGGAATAAACTGGTACCATCCTTTTGTTTTTCATTGTTTGATTTATTTTGTTTTCCTTTCACAGGGAAATTCAATCAATTCCAGAACAAATCTAGTGTTGTCGATTTGTTTTGTTTTTTTATACGTTATTTTTAAAATTGTAATTGTTTATTTTTTTCTTTTTTTAGTTTTGTGTTTTTTTTTGTCTTTACATATTCATTTTAAGTCTGCGACAGCATTGTAAATTTTTTTTGTGTAAACTTTTTTTTTTTTGTATTAATAAGAATTTAAACTGTATATAATAAAAATGTAAATGGCAGTGTACATAATGTCTTTGGTTTGTTAAAATTTATTTATAAGGATTTCAGGTATCAAAGTCATGACAGACAGAGTGGAATGAATCGTTGGTAAGTTGTTGGTAAATTAAAATGGTCATGGGGTCATTTATAATGGTTAAAAAAATGGCATAGGTAGGGTTTGGGCAAGGACGCATCTGGGTTTTTACAGACGCCCCAGTTCATAGGAGGTTCTGGTGGTATACTGTTTTTGTAATCTAAGGTTATTATATCCTAAATTTTCAGAAAATTATTTTTTTTATTGTTCGAAATTATTAGGTGGTCCGGGTTGAGAAACCACCCCAATACGTGACGTGAGCTAGTCGGCTACCCTACTACCACCTAATGCAGAAGTTTTGTAACATGGAATATGTTAGATTAAAATGCAAAAGTCTCATACTATCCAAATAGATAAAACATTTTTTTGAGTTATTTTAATAAAGAAATCGATTTGGTGTTTTATAATAATCCTGAAGATCTTTAAAAAAACTGAGATTCCCTGAAAAGTCTAAAGAATGGCGGCGTTTTATTGTTTCGTTCCAGACTATTTTAAAAGCTGTTTTACTACTTCACAATGACTACAAATACGCATCCGTTTCACTCGCACATGCAACAGATGTGAAAGAAAACTATGGAAATATAAAGTTATTACTCGACTGTTTTTAATCAAAGTCTCTGTACCTTTTTTTTTTGGAAGAGATGAGGAAAGCTGTATAGGATGGAAGTAAATGTTCTTATGAGCCTAAAAACGTTGTTTAAACCCACTTTCGTTTCTCAATAAAATTCCAGCCAATGAAATGAAATAAAACAAAACGAATTTGAATTAGAAACAATTAGGAGTATTTTTTTATTTATGAGGTGGAGACCGAATCGTCTTACCAGTTTGGAGGTTGAAATTAGAAGGGTTTAATTTACGAGCTTTTTTCCCAAAATAAGTATCTACGCCATCTTTTATTTATTTAACGAAATATTGGAACTTATTTTGACAGGAGGAGATTAGAACTTTGCGGCCTTTAAAACAGGCAGCGTACATATATGTTAAAAAAAGGGGATTTAATTACATTATTTTCGGGATTAATGAAATTTCATATATTTGTTTTGACATAAACATCGACAAAATTATATATGCATAGTATTCATGGATCATTTGTGCTGATTTGAAAATAATAGCAATGTTAACTAGATTACAAAGAGGATATTCAAAATTTTGTTGATTTTTATTCGAATGGGATAGTCGAGCAAGATATAAACACTACAAAGACAAAAATCAGCCACGACGAGTGAGCGAAAAATGTATATCAAGAACTTTTAGTTCATAAAGACAAAATTCTTCTACCACCTCTTCATACATATAAAGCTGGCCTAAAGAAAAACTTTGTTAAAGAAAAAGGTTGGTGAAGGCTTTCAATACCTTAAAAGTATATTTCGCCGAATCGGCCATGCAAAATTAAGAGAAGAAATCTTTATAGGTCCACAGATACGAGAGCTTATGAAGACCGTAACCTTTAAAATTAAGTTAAAATTTTTTTTAAACTTTGATTCTACTGAATCTTTTCTTTTAAAGAAAAACTTACAGTAAGTATTCAAATCTTATATTTAAAACATTAATTATTATTTATTACCAAGGTAGTAACTAATTTACTATATTCAAATTCTTATAAGTATATACTATCGGGGAAGAGAATGCCATATCGCTGGGCTCAATGTATCTGGTTTTTCAGTATCTGGTTCCTATGAAACTGTAGTATATCGCACGCTAGGCTGTTGAGATGATCCACTAGTTTGTTTACGTAATTGGACGAGTATGTTTTTGTTTCTTCTTGGATAGTGGGAACTTCTAGAGATCTATGGATATTTTCATTTCTTATATATTAAGAATCGCATACGATAAGACGTAAAATCCTAGACCGTCTTCTTTGTAGCTTCTGGATGTTTGATGCACAAGCAGTACCCCACAGCTGAATGCGATATGTCCATATTGCTTTTATAATGGATTTGTATGAAAGCAATTTGTAATCCAAAGCCAGGGTTAAGTTAGGCACTATTTGCCAGTGTAGTGAATTGTTCTGAGTTTTATGGCCGGAATTTTTGCCTCCTTATGGCAGGACCAAGCTGCCATAAGGAGCTGTTTCCGCTGGAACAGTGATATTTGTTATCGTAATTGGAGTACAATTTTCCATCATGAATAAAAACGTTGCGTGAGCACATTTCGAAGGATTTACCTTAACCTTCCACTTTTTTAACCAGTTCTCTAGCTCATGAATATTGGGCTGCAATTTTTCAGATTCAACATTCGGATCATCACTGACTCTTATAAATGAAGTGTTGGCATATCCGCGTAGATGATGTATAATAGCGACCCTATTATACTACCTTGGGGGACTTCTGCAGAGATGCTGTCAGTTTTAGAAAACTGATCTTTTGGCCTAACTTTAAGCGTTCTATCAGTCAAATAGCTCTTAAGAAGCTTGTAGGAGTTTGCAGGTAGAACTCGTGAGTAGCCCATCATGCCACACTTTATTAAACGCCTGGGAAATGTCAATAAATAAAGCTGAACAGTATTGCTTATTTTCAAATGCCGTTCTAATGACGGTGACAATTATATGAACTTGCTCAGTAGTACCATGACTCGCACGAAATCCAAACTGATGGTCAGGGATAATGTTTTGTTCATTAAGATAAAGCGTTAAAGCAGAGCCGAATAATTCTTCAAAGAACTTAGACAAAATTAAGAGTAGGAAACTGTATGATGTAATCTGGCTTTCCTTGTTTAGGGATCATAACAATTTCATTCATCTTCCAAGCGCATGGCATAGATACTGTAAAACAATCAGATTCGGGTGATTTTCTCATATATATTTTTTAAATTATCGATTTTAATGTTGTAGCGAAATATCATAGAATAATTTACAGTGTCACTAATATTTGGTATAGTGAAGCTATTTCTGTCATAAAGTATAAAAACCTTTTCGTAGTGATTTCAGAATGCATTTATCTTATCAATAGTTTTTGGCCCAGGTGTGGTTTTCAAGTCTTCTGAGAGATTCTTAAGGAATTGGACACTTTATGCACCTTACAGCTTGCTAGAGACTATAATCTGTGATATTTGCTGGATCTAAATTTGTTTAATACATCTCGGTAGTGGATGTATGTTTCTGCCTCAGTTCATTGCGTAAGATTCTCTGGCATAAGTTTAGTTGGACCTTTATGTCTTTTAACTGTTCGGTTTGCTGGCGTTGTACATCTGGCTACTTTAGACACGATGTTTGTAAAATAATCCACAGCTTCTTGAATATCAGTCGGGTTAGTCAGAGGAATATTCTGATATAAATGAGAGCTCACATATTTTCCATATTTGATCAAATTCTTGATTTTATTTGCTTAAAAACTATTGGTTTTAGGTGCAGTGGAAAATCTGCCGTGTAAACTAATGACGGTGGGTAAGTGATCAGAAGATAAATCGTATGATGAAATGATTAAAATTTTTTCACGTCTGATGTTTTTTACATGTGCAAAATTGATCTATCAGCTTGTTAAAGTCTGTTGGTCAATAGGTGGGGCTACCTCCAGATACGACATCAACCTCATTAGCTTAAACTGCGTTACGCAACTGCCTTCCTCTACTGCTAATGAGTTAAGAGCCGCAATTTGTGTGCGTTGCATTGTAGTGTCCAGCTGCAAAAAACTTTTGTCCTAAAGTAGCAAAGAACCTGGCAAATTGATCGTTTTGAAACTTATGTCTAGACGAGCAATACACAGAAGAATTCTGACATTGGAAAATGCCTTTGTGCACCGTGCCAAATGCTCTTCCACTCGAGTGTTTAGTGTATACGAGAATTTCATTAACTCAAAAGCAGTTTTTTCGAATGAAGTGCATTTCAGGGACTAAAAGGAAATGTTCCACTTCATATTTATGTTGGGAGAACTCGTTGGTGTTCCAGAAGCATATTTTTAACTGATTCATTTTTTACGTAGCAAAATTTGCCGCAGCATAATTTGGGTTCATATCATTTCCTGAAACATACCCTGCCTAGTTGTCATAAAATAGTTTATTGTTTGTATAAGATTTTCAATTAAGCTCGAATTATTCATAATATGTATCTCCGCACACTCTTTTAAGACGTGAGCATATACATATTTTTGCGAGTTACCATTCACGATTACCATTAGGTAATTGTGCATCATTTTTTAGTACTTGGGCATACGAGTATTGTGTTTTGGTATGTGGCTGCGTACTAGTAATAGAACCAGCATAAAGCGAGGGAAATTGGGAAGCCGTATATTGTTCGAATTCGGGTTTTCGTAGTATTTTTTACATGTTGGAAGACTTTACAGTCCGTTTACTTTCTCACATATTTCACGCGGTATTTCATTAACTTCATCACGAATATTTTGTTTGAGTTGCTCCAGCGTTTCTGGTTTGTTTGCATAAACCTTGGTTTTCAGATATCCCCACAAAAAGAAGTGCAGATCAGCCAAATCAGGCGATCGAGGAGGCCAATCAACGTCACCATTCCTGGAAAGAACTTGCCGTGGAAAGAGATCTCGCAGTAATTCCATTGTAATCCTGGCTGTATGAGATGACATGAAGTAGCACCGTCTTGTTGAAACCACATTTTAGTCAAGCCCAAAGCATGCAGTTGTGGCGTTAAAAAGTTTTCAATCATATCACGATATCGCTCCCCATTGACAGTTACCGTTACGCCGTTTTCAGTTTCAAAGAAGTAAGGTACACTGACCTCTCCTGACCAAATTGCACACCAGACTGTCACTTTTAAAGGATACAGAGGTGACTGATGAATAATTTAAGGGTTTTCTATTGCCCTGAACAGGCTAATCTGTTTATTCACATATCCATTCAAATGAAAATGTGCCTCGTCATTCATTATCATTTTTTCATGAAAATCGGGGTCACAAAGTAGTAAACAGAGGTGAAACGACAATATAGTAATCTTTATATCTCTCCGTCTCGTTTCCTCAGAACCTTAGTTTTGTTTTTACGTTTTTGTTTTTATTTTGATTTTCTTGCCGTGTTTATTTTTAGTGCTATTAAAACACATTTTTTTTGGTAAATATAAGAGTGGGTTATGCACTTAAATACATTTTAAATTTGTTTAATATAATTTTTTTATTAAAACAAATAATGAACCTTATTAACAATATTTTAATTTTACTTTCTGAAATTTGCATTTAATCACATTAGATTTTTAGTTTATTTATTTCCCTGCATTTCGTCAACAAAATGCTATATTTGTCTCTTTCTAACAGAACCCAGAGTAAAAAAACTGAGTTTTTTATTTTTTATGTGTCAAAGTCTTCACATCTGGTTACCTTGTGTCGGGGTTGTCATGAGCGAGCTGTAGCATCCTATTGGCATATGTACTGCGTCGTAAGTGGTCTTCTGAATGAAGCTCTTGTGTCAACTACATCTTAAATGGAAAAAAATGCAAATCTTTGTGCAAAATTGTTCTTTGAAGAGCTGCTGAGCACGATGTCGAATTGAGACTGATGGATTGTTTTGAACACTTTCTTGAACAGCAGTAGTGTTTTCAGCCGATCTTGCAGTACGTTGTGGTCCATGCTTGGGCCTATCAGCTACAGTTCCTTTTTCTTCGAAATCATTCACTACACGATAAATAGTGCGTCTTGTTGGCACGTTGTTTCTCCCACAAATTTCACGTAACATTCTCAGCGTCACAGTAATCGATGATTGATATTGAAAAATGTTTTAACAATTAAAACACGTTGGTTTACCGAATATTTTTCCATAATAAATTTGCCACATCTCTACTTCATGACTGCCAAATATGAACTGTCAAGACTAATGTTTACCAAAATGGCGACAAAACAAATTAGTGTACCGTCCCGGCGGACACCCTGTAGATAACGTCGCTTATACTTCGTTTCAATATTTAAAACTGAAGCTCTATCAAAGTTAGGATAGTGACTTAATTCGGAATGGGAAGATAGAACTGTTTTATTTGAATTTATACACCTTTGGCCCGGCTATTCTAGTGATTAGCATATTTTTCTTTGTACCAACATATTATAACTCTCCTGATCATTTCCGTTACAAGGTATTTTATAAACAATATTTGACATATCCAATATTTTAATTCTATCTTTTGTTTTGCTAAACACTCTATTTAATGTATAGGTATGATAAGACATTTAATATTTTTAATTTTTCTAGTAGCTTTGATATTACTAGTACATAAGTTAGCGACTTAGGCTCTGCTACGCTTCTTGTATTTTAATTTCTTCTGTTCTTAAAATGCTTAATTAATCTATAAGACAGTTGTTTCAGAAAACTTTTATCCATTAACAAGTTTCTAATCCTTTCCTTATTCTTTATGTGAAACTCATTGTCACTTATCGTTAAAACTCTTTCCACCAAATTTTTAGCTGTATTAATAATGATTCTTTTGCAGTGCTTAGAAAAATAGTTTATGATTCTCCCAGATGCTGCTAACTTTTGATACCAATACATCACTAAATTCATTTTCGTCAGTAAATTTTATGCTATTATTAAATCAATTTAATGATTCCAAAACATTATCAATTTCACATTCGGAAATAATGCAAAATAAATCATTCACATACTTTGTCATTATTTTAGGCTTAGTTTTTAATTTCCCAATACATGTATCAAGTAACTATAAGCTACAATTGAAGATGCTGGTCATCGGAAGACCTTCCTTTTGCACATATATCTTTCCATTATATTAAAAATATATGTATATTGCCGTCCTTTATTACATTCCATTTTTCATTAATTGTTGTTATTGCCAAAAGAACCGGTATACTTGGAAATAATAATACTACATTAAAATAAACTAATTTTTCATTATGTTCTATTCTCAAATTCCTAACCCTATTTCTAAGTTCTAGAGAGTCCTTAACATTATACCTATAAAACTCAGTAATCCTTTTCAAAATGTTAGCCACAAATTTGCATAACTCGTATGATGGTGAATATACAAATGCACAAATTGGTCTTAAGGGAAACTCTGGCTTGTGAATCTTAGTACGACCATACCACCTAGGTGCAGTCGCAATCTTAGTTTTAAGTTTCTTCTTTTCAACAGTCTTAATAAATTTATTCTTAAATAGTTCTTCTACCATTTCATTATTTATGTACTGCAGTTTATTAGTTGGATATTTAGTCACCAACTGACATTTCGTAATATTACCTACAATATTGTTAATTCTGATGTCATAATCTTTTTTCTTTAAAACTACTGTGGTATTACCTTTAGGCGTTTTTAAAACGAGTATATCTTAATTGCTTTTAAGGAACCTTTCTGTTAATTTAACTTTATCTAACATAAACTTATCCCTATTTGTCAATCTCATTTTGTTATAGTGATTATCTACTATTATAGTTAACCTAGTTATAGCTATTTCCTGGTCTTTGTAGCGTCAGTATGATATCTTCTCCGTCCGTTATCATTTTTAAAACCGAAAAATACTCCTTTCTTATATGCAGAACATCTTTATGACCTAGTGAGAGTATATATTGTACTTCATTAGGAATATCTACATGAGTCTTATTGACAAACCACTTTCTATTAAATTTAATACCTAACTCTTTTTCCTGTTAATCCCGGAGACAATTAAATCTCCTAAAGTGTACTTATTTTACCATATCCTTACAAGAACCTGTTATGATATTTTTAAAATTCATCCTTCATCCCCCTCTCATTATTGTCACAGTTTAAAAGTGCTTCAACATTGCGTGATTTTCTCTCATCTACACCCAGTTGTTCTTGAAACCGCGTGACAGAAATTGTCAATGAAGGTGATTGAACGAAATAGAAAGAGGAAGATATAGACATGTTAGTCAAAAAGACAGAAAAAAACGTTTAACTGAAGAAGAGGAAAAAGAGGGTAAAAACTGGCAGCCTCTAGAGATTCCTAGTTGAAAACGATCACATTGCGAGTCTTTTTGATTTCAGACAGCCAAAGGGTTAAGAAGTCATAGATAAGGAGAAAAAAAACGAGGAAAAGTGAAGCCGACGTTTATTAAGGAAGAACAAAAATGCCAAAAACCAGAAGAAACTTGAACAATTTCGTGCAAAGAATAAAAGGTCGAGCCCAGTTTGCAAGTTTAAGGAAGGCTGAGAGTTATCTATTCAACACCATCAGACGCACGTCCACTTGGCTGGATTGTAGGCGACTCAGTTAAAGAACACACTGTTCCTTGCCAATATCCATCATTAACTCGACGAGGTAGAACCAACAGAGAAGGCCATGTCTCCAGAAGAAAATCTTTGTGAAACCCACTTCAGTCAGCACGTTCAGACTAATTTAAACGGCCAGTTCATTGTCAGCGTTCCATTTAAAAAAACCAAACAGCAATGGGCCATTCACATCAAATAGCATACAATTAGTCTAGAGGTTTCTCTTCAGAAAAATGAAAATGTGCAACGTTAATATAGATAATATACGCAATTGAAGATGCTTTATTCAACATCATTATGTTCTAAAGCCAGACAGCACTCCAACAAAACTTAGAGTAGTATTCGACGCATCGTCAAAAACGTCTACAGGATATTCTCTTAGTGATTTAATGCACACAGGTCCAACTGCATAAAGTGAGTTATTTTCAATTTTACTTTGTTTTTGAATGTCGAAATTTTATTTTTACAACCGATATGGAAAAAATTTATAGCCAAATATTAATTAATCCTGATAACCATCAATACCAATTGATCATTTGGAGAGAGAATTCATCATTACCAATTTATTATTACGGACTAAATACCGTAACATACGGAACACGAGCAGCTCCGTACTTAGCTACTAAGTTTTTACAACTGATTACAGAAGAAAACAAGGCAAGTTACTCACTTGATCTCATATGTTAAGAGAAAACTTTTATGTGGATGATGGCCTTGGTGGTTTAGATAATCTGAAATCAGCTATCGAAGCACAAGGGCAACTAAAACATATTTTAGAAAAACATGGATTTAACCTCAAAAAATGGTGTCCAAATAATTCAAGGCTTCTGGAGGATATACCATAAATTGATCGAGTGATTAACTTAGATTTCGATGGCAGTGATAATAAAACAAAAATATTAGGATTACATTGGGTGCCTCAAATTGACCATGTTTGCATTAAGGTGAGCCTTCATGAACTACAATTAGTACCAAAGCTTACAGTAACATCAGAGTTATGTGCCGCAGTTAATGCAGCCGAACTTGCTCATAAAGTAAAGGTTAATTTTAACCTTTAAAATCAGCCTATGTTTCTATGGACTGATTTCGAAATTGTGCTATCGTGAATTAACTCACAATCACCTTCTTATAAAATATTTGTGGCAAATAGAATATCAACTATACAATCGTTAATATTACCAGAACAGTGGCGTCATGTGAAATGAAAGGATAACACTGCAGACATTCTATCCCGAGAACTTCAACCAGCTAATCTGCCTGCAAATGGATTATAGTTTCATAGACCAATGTTTCTTCATGCAAAAGAAGTGCTATGGCCATCGAAATTCTTATCTAAAATATCCAACCCAAATAACACTGAAATGAAGAAAGTAGTTATGACAGTGATAAAAACCGATAATGATTTCATATATAAAATTCACCATAAGAATTCTTATAGAACCTTGCAAAACATTGTGGCATATGTCATTAGATTCACAAGGACGAAAACGTCTCACGTATCCCACCAAAACGATTTTAAGCTTTTGAGAACTCGATAGTATTATCCCTCCTCCTCATCCCTGCGGTTCTGTGTAATAATTTAGTAGTTGCACAATTTCAGGTTTGTATTTTAAAGGAATGGAGATAGCAAAACTTAATACGCCAGAGTGGAAAGTATTAGTTTATTGCGATCTTAAGCCTCTTCTATCCGAAATAAGTTTCCTATCATTAGGCTTGATACCCTGCAACAGCTGTGTCGTACAATACAAAAACATCCAACGTGCAATATTTTGACATAGTTGGCAATATTGCGCGATCACTATTTGTTGTTTTAGATTCGGAGTATGCTGACGAAATGTCACGGACTATAAATAGGGCGAAATTGGAGTACGACCACATTGCAAGTCTCTTAAAGAGCCAAACACCAATAATTGATTCAACCATGAATATCATCAAACAGGATGAGATTAATACTCAGCAAAGGATAAATGAGATCTAAAAAATGGTTGAGCACACCAAAAATTAGTTATTTGAAAAATTGTACAGCTGGACAATTTGCAACTTAACGGATTTCTATCAACCCATCATTGACAGCAATAAAGCTAGAAAGAATAGAAGCTGAAATCATAAATGTACCTACTGATGCCCATAATAAAAAAATAAGCCCCTTATTGCTATCACCGCACCAGTTAAATTATGAAATTACTATAATTAAGGCTCACCTTCCAACATCCCATACACTATAATCAAAAGATGATAGCTTAATTGAACTATATAATCTGATGAACGCGAAAGGAGCCGTAACAATAAATGAAGTCATTTTCGAAATTAACGAAGATCCAAGCCCACACTGAGAAGAATTATCGCCTAATCGCAAGTCGTCTCGATGCAGATAATAAGAGCTATTATACGTATCAACTAAAAAGTGCTAAAGGTTTGATCGTCATTATGAAGGGCATAGACAGTTCTGTTCCCACTGAGGAGATAAAAAGTGCCATAGAGGTGGAAGGTTATGTCGTAAGGTTAGCGCACAATAGTCTAAATAAGAATAAAGTTCCCCAACCTATGCATCGTGTTGAAATCGTGTTTAATGCATCGCAACTTAAATCAAAAAAACTCGGCTTTTGAACAGAAGATTAACGGTGGAAGAGCCTCTAAAACGTAACGGTCCCCGTCAGTGTACTAATTGCCAGGAATTCGGACACACGAAAACCTACTGAAAGCTACCATCCGTATGCGTTGTTTGCGGTGATGCACCGGACTTTGGAATGCACTTCTCCCAAAACAGTCCCCAAGGTCAAAAAATGCAGCAACTGTGGTGAAAACCATACAGCAAATTACAGGGGCTGCAAAGTATTTCAAGATGTAAAAGATAATGCGAAAGTCGTACGCAAACCTGATTATCAGCAATATAAAGCTTCCCAATTTTCTCGGCTTCATGCTGGTTCTGTTGCTAGTACACAAGCTACACAGCCACACACTAAGCCAAACTTTTCATATGCCCAAACATTGAGAAATGATTTACCTAATGTGAATGCCAAAAGTTCTAATGCCCACGTCTTAAAAGAGGGTGCTCAGACACCCTTCACCAACAATTCGAGCTCGATCGAGAACTTAATACAGACAATGAATAATTTCATGACAACTATGCAGGGTATGTTTCAGGAAATGATGCGAACCCAAAACATGCTTCTGCAAGTTTTGCTTGGCAAAAAATGAACCAGTTAAAAATATGCTTCTGGAACGCTAACGGGCTCTCCCAACATAAATATGAAGTAGAACACTTCCTGCTAGCACATGATATAGACATACTATTAGTCTCTGAAACACACTTCACTATAAAAAACTGCTTTAGAATTGATGTGTATTTTATATATGACACCAAACACCCAAGCGAAAGGGCATGTGGTGGGACTGCCATTATAGTCCGAAAAAACGTAAGGCATTTTCCATTGCCTGAATTCAACGAAGACTTTTTGCAAGCCACGACCATAAATCTTACTGATTTTAAAATTGTAGTCTCCTCAGTGTATTGCCCACCTAGGCATAAAATCGAACACCATGAATTTGCCAGGTTCTTTGCTACGCTAGGGCAAAAATTTATTGCCGCTGGCGATTACAATGCAAAGCACACATATTGGGGATCCAGACTCCTTAGTCCTAGAGGTAGGCAGTTGTATTATACAGTTGAAACAAACAAGCTTGACGTCGTATCTGCCGGTAAACCCACCTATTGGCCCACAGACTTTAATAAGTTGCCAGACCTTATTGATTTTGCTATAGTAAAAAACATCAAACGCGATCAACTCTTAGTTAATTCATCCTATGACCTATCTTCTGATCATTCACCTACAATAGTTATTTTACACGACAGTTTTGTCACTGCTTCTAAAACCCTTAGTTTCTACCCGAACAGAAACACGAATTTGTTAAAATATAAAATGTATGTGAGCTCTCACTTACCTTTGAACATCCCACTGAGAAATCCAGCTGATATTCAAGCAGCTGTAGATCATTTTACAGACGTCGTGACTGCCGCAACCATAGCTGCAACGCCAACGAAGCCATCAGCTAAAATAATAACGTACCAGGCAACAGCAGATATTCAGATACTCGTCATTGAGAAAAGAAGACTTAAGAAGACAATGGCAAAATAGTCGTTCACCACACATAAAAATGCAAATGAACTTATGCCAAAAAAAACTTACGGAGTAAATTGAGACAGAAACACCAACTCGCTATAGACAACTTTTTAAAAAACTTGGATCCAATGAAAAACACGGATTATAGTCTGTGGAAAGCTGTAAAGCACTTACAATGTCCTATTGCTTACGAATCCCCACTAAGACTTGAAGACCGTACTTGGGCTAAAAACTCAAGTGAAAAGGGAAAAGCGTTCGCAAAGCACTTAGAGAAGGTTTTCACACCACATGATATAAGTAATTCCAATTATTAGCGACATCGTGAATGATCCTATGAAATTTCGGTTGTATTCTTTAAAATCGACAATTAAAAATACGGATATGAAGAAATCACCTGGACCTGATCGTATAACAGGATCAATGATAAGAAACTTACCTAATTCAGCTGTAAGAATTTTACTTTACATATTTAATGCCATGTTGCGCGTCGGCTTCTTCCCATGCTCTTGGAAGATGTCTGAAATTGTTATGATCCCGAAACCTGGAAAGGACTCAAGCCAGATTACATCCTACAGGCCTATTAGCCTACTGTCAGTTTTGTCAAAGATATTTGAAAAATTATTCGTCTCGAGTGTAGCTCCTTTTTAAATGAACAAAGCGTTATCCCAGATCATCAGTTTGGTTTGCGAGCGGGGCATAGTACGATTGAACAAGTCCATAGTATCGTTACCATTATTAGATCGGCTTTTGCAAGAAACCAATACTGTTCAGTTTTATTTATAGACATTTTCCAAGCATATGATAAAGTCTGCCATGATGGGCTACTTAGTAAAATAGCTCGGGTTCTACCTGAAAACACCCACAAGCTTATAAAAAGCTATTTGTCCGATAGAACTTTTAAAGTACGGTCACAGGACCAGCTTTCAAGATGTGGGGAAATCAGTGCAGGAGTACCTCAAGGTAGTGTGCTAGGGCCGTTTTTATATATCATCTATATAGCGGATATGAAGACAAGCCCACATACATATACATCAACCTTTGTAGACGACACTGCAATTACAAGTGTCAGTAATGATGCAAAGGATGCATCTGAAAAGCTGCAGTCCCATATTCATAAGCTAGAAGACTGGCTAAAACAGTGGAGAATAAAGGTAAATCCATCGAAATGCGCTCATGTAACGTTTACCCTTAGAAGGCAAAATTGTCCACCAATCATAATAACTAATACCACGGTTCCAGGGGAAACGCACATTAAATATTTAGGTATCCACCTAGATCGGCGCCTAACTTGGTCCCGTCATATTGAGGCAACAACGATTATGGAGTACAGTTGTGACCTTGGTTACATACAGACCTACGTAATATTTAGCGTATAATAAATACGAGCCTTTTTTATTAAGAAATTCCATTGAACAAGTGCAAAGATACACAACAACATATTATATAGTGTGAATTTGAAACAAACACAAATAGTACGTGGTTATTTAAACCGATTAAAAATTTTGCCGATAGTTTATGAGTGCACCAAACATATATGATCAAAAAGGTAATAAAACAATGGTTATTACTCTTTTAGTTATACAGATCCTAATAATGCAATGAACATAATAAAAAAAAGATGACAGTGCTTTTTTAACTACCAGACCAATTGACAGAACGCGTTCATTATCCGCCAATATAAACATATCTTCAACGCCTGAATCAAATAAAAATAAACAAATAAGCGGTACAGGTGCTATACCAAAATCAGTTCAACAACCCAACGAAACATGTAATGCAACAAATCCCGTACAAAAAGTGCAAAAGGGTATGAATCGATTTATAACCATAACCAAAAGGAAGGCCAGTCCTAAGTCTTCGCAACAAGATTGCACAGCGAAACAATATAAAAGTTCTGATGTAGCTGAAAAGCCGGTAAGTGAAAATAAATTCTCCATACTTTCCACCTCTAATGATGCAGATGCTCAGCCCGCTGTCAAGGAACAGAAACCTCCACCGATTCACTTGCGTGAGCAAACATCCAATGCTATTGTAAACATGCTGTCCCAACTCGTAGGAAAGGAAAATGTCTACGTGGCAAATCCAAGAAACCAAGATCCAAGCACATAGGGAAAAAATTGTCGACTCATCGTAAGCCGACTTGAATCTAAAAATAAAAGCTATTATACGTATCAATTAAAAAGTGCTAAACGTTTGAATATTGTTGTAAAGGGCATAGATACTTCCGTTCCTAGGGAGGAAAAAAAGTGCTATAGAAGCGGAAGGTTACGCCGTAAGAACAGTGCATGAATAATGTTCTCCAACCTATGCATCGGGTGAACGACTATTTTGCCATTGTCTTCTTAGTCTTCTTTTCTCAATGACGAGCATCTGAATATCTGCTGTTGCCTGGTACGTTATTATTTATATGATGGCTTTGTTGGCGTTGCAGCTATGGCTGCGGCAGTAACGACGTCTGTAAAATGATGTACACCTGTTTGAATATCAGCTGGATTTCTCAGTGGAAAGTTCAAAAATAACTGAGAGATCACATACATTTTATATTTTAACCAATTCGTGTTTCTGTTCGGGTAGAAACAAAGGGTTTTAGGTGCAGTGACAAAACTGTCGTGTAAAATAACAATTGTAGGTGAATGATCAGAAGATAGGTCATAGGATGAACTAACTAACAGTTGGTCGCGTTTGATGCTTTTTACTGTAGCAAAATCAATAAGGTCTGGCAACTTATTAAAGTCTGTGGGCCAATAGGTGGGTTTACCGGCAGATACGACGTCCAGCTTGTTCGCTTGAACTGTATAATACAACTGCCTACCTCTAGGGCTAAGAAGTCTGGATCCGCAATATGTGTGCTTTGCATTGTAATCACCAGCGGCAATAAATTTTTGTCCTAGCGTAGCAAAGAATCTGGCAAATTCATGGTGTTCAATTTTATGCCTAGGCGGGCAATACACTGATGAGACTACAATTTTAAAATCTGTAAGATTTATGGTCGTGGCTTGCAAAAAGTCTTCCCTGAATTCAGGCAATGGAAAATGCCTTACGTTTTTTCGGACTATAATGGCAGCCCACCACATGCCCTTTCGCTTGGGTGTTTGGTGTCATATATAAAAAACCCATCAATTCTAAAGCAGTTTTTTATAGTGAAGTGAGTTTCAGAAACTAACAGTATGTCTATATCATGTGCTAGCAGGAAGTGTTCTACTTCATATTTATGTTGGGAGAGCCCGTTAGCGTTCCAGAAGCATATATGAATGTTTATGCTCATTAGAACTTTTGGCATTCGCATTAGGTAAATCATTTCTCAATGTTTGTGCATATAAAAAGTTTAGCTTAGTGTGTGGCTGTGTAGCTTGTGTACTAGCAATAGAACCAGCATGAAGCCGACGAAATTAGGAAGCTTTATATTGCTCATATTCAGGTTTACGTACGACCATCGCATTATTTTTTACATATTTAAATACTTTGCAGCCCCTGTAATTTGCTGTATGGTTTTCACCACAGTTGCTGAATTTTTTGACTTTGGGGTCTGTTTTGGAAAAAGTGCATTCCAAAGTCCGGTGCGCATCACCGCAAACAACGCATACAGATGGTAGCTTGCAGTAGATTTTCGTGCGTCCGAATTGCTGGCAGTTGGTACACTGACGGGGACCGTTACGTTTTAGAGGCTCTTCTACCGTTATTCTTCTGTTTAAAAGGTAGCGCAAATTATATATAGGATGAACAGAGTTTTTGATTTAGGCTGAGATGCGTTAAATACGATTTCAGCACGATGCATAGGTTGGGGAACTTTATCCTTATTTAGAATATTGTGCACTGGCCTTACGGCATAACCTTCCACCTCTATGGCACTTATTTCCTCAGTGGGAACAGAACTGTCAATGTCCTTTACGATGACAAAAAAACCTTTAGCATTTTTGAGTTGATATGTATAATAGCTCTGTTTGCAGTACTTGGGGAGCTTTTATATTGTTTAGCAGTGCGATCTTGCTGCGAAGACTTAGGACTGGCCTTCCTTTTGGTTATGGTTATATAACGATCCATACCTGTTTGCACTTTTTTAGGGGGTTTTTAAATTACCTGTTTTTTGGTTGAATTGTAATTACTTCCGGTGTTATTACTTGCGAAGATAAGTTTATATTTCCGGATAAAGAACGCGTTCGTTCAATTGGTCTGGCGCTTAAAAAAGCACTGTCATCTTTTTTTTTTATTTGTATTGTTCATTGCATTATTAGCATTTGTGTAAGAAAAAGAGTAATAAGCATTGTTGTTATTACCTTTTATATTTTTTTCATTAATATTTGGTGCACTCATACACTCACTATTAATTGTTCAAACCGGTTTAACCATGCACTATATGTTGTTGTTTTTTTTACACACAGTATATTATATTGTTTTTATTTTTTGTTATTTCTTTGTTTTTACTAACTGTTCACTGTTCAATTGAATTCTTAAAAAAATATATATTTGTTATGCGTTAAATATGACGTACGTCTGTACTCAAACACGCTCACTGAAATGATGTCGGAAAAAATCAATTGGTCCATTAAATTTTTGTTGAATATCTTTGGTAACTTTTAGATTATAAGGATTTTACTCATAAAATTTATATAAACTAAAAGTGTCCAAAGATATTCAACTAAAATGTAATGGACCACGGAAACTCTAAAAGTGACAAACATCCTTCAACAAGAGACAACATTGTTCAACAAGAGACAACACCTTTCAACAAAAGACAACATCCTTCAACAAGACCAACAAAATTTTTAATGTAACTTGATCATATACTATATATGTACTTATTTTTTTTTGTATTAGTATTGATATAATTTGAATATTCGATATTTTTGAAATTTGTGTTTATAAAAACCAAATCAAAGAAAGAGGAAAGTGATTTTTTTTTGTTATTGTAAGTGTTGTGTATATATTTTCTCAATTTCCGATAAACATACATTTGTTTCTTTTAATCATGGCACAATCACCCTCTGTTTCACTTGACCCAATTAAATACCTCAAAACACTACCCGAGTTTAACGGGAATAGAAATGACTTATACAATTTCTTTATCTTAGTAGAACGGATACACCATGTACTGATACAGTGCGACGAAATGTACTAATTGATTTTTCCCGACATCATTAAAAGCATAGAAAAAATACCAGAACCGATTAAAACTATATTGGCTTGCAGAAATCCAGATAGTTTGGAAGAAGCGATGGAGGCAACAGAATAACAAAAACTCCAAACCATTCACGAAATAAAAATTACAATAACTCGAATTATAGACACGAGCAAACACACAATCCTTATCAACAAGGATCATAATCAAACCCCCAATACACAACTAATTTTAACCAAAATCACTGCCAAAATAACCATCAAGGATCATACACAAACCCACAAAATAAAACCAATTCTAACTATAACCAATATCGAAATAGTCAAAAAAGACCAAACACAAATCCACAAAACAGACCTAATTATAATTCTAACCAACAGAGGAACTCGTACGATAGACCAAACTCAGATACAAATTAGCAACGACGTGATCAACCAGAGCCTATGGATGTGAATACTATTCAAAAGATTCCTGAAAATCAAACATGTGAAAATTTTCACTTTTCGGCCTCAAAGGAGAACTACCACATATAACCATAAGAAATAAAAAAAGGGTATTTAAGATTTTTAATCAATACAGGTGCTTCCCGTTCAATTATTAATCCGGGTATATAATAATAATTTCAAAAATATCGAATAATCAAATTATATCAATACAAAATAAGTACATATATAGTACATGTTCAACTTACATTAAAGATTTTCTTGTTCTTGTTGAAGGGTGTTGTCTTTTTATTGAAGGATTTTATTTCTTGTTGCAGGATGTTGTCTCTTGTTGAAGAATGTTGTCTCTTGTTGAAGGATGTTTGTCACTTTTAGAGTTTCCGTGGTCCATTAAATTTTTGTTGAATGTCTTTGGTCACTTTCAGTTTATAAGAATTTTACACATAAAATTTACATTTAACTGCATTACATTCTTAAAGATTTTTCTTTCTTTTTTTCAGTCACTTTTAATTTGTTATCACTTACAAAAAAAATTTTATATGTACATATATGTATATATTTTAAATAGGTCCTTAATATTTAAAGGATAACAAATTTTCAGTCACTTCACGATAATTATTGACATATAAAAAACAATAGTGCCTTAATATTTTAAGGATACTTAATTTTTAGTCACTTCGCGTTAATTATTGATATAATAAAAAACAGTGCCTCAATATTTTAAGGATATTTTTCCGCGATATCCAATCCTCGTAGCCAGAAATAAATTCGATTTTAATTTTTAATAAAAGCAAAAACAATAATTTGTTTTTATTTATTGTTACTTTATTGACTCCACCAATAGGAATGTTTTCTTTTACAAAATTCTTAATCATAAATGCCAAACTGAGTTTACAAATAAAGTTGGGTTTACAAAAAATTGAGTTTACAAATTTCTTAATAATAAACCAAAATGCAATCATAAATTCTTAAAAAGTATTTCGAAATGATTTTGTACTTTACTGCTTTTTTGGGGTTCATTAGTCAAAATTAAGTACAAAATTTTTGATAGCTAAACATTCTAAAGAATTTGATATTTTTTATTGTCAAGCACTAAAAGAACTAGTTTATGAAATGTATGTATGAATGTTTGTATTAATCGGAAACATGAAAAATTATTAATTTCAAGTGCATGCATTCATGTGTGTTTCTTTCAATTTTATTAACAACGTCTGTTTTAAGTATTTTTATTTGTAGGCAAAAATGAAGAATTTGAAGTAATGAGTATATATGTATGTTTGTTTTTTGTAGGAATATTGTTGATATCGTAACTGTTAGGTTAAGGGGAGATGGGCAATTCAGTTCATGCCCGTAGGCATCCTCCCAGCCAATACTTTAGCTAGTTGCGTGCTCTACGTCCTGGAAAAATCTCCATCCTCTTAAGAACTCTGTTCCTCTAGCAAGCCTCCTAAGAAGTTGCCAGTCAATGCCTTTCCATTGGGACACGTCGAGTAAAGTATCGGCCCAGAAATATCGGGTTCTTTATCTCTGTGAAGGCCGGGTAAATGTAGTATTTCTTCGCTTCGACGCCCTCCCTGCATGCCCGTGCTCGTATCCCTATCCGCACATTATATACTGCGTAGATGTGCACGCAGGTCCGAGTGACCCGTCAGTACATTCATAATCTTACCAAATTCTCAACAACCTCCTAGTTTTAATCCGTTGGTGTCGCCCTATAGAGTCTCTGCTATTTTCCCCACCCTATTTTCATTCTATAGTGCTGTTTAAGCCCTCCTTGCCCAGGCCTAAAGCGGGACTTAAGCCTCGGCATTAATGCTAGGGTGCTGTTTTACCGGGAGCTACTGTATGGCAACAGTGTCATGTGTTATAATCTTTGTTTCAGGTATTCGGTTCGCTAATTCCATGCATTGCGTGTAACCGACAACAACACGCATATTAACTGATGTAGTGATTTGTGATGTCAGTAGATGCCCTAACTCATCGCATGTAGGCGTGGTACTGTAAGAGCCTCCCTATATTTTATTTGTACTTCTAATGGTAGGATATTAAACATAGCTTTCAGCGGTCTTATTAATTTGGTAATAATTGCACCGCTAATCCCAAGGTCGCTATGTTGCTCATTTTCTCCACTGCCCTACGCCATACTGCAGAAGCGTAGGTCAGAATTGGCCTAAGGGGTTTCCGGTCTGGGAACATTTCTAAGTATTCTTGTGGCTTAAGTTAAATGTCTCGTCTAGGAAACGTGGTTTCTCAAAGAACGCGACCTTCGTCTTCCTAGAAAAAATACATAAGTACCTCTGTATTATTCGGGTTTACATTCAGCCTCGTGGTTGTGCCCAGTTGTGTGCTGTATTTACGGCTTCTTCAACCCTTCTGCATAACCAATTTGAATTATTTCCCCCCACAAGTATCACAACATCGTCTGTATATATTTATTTCATGGGAATCATTACTATTCTATCATACCCTAGCATATGACTGATCTAGTCTCTTAATGCCCAGCCAATCTGTAACTGGTCTATTGATCTGCCTGTGACATATGCATTCCGTCTAAACTTAACGCTTTTAACCATGTCACCCATTATTCGCTTCATGGCTTCAAGCCAAGAAGCTTTGAGTCCAGTAACTTGCCTTACGACAGCCACAGGGTAACCAGGGGTGAAGACTTTGACACATAAAAATTAAAAAACTCAGTTTTTTTACTATGGGTTCTGTTAGAAAGAGACAAATATAGCATTTTGTGCCGAAATACAGGAAAATAATCAAAACAAAAATCTAAAGTGAATAAGTGCAAATTTCAAAAAGTAAAATTAAAATATTGTTAATAAGTTTCATTATTTGTTTTGATATAAAAAATTATATTAAACAAATTTAAAATGTGTTTAAGTGTATAACACACCCTTATACTTACCAAAAAAATGTTTTTTAATAGTACCAAAAATAAACACGGCAAGAAAATCAAAATAAAAACAAAAATCTAAAAACAAAACTAAGGCTCTGAGGGAACGAGACGGATAGAGAAAAAGATCACTATACTGCCGTTTCACCTCTGTTTACTACTTTGTGCGACAGCTTTTCGTGTATACAAAAGTTTAGACAAGCTTAGAAAGTTCCAACCAAGTGAGTTGATACCAAGTTAATCTCATTCTCTAGAAGCGCCCGAAATATTCCAATCCGTAATAGGAGAGAAACTCCTTATAGCGTTCTTTACCATTCTATATGTAATGACAGATCATCTGTGCATCAGATCTCCATTATGTTGTTGTGACTCTGTCGGATGCTCCATACCAGTCGATGAAATAGTTCTTACCAGGAGTCCGAATATTTTCTCTATTGTTCCTGATCTTTCCACCACTATCGTCCACCAAGGACTCAGTCTAGATGTATTGGATAGGAACATTTTCAATCTTAAACATCCCGCTAACACTGTTCTCCTGGTCGCAGAAGCGTCCAATACTGTTAATGCAAAAAGTAATACCCAAAAGCATTCATATACCCTTAAGAGTGTGATGAGATACCATCTACGCACAATTCGAGGTCAGTAGAAACCCTTATACAAACAATGAGTACTTTTATTACAACTATGCAAGATGTGTTTCAAGAAGTGATCAGCACCCAAACATGCTTCTGAAAATTTTACTTATCAAAATATAAAACAGTGGAAATTATGCTCCTGGAACGCTAGCGGACTTTCCAAGCATTAATATAAAGTGGAACATTTCCTGCTAACAAAGGAAATAGACATATTTTTAGTCTCTGAAACGCACTTAACTCAAAAAAACTGTTTTAGAGTTAAAGAATTTTTTTATACGACACACCCGAGTGGAAGAGCATGTGGTTATAGTGCGCAAAGGCACTTTCCATTGCCATAATTCAGCTAAGACCTTTTACAAACTACCGCTATAAATCTTACTGATTTTAAAATTTCAGTCTCATCTGCCTAGGCATAAGATCGAAGACGATGATTCTTGATTTGATATTCCGACAGGGTGTCTTGATGTAGAATTTTGCAACGAATTTCCGCCATCCCTTGTCAGGTTTGGTTTGGAGACAAACCGGTTTCGGCTATGTGCCATCTTGACAAGGGATGACGGAAATTCGTTCCAAAATTCTACACGAAAACGATGAATTTGCCAGGGTTTTTGCTACTGTAGGACAAAAATTTTTTTCATCTGGAGATCACATTGCAAAGCACACCTATTGCGCCTCTAGAGTCATTAGCCCTAGAGGGAGAGGGAGCCTGTATAACACAGTTCAAGATAATAAGCTAGACATCGTGTCTGGAAGTAAAACCATTTATTTCGCAAGCGATTTGACAAGTGGCCAGACCTTCTCGATCTTGCCATTGCCTATATCATTAGACGTGAAAAATTATTAATCAGTTCATCCGGCGATTTATCCTCTGATCATTCACATACAATCAATTTTGTATACGATACGTTTTTCACTGCACCTAAACACCTTGTATCTTAACTAAAAAACATGAATTGGTTAAAATATAAAATGTTTGTTAGCCCCCACTTATTTCAAAATATTCCTCCGAGAAATACGGCTTGTATTCAAAAAGCCATGGGCCACTTTACAAACATCATTGCATGGTTAAGAAAACGAACTGCTAAAAAAAATTCGTACCAGTCATTAACTGATACACAGATGCTTGTCAGGGAGAAGAGAATGCTTAGATGGCAATGGCAGCATAGTCCTCCAGACGTAAAAACCCAAATGTACTTATGCCAGATAACTTTACGTTATAAGCAGAGGCACAAACATGAGTCCGCTATCGAGAGTCATTTAAAAAGTTTTGATCCAACAAAATATGCTATTGACTACGAATCCAAGTCTTGAAAACTGCACCTGGGCCAAAACTCTATTTAAAGGGTAAATACATTCATCAATCACTTAGAAAAGGTTTTTAAACCACATTACTAAATTAGTTACACCATTCCAATTATAAATGACACTGTAAATGATCCTATGAAATATCGGCTCTCTTTGTTAAAGCCGATAATAAAAAATTTAGATATGAGAAAATCACACCGACCTGATCGTGTTACAGCAATAATGATAGGGAACTTAACTAATTCATCTATGCGAATTTTACTATTTATATTTAATGCCATGTTGAGCGTTGGCTTTTTCCCATGCTCTTGGAAGATATCTGAAATTGTTATGATACCTAAACCAGAAAACTACTAAAGTTAATTTAGGTCATACAGGCCTACTGCATAGATGGGGGTAGTGCACTACTATTGCAGATTGCACTAATATATAGTGCAAAGTTATTGCAATAATATTGTTGATGTTTAGCGGAGAGTGGAAAATTAGCAGCCTCACATTAGTGATAGTGATGTAAAAAAAAAATTTCGAACTAAAATTATATTAGTTTATTTAAACAAAAAGCCCTCGCTGCTGTATTGCTTGTGCATTAAACATCCAGAATTGGAAACATAAATAGCGATCTAGAAGTTCCCACTATCCACGAAGAAGCAAAAACATGCACGTCCAAATACGCAAACAAACTAATGGTCCATCCCACCACTGTAGCACGCGATTTAATACGTCACCAAAGACTAGAAAAAACAAACACTTTAAATACGTTAACACGAGTATCTCCTTAATTGTGACCGCCATATTAAGCGCATAATTAATATTCGTATTAGTTTTTTTTTCATTTAAATTTTGATTTGAATAAGTGAAAAAACACAGTGAACAGTTAGTTAAAACAATAAAAAATAAACAACAACAACATAATATATATTATGTGTAATAAACAATAACAAATAAGTGTACCAAACATTCATGATAAAAGAACAATACTTTTTAGTCTTTTAGTGAAACAGAAACAATTAATGATATCAACAATTTAAACAATAATAAATTTAAAGTTGATAGTTCTTTTTTAACTGCCAAGCCAATTTACCGAACGCATTCCTTATCCACAAACATAAATAAAGAATTTAATAAAACTAAAAAAAAAGCAAACTGGTGACATATCACAAGAAGTGCAACAAAAATACGATACAGTTAATATATCTAATCCCATACAAAGGTGGCCTACTCATACGTCTTCCTAGCAAGAGCGCAGCGTTAGATACTACCAAAGTTTTAATGTAGCTACAACATCGGTAAGTGAAAATAGATTCTCCGTATGTGCTACCCCCGACGATTAAGATGCTAAAACCGCTGTCACAAATTTACTTGCGAGAGCAAACGTTAAATGCCATTGTATATATGTTCTTTTAACTGGTAGGAAAGGAAATCTACTTCTATACGAAGAGGACAAATCCAAGAACCCAAGCCTACAGTTAGTTTTTATAAAGTGCATTGATAGTTCTGTTCCTACTGAGGAAATAAAAAGTGTTTTAGAAGTAGAAGGGTATGACGTGATGTCAGTAAACAATAAGCTAAACAAGAATAAAGTGTCCCAACCAATACATCGTGTTGAGATTGTATTTAAAACAACACATAAAATCCAAAAACTCCGTTCACCCTATTTACAAGTTCCACAACCTTTTCAACAGAAGGTTAACTGTAGCATGGCAACTGAAACGTATTGGTCTCAGTCAGTGCACTAACTACCAGGAATTCGGATATACTAAAATGTACTGCAAGTGTACGTTATTTTCGGTGACTCCCACCGAACTTTGAAATGCATTTCTTCAATAACAGAGTCCAAGGTTAACAATTTTGCAGCTGCGGGAAAAACCACACTGAAAATTATAGCGGCTATAAGGTATAATATAAATATACATACTTTTAGTCTCTGAAGTCTCTATAAAACTGCTTTAGAGTTAATACATTTTTTATATATGAGACTTAACACCCGTGTAAAAGGGCATGTGGTGGCACTGCCGTTTTAGTGCGCAAAAACATTAGGAATTTTCCAATGTCAGAATTCAACGAATACTTTTTAGAAGCGACCACTATAAATTTTACCGATTTTAAAATGGCAGTTTCATCTGGGTATTTTCCGCCTAGATATAAAATTCAACACGATCAATTTGCCAGGTTCTTTGCTGCTTAAGGACAAAAGTTTTTTGCAGCTGAGGAATACAATGCAAAGCACACCTATTGGGGCTCTAGACTCATAAGCCCTAGAGTAAGCTGTACAAGACAGTTCAAGCTAATAAGCTTGATGTCGTAGCTAGAGGAAACCCACCTATTGGCCAACAGACTTTAACAAGCTGCCAGACCTTATCGATTGTGCTATTGTAAAAAACGTGAACAACTTTTAGTCATTTAGATCATTCACATATCATTATTTTACACGACAGTTTTTCCACTGCACCTGAAACCCTTAGTTTTCAAAATAAAAACACGGATTGGTTAAAATATAGAATATGCTAGTATGTGAGCTCTCACTTATCTGAGAACATTCTTCTGAGTAACCAGACTGACATTCAAGAAGCACTAAATGAATTTCAAATCTCTACCGAATAACACTGGACTAGGATAAAGAACTAATTGCTCAGCTTGATCGACAATTAAGAGGTTCAAGAATAACGGCGATATCAACTGAAAAAGAAGTAAATAATTTGATATTTAAGCTTAAATAGAGTTTTAGATATTTCGTTAGGTCCTAGCTTTTCTGAGGTTCTACGCAACTGGATGTTACCAACGGCCTGTAGGAGAACAATGGGGAATAGCCGTTGCATACAAAGTGTAACAGATGTGATAAATCGATTCATATTTTCTACAAACGTTAGGTTTTCAATGACCCAACTATAACGACATGCTGCAAAAGGCATCTTTGCTTCAGCATTCTCAACCTTTGTAGGAGGCACGATCGGCGCTATAGATTGCATACATGTTTCGATGTTAGCAGTTTTATGGTGTTCCCCGAAGTTTAAATAACAAAAAGAGACTTTTGTTTTTCTTTTTAAACCGCTTTATTTGAATCCCTGAACAAGACTCACTTTATATACAATTATTCTTAATATTAAATACAGAAATCGATCAATGAAAAAATGCTTACTTTAAGAACAAATGTTGGGGCGCTTAAGCTGCTATCACATTACAAAGAATATTAAATTATAATTTTATTAGGGGTTATCGTAACTGTTAGCTTCAAAAAATTATGAGGAGGCTTATGCTAACCACCATTGCTGCCACTAAAAATTTAAAAAAAAAATTAAATAAATATTTAATAATGTATAAAAATACTATTGTTTAACTTATAGATATGTGACCGAAATTTTAAACGTAAACGCTAAATATCCAGGAGCACGACACTATCCTTTTATTAGGAGCTCCTCTGCAGTACGAAGAGTTATGCAGCGAAGTTTTGAAAATGGAAACCATAACATGTTTTTCATCGGTTGATTTTCTAACTCGTTTTAAATAAGTAAAAACAATGTTTCATTACTGTTTAGGCTCTAGGATGGTTGAGTGCTTGAAATCCGGATTGATTGGAACCCGATATAAAACTTCTCTGAACCGAAACAAAATAAACGATTTTTGTTACTCAATGCAGAATACAAACAAGAATCCAATGCATGAAATGAAACAACAAAGTATGCAAATTGAAATTAGATTTTGTTTATTAACTGCAGGAAGAAAATCGTACCAAACTCACGAAAGGTTGAAACAGAAGAGAGAAACCAAGTTTGTCTTTTATACGGAAGTAGTTACATGAGGTGTCGTTAATACTCTACATTTCAGTTAGGCTTTAAACTTTTAGAAGGAGATAGAAGATATGCTGCAAAATATATATCTTTCAGCTTATGTTTATATTAAAGAGTAAGAGTTACACAGGCGATATGACAACGTTAATGACGATGAACAACTTGAATGCAAGTTAGTTAATGTGACATTAACAATTACAAAATATAAAAATAATATGATGACTCCACTAGCAAACCAACCAGGCACTATGCAAAGCTCGGAACCCATTTGAAAGCCTTTTTGGTGTTTTTAAAGGCACTTGGCAATGCTTATTGCACCTGTTATGTTATGTTATATGATACCGGATTTGCTGGAAGACTTGTTAACACATGTGCAGTGTTGTATAATATTAATTTAAGGGAAGCAAGTGTCGCAAGCATCATAACAGCGGAACGTGTCCAACGCCGCATAATTTCTTACTTTTTTACATAAAACTTCAATTCATATGTAAGCATATACACACAAATTAAATTCAAAATATTTTCATATTAATATATTTTTATATTTACATAAATAAAAAAAATATTTCTTTGAATATATGTTAACATAAATAACTAAAATAAATATTCGATATTAAAGAAATTAAAAATACAAAATTTTTTTTTAATTTTTTTTCGAACTACAAATATTATTATTTATTAAATACATACAAACTATAGTTTAGGAGTAATTAGTGAATCACACAATTGTACCGTAAACAAAAAAACTTGTCAACAAATTTTGCTACTACATCGTTAAAAGTTAGTGAATCGCACTACAGATGAACAACGCCAGCAAAACTACCAGTAAATAAGGAAATTCGCAACAGCCTTCAGCTGAATCTCCAGGTGGGTGGCATACCACCACAAAGCTATAGCGGTTCTGACTTCAAATATAAGGTATATGTGAAAGCGTTGTTATGTGCAAAAACAAAATCACCACTTTAAAATTTGTTGTAATTGACACTGTGAAGCCTTATTGCTATTATCAGCTTGTTTAAATTTAAATTTAATCAAACGTGTAGATAGTATTGAACAAACAGAAAAATAAACATTTATAACAAAAAATTTTGATATATTCGATGGATTGGGTTGTTTTGTAGAAAATTTGGAAATAAAACTGCGTAAAGATTCTAAGCCGACAATTAAGCCTACACGACGTATCTCTTTAACATTAACAAGTCGTGTAAAAGAAGATCTACAAAGGATGCTAAAAAGAAATATTATCGAGCAGATTGATGGTTCAGTTGCGTGAGCTTCAAATATGGTAATAGTTGAGAAAATAAATAGCAAATTAAGAATTTGTATTGATCCCCAAGACGTGAATTCTGATATTTTACAGGAAAATTACACAATACCGGCGTCTGAATCAATTTCAGCAAAGTTAGCAGGAAAAAAGTATTTTACAGTCTTGGATTTAAAAGAGGGATTTTGGCAAATAGCTTTAAGTAAACAGGCTAAAGAATTATGCACATTTAATACTACTTTCGGATGCTATAGATTTAAAAAAAGGTGTAAAGTGTGATCCCGATCGAGTTAAGGCAATATTAAAAATTTCGCAGCACAAGGATAAAAAGATTTGCAGAAATTATTGGGAATGACAAACTATATTCGAGAGTACATACCAAATCTTGCAGAAAAATGGATCCAAAAAGAGAAAGCGTTCATGAGAATAGCTTGAATGAAATAAAACAATTAATCGCAAACGCGCCTACGTTGCAAAACTTTGATGAAAATTAAGAAATTACTATTGAAACAAATGCGTCCAAGTTTGTTATTGGCTGTTGCTTGTTGCAAAAAAAGGAAAACCTGTAGCATTTGCTTCGAGAAGTCTCCCGGCGCCTGAAATTAATTATGCACAAGTAGAAAAAGAGTTACTCGCAGTAGTTTTTGCACGCCATAAGATTCATTATTATATATAGTATATGATAGAAATTGAAGATTTGGAAGAATTTGTACACTTTACAGTGTGTCCGCCGGGAAGGTATACTTCTTTGTTTTGCCGCCATTTTTGTAAACATTAGTCTTGACAGTTCATATTTGGCAGTCGTAAAGCAGAGACGTGGCAAATTTATTATGGAAAAATATTCGGTAAATCAACGTGTTTTATTCGTTAAAACATTTTACAAAAAAAATCATCGATTACTGTGACGATGAGAAAGTTGCGTGCATGAATGACGAGGCAAATTTTCATTTGAATGGATATGTGAATAAACAGAATAGTCGATTCTGGGTAATGGAAACCCCTCAAATTACTCATCAGTCACTTTTGCATCCATCAAAAGTGACAGTCTGTTGTGCATTTTGGTCATTGGACCTTACTTCTTTAAAACTGAAAACAGCGTAACGGTAACTGTCAATGGGCAGTGATATCGTGATATGATTGAAAACTTTTTAACGCCACAACTTTGGGCTTGACTAACATGTGGTTTCAACAAGACGGTGCCACATCGCGTACAGGTTGTTGTGAGGCTAACAGAGGCGGACATTTATCTGATATTGTATTCCATACATAATTGCCGACATTAAATAAAACATTTATCAATATAGGATCCATTCTCTTTCTTTTAATCAAAAATTATAAACAAAGTAGTATACCTTCCCTTTTTTAATAAAAAGAGCAAAAATATGTAATTTTAATTAATATAGAATGTGTATAATGGCAAAATGTAATGTAAACGAAATAAATGCAAAAAAGCTAGTGGCAGAATTAACGCATCAGCGTCCACAATATGACAAATATATTTTACTAAATTGTTGTCATAACCTTACCAAGCAGTTATTCTCCAGACTGTGTTGGGAACTTAAAATTGCCTAAAACAAAAGCGTGACTTTGAACTGTAACTTTGGCGGCACTTTTGTGAACTTAGCGTGTCCAACGAAATTTAGCTGTCAAAGAAGTACACTGATTGCATTTTTGTGTTTTAATCTATTTTTAAATTTGAAAACTAAACATAAAAGTATGTTCTACATTCTACTTTAAAGTAGAATTCATTTGAAATCACTTCGGTTTAAATTTTTTATGTTCAGCATTCTTCTTTTTACATTTTAATTTCATTATAACCTAGTTTTCCAGAACATCAAAAATGAAACTTTTACTTTTCTTGCTAAAGACAAAAGATCGAATTATTATCACTTAAGAGATTTGTTATGAAAAAATCTCAAGATAAAAAAATAATTTTTTTGTTTATTTTTATTTCGTTCAAGCACTTCTAAACTTAAACTAAACTTAAAATTTTGATTTTGTTACAACTAAGCCTCTGTATCACGTTGCCGGCGCACGTGAGTTGCTTGTTTTGTTTTGTTTGCACTTTCGGTGGATGCGCGTGCAGTAGTTATCTGATATGGTGCAGTGATTTGGTAGACATTTAGTTATCGCTGCTATTTTAAGTGGATTAGTTTTAATCCTTGGGTGGAAACAATACTTTTTACTCTTTTAGTGAAACAGAAACAATTAATGATATCAACAATTTAAACAATAATAAATTTAAAATTGATAGTTCTTAACTGCCAAGCCAATTTACCGAACGCATTCCTTATCCACAAACATAAATAAAGAATTTAATAAAACTAAAAAAAAGCAAACTGGTGACATATCACAAGAAGTGCAATAAAAATACGATACAGTTAATATATCTAATCCCATACAAAGGTATGGATCCATATACAACCATAACCAAAAGAAAGGCCACTCATACGTCTTCCTAGCAAGAGCGCAGCGTTAGATACTACCAAAGTTTTAATGTAGCTACAACATCGGTAAGTGAAAATAGATTCTCCGTATGTGCTACCCCCGACGATTAAGATGCTAAAACCGCTGTCACAAATTTACTTGCGAGAGCAAACGTTAAATGCCATTGTATATATGTTCTTTTAACTGGTAGGAAAGGAAATCTACTTCTATACGAAGAGGACAAATCCAAGAACCCAAGCCTACAGTTAGTTTTTATAAAGTGCATTGATAGTTCTGTTCCTACTGAGGAAATAAAAAGTGTTTTAGAAGTAGAAGGGTATGACGTGATGTCAGTAAACAATAAGCTAAACAAGAATAAAGTGTCCCAACCAATACATCGTGTTGAGATTGTATTTAAAACAACACATAAAATCCAAAAACTCCGTTCACCCTATTTACAAGTTCCACAACCTTTTCAACAGAAGGTTAACTGTAGCATGGCAACTGAAACGTATTGGTCTCAGTCAGTGCACTAACTACCAGGAATTCGGATATACTAAAATGTACTGCAAGTGTACGTTATTTTCGGTGACTCCCACCGAACTTTGAAATGCATTTCTTCAATAAAAGAGTCCAAGGTTAACAATTTTGCAGCTGCGGGAAAAACCACACTGAAAATTATAGCGGCTGTAAGGTATAATATAAATATACATACTTTTAGTCTCTGAAGTCTCTATAAAACTGCTTTAGAGTTAATACATTTTTTATATATGAGACTTAACACCCGTGTAAAAGGGCATGTGGTGGCACTGCCGTTTTAGTGCGCAAAAACATTAGGAATTTTCCAATGTCAGAATTCAACGAATACTTTTTACAAGCAACCACTATAAATCTAGACTCATAAGCCCTAGAGTAAGCTGTACAAGACAGTTCAAGCTAATAAGCTTGATGTCGTAGCTAGAGGAAACCCACCTATTGGCCAACAGACTTTAACAAGCTGCCAGACCTTATCGATTGTGCTATTGTAAAAAACGTGAACAACTTTTAGTCATTTAGATCATTCACCTATCATTATTTTACACGACAGTTTTTCCACTGCACCTGAAACCCTTAGTTTTCAAAATAAAAACACGGATTGGTTAAAATATAGAATATACTAGTATGTGAGCTCTCACTTATCTGAGAACATTCCTCTGAGTAACCAGACTGACATTCAAGAAGCACTAAATGAATTTCAAATCTCTACCGAATAACACTGGACTAGGGTAAAGAACTAATTGCTCAGCTTGATCGACAATTAAGAGGTTCAAGAATAACGGCGATATCAACTGAAAAAGAAGTAAATAATTTGATATTTAAGCTTAAATAGAGTTTTAGATATTTCGTTAGGTCCTAGATTTTCTGAGGTTCTACGCAACTGGATGTTACCAACGGCCTGTAGGAGAACAATGGGGATTAGCCGTTGCATACAAAGTGTAACAGATGTGATAAATCGATTCATATTTTCTACAAACGTTAGGTTTTCAATGACCCAACTATAACGACATGCTGCAAAAGGCATCTTTGCTTCAGCATTCTCAACCTTTGTAGGAGGCACGATCGGCGCTATAGATTGCATACATGTTTCGATGTTAGCAGTTTTATGGTGTTCCCCGAAGTTTAAATAACAAAAAGAGACTTTTGTTTTTCTTTTTAAACCGCTTTATTTGAATCCCTGAACAAGACTCACTTTATATACAATTATTCTTAATATTAAATACAGAAATCGATCAATGAAAAAATGCTTACTTTAAGAACAAATGTTGGGGCGCTTAAGCTGCTATCACATTACAAAGAATATTAAATTATAATTTTATTAGGGGTTATCGTAACTGTTAGCTCCAAAAAATTATGAGGAGGCTTATGCTAACCACCATTGCTGCCACTAAAAATTTAAAAAAAAAATTAAATAAATATTTAATAATGTATAAAAATACTATTGTTTAACTTATAGATATGTGACCGAAATTTCAAACGTAAACGCTAAATATCCAGGAGCACGACACTATCCTTTTATTAGGAGCTCCTCTGCAGTACGAAGAGTTATGCAGCGAAGTTTTGAAAATAGAAACCATAACATGTTTTTCATCGGTTGATTTTCTAACTCGTTTTAAATAAGTAAAAACAATGTTTCATTACTGTTTAGGCTCTAGGATGGTTGAGTGCTTGAAATCCGGATTGATTGGAACCCGATATAAAACTTCTCTGAACCGAAACAAAATAAATGATTTTTGTTACTCAATGCAGAATACAAACAAGAATCCAATGCATGAAATGAAACAACAAAGTATGCAAATTGAAATTAGATTTTGTTTATTAACTGCAGGAAGAAAATCGTACCAAACTCACGAAAGGTTGAAACAGAAGAGAGAAACCAAGTTTGTCTTTTATACGGAAGTAGTTATATGAGGTGTCGTTAATGCTCTACATTTCAGTTAGGCTTTAAACTTTTAGAAGGAGATAGAAGATATGCTGCAAAATATATATCTTTCAGCTTATGTTTATATTAAAGAGTAGGAGTTACACAGGCGATATGACAACGTTAATGACGATGAACAACTTGAATGCAAGTTAGTTAATGTGACATTAACAATTACAAAATATAAAAATAATATGATGACTCCACTAGCAAACCAACCAGGCACTATGCAAAGCTCGGAACCCATTTGAAAGCCTTTTTGGTGTTTTTAAAGGCACTTGGCAATGCTTATTGCACCTGTTATGTTATGTTATATGATACCGGATTTGCTGGAAGACTTGTTAACACATGTGCAGTGTTGTATAATATTAATTTAAGGGAAGCAAGTGTCGCAAGCATCATAACAGCGGAACGTGTCCAACGCCGCATAATTTCTTACTTTTTTACATAAAACTTCAATTCATATGTAAGCATATACACACAAATTAAATTCAAAATATTTTCATATTAATATATTTTTATATTTACATAAATAAAAAAAATATTTCTTTGAATATATGTTAACATAAATAACTAAAATAAATATTCGATATTAAAGAAATTAAAAATACAAAATTTTTTTTTAATTTTTTTTCGAACTACAAATATTATTATTTATTAAATACATACAAACTATAGTTTAGGAGTAATTAGTGAATCACACAATTGTACCGTAAACAAAAAAACTTGTCAACAAATTTTGCTACTACATCGTTAAAAGTTAGTGAATCGCACTACAGATGAACAACGCCAGCAAAACTACCAGTAAATAAGGAAATTCGCAACAGCCTTCAGCTGAATCTCCAGGTGGGTGGCATACCACCACAAAGCTATAGCGGTTCTGACTTCAAATATAAGGTATATGTGAAAGCGTTGTTATGTGCAAAAACAAAATCACCACTTTAAAATTTGTTGTAATTGACACTGCGCAGCCTTATTGCTATTATCAGCTTGTTTAAATTTAAATTTAATCAAACGTGTAGATAGTATTGAACAAACAGAGAAACAAACATTTATAACAAAAAATTTTGATATATTCGATGGATTGGGTTGTTTTGTAGAAAATTTGGAAATAAAACTGCGTAAAGATTCTAAGCCAACAATTAAGCCTACACGGCGTATCTCTTTAACACTAACAAGTCGTGTAAAAGAAGATCTACAAAGGATGCTAAAAAGAAATATTATCGAGCAGATTGATGGTTCAGTTGCGTGAGCTTCAAATATGGTAATAGTTGAGAAAATAAATAGCAAATTAAGAATTTGTATTGATCCCCAAGACGTGAATTCTGATATTTTACAGGAAAATTACACAATACCGGCGTCTGAATCAATTTCAGCAAAGTTAGCAGGAAAAAAGTATTTTACAGTTTGGATTTAAAAGAGGGATTTTGGTAAACAGGCTAAAGAAATATGCAGATTTAATACTACTTTCGGATGCTATAGATTTAAAAAAAGGTGTAAAGTGTGATCCCGATCGAGTTAAGGCAATATTAAAAATTTCGCAGCACAAGAATAAAAAGATTTGCAGAAATTATTGGGAATGACAAACTATATTCGAGAGTACATACCAAATCTTGCAGAAAAATGGATCCAAAAAGAGAAAGCGTTCATGAGAATAGCTTGAATGAAATAAAACAATTAATCGCAAACGCGCCTACGTTGCAAAACTTTGATGAAAATTAAGAAATTACTATTGAAACAAATGCGTCCAAGTTTGTTATTGGCTGTTGCTTGTTGCAAAAAAAGGAAAACCTGTAGCATTTGCTTCGAGAAGTCTCCCGGCGCCTGAAATTAATTATGCACAAGTAGAAAAAGAGTTACTCGCAGTAGTTTTTGCACGCCATAAGTTTCATTATTATATATAGTATATGATAGAAATTGAAGATTTGGAAGAATTTGTACACTTTACAGTGTGTCCGCCGGGAAGGTATACTTCTTTGTTTTGCCGCCATTTTTGTAAACATTAGTCTTGACAGTTCATATTTGGCAGTCGTAAAGCAGAGACGTGGCAAATTTATTATGGAAAAATATTCGGTAAATCAACGTGTTTTATTCGTTAAAACATTTTACAAAAAAAAATCATCGATTACTGTGACGATGAGAAAGTTGCGTGCATGAGTGACGAGGCAAATTTTCATTTGAATGGATATGATAATGGATAACAGAATAGTCGATTCTGGGTAATGGAAACCCCTCAAATTACTCATCAGTCACTTTTGCATCCATCAAAAATGACAGTCTGTTGTGCATTTTGGTCATTGGACCTTACTTCTTTAAAACTGAAAACAGCGTAACGGTAACTGTCAATGGGCAGTGATATCGTGATATGATTGAAAACTTTTTAACGCCACAACTTTGGGCTTGACTAACATGTGGTTTCAACAAGACGGTGCCACATCGCGTACAGGTTGTTGTGAGGCTAACAGAGGCGGACATTTATCTGATATTGTATTCCATACATAATTGCCGACATTAAATAAAACATTTATCAATATAGGATCCATTCTCTTTCTTTTAATCAAAAATTATAAACAAAGTAGTATACCTTCCCTTTTTTAATAAAAAGAGCAAAAATATGTAATTTTAATTAATATAGAATGTGTATAATGGCAAAATGTAATGTAAACGAAATAAATGCAAAAAAGCTAGTGGCAGAATTAACGCATCAGCGTCCACAATATGACAAATATATTTTACTAAATTGTTGTCATAACCTTACCAAGCAGTTATTCTCCAGACTGTGTTGGGAACTTAAAATTGCCTAAAACAAAAGCGTGACTTTGAACTGTAACTTTGGCGGCACTTTTGTGAACTTAGCGTGTCCAACGAAATTTAGCTGTCAAAGAAGTACACTGATTGCATTTTTGTGTTTTAATCTATTTTTAAATTTGAAAACTAAACATAAAAGTATGTTCTACATTCTACTTTAAAGTAGAATTCATTTGAAATCACTTCGGTTTAAATTTTTTATGTTCAGCATTCTTCTTTTTACATTTTAATTTCATTATAACCAGGTTTTCCAGAACATCAAAAATGAAACTTTTACTTTTCTTGCTAAAGACAAAAGATCGAATTATTATCACTTAAGAGATTTGTTATGAAAAAATCTCAAGATAAAAAAATAATTTTTTTGTTTATTTTTATTTTGTTCAAGCACTTCTAAACTTAAACTAAACTTACAATTTTGATTTTGTTACAACTAAGCCTCTGTATCACGTTGCCGGCGCATGTGAGTTGCTTGTTTTGTTTTGTTTGCACTTTCGGTGGATGCGCGTGCAGTAGTTATCTGATATGGTGCAGTGATTTGGTAGACATTTAGTTATCGCTGCTATTTTAAGTGGATTAGTTTTAATCCTTGGGTGGAAACAATGAAGCCTAGATGTTCTACTTCTAATTTTAAAAATCCACGCTTATTTAACTGGACCTCCATATTTGTCTTCTGTAAAGTATGAAAAATTGTTTCTATGTTGTGGAAGTGAGTTTCTTCGTCTTGCCCGAAAATTATGATATCATCTATGTATACGTAACATTTTGTGCGTATGTGTTACCTAAGTACGTCATCTAGTGTCCTTTGGAATATAGCAGGAGCGTTTTTTAGTCCGAAAGATAAACGGGTAAATTCGTATTTCCCGTTGTTAACGGAAAATTCAGTTTTTTGTATGTCTCTTTCGTGTAGGTGTATTTGATGAAAGCCGCTTTTAAGATCTAATACGGAGAAAAATTTGTTTTTTCCGAGCTGTGTGAGAACTTCCTTTATTTCCGGAATAGGGTATCTAACGGGTATTGTTAAGTCATTTAGTTTGCGGTAGTCGATTACCATTCTGTATTTCTTTTCTTTTGATTGGGATTATCCAAACGGGTGAGTTGTAAGGTGATTTTCACGTTCTGATAATATCTTGGTCAGTAATTCCTTGACTTGTTTTTCGACTTCATCTTTCATTGGTGTTGGGTATGGGTAACATCTTGTTTTAATTTCCGCTTTTACTGTCGTTGTATATCTATCGCATAGTGTGTATAATTTCCTAATCTGTTCATTTGTTAAGTGTTCCGTTCTCAGTTCCACGTTGTTAATTGATTTTGATGTTTGCCGCTTTATAGGAATTTATATTTTATTTTTTATGAGCATATATTCGCCTGATGTATATATAATTGCATTTAGTTTTTTAAGACTGTCGTTACCAATAATGGCGTGAAAGAATTTTAGTGTGGGAAGGATGAAAAATGTATGTTCTTCTTCTTTTAGTCCGAAAAGACTGAGTTCGGTATATTGCGCTTTTTTGATGTTTCCGCCTACCGATTTTGCAAACAAAATGCTTTCGTTAGGTTTGGGATTTTTGACTAATTTAATTTTTATTTGAACCTGTGTCTATTAGGAATTTTCATATTTTACCATCGCTCGTTCTATATTCAAAGTAGGGGAGCGATGAGGCGGCTAATCTAAAAAATTGACATCTACAAGGTCATTTTGGTTGTCTTGCTCCTGCCTTGTGTATTCATTGTGGTATTCTTCCTCGTTGTCTTCTTTGTGGTAATCATTATGGTAGTTAATATACTGAGCGATATCATTGAGTTTTTTGAATTTTGTTGGGTAATTGTAGCTGAGTTTGTTTGACGGTAGTGGAGGACGCTTTTTTTGCGAATTGGTTGAAGTTGGGCCTGTTCATGTAATTGATCATAGGATGAATTAACTAAGAGTTGATCGCGTTTGATGTTTTTTACTATAGCAAAATCAATAAGGTCTGGCAACTTATTAAAGTCTGTGGGCCAATAGGTGGGTTTACCGGCAGATACGACGTCAAGCTTGTTTGTTTCAACTGTATAATACAACTGCCTACCTCTAGGACTAAGGAGTCTGGATCCCCAATATGTGTGCTTTGCATTTTAATCGCCAGCGGCAATAAATTTTTGCCCTAGCGTAGCAAAGAACCTGGCAAATTCATGGTGTTCGATTTTATGCCTAGGTGGGCAATACACTGAGGAGACTACAATTTTAAAATCAGTAAGATTTATGGTCGTGAATTGCAAAAAATCTTTGTTGAATTCAGGCAATGGAAAATACCTTATTTTTTTTCGGACTATAATGGCAGTCCCACCACATGCCCTTTCACTTGGGTGTTTGGTGTCATATATAAAATACCCATCAATTCTAAAGCAGTTTTTTATAGTGAAGTGTGTTTCAGAGACTAATAGTATGTCTATATCATGTGCTAGCAGGAAGTGTTTTACTTCATATTTATGTTGGGAGAGCCCGTTAGCGTTCCAGAAGCATATTTTTAACTGGTTCATTTTTTGCTAAGCAAAACTTGCAGAAGCAAGTTTTGGGTTCGCATCATTTCCTGAAACATACTCTGCATAGTTGTCATGAAATTATTCATTGTCTGTATTAAGTTCTCGATCGAGCTCGAATTGTTGGTGGGGGGTGTCTGAGAACCCTCTTTTAAGACGTGAGCATATGAATGTTTATGCGCATTAGAACTTTCGGCATTTACATTAGGTAAATCATTTCTCAATATTTGGGCATATGAAAAGTTTGGCTTAGTGTGTGGCTGTGTAGCTTGTGTACTAGCAACAGAACCAGCATGAAGCCGAGGAAATTGGGAAGCTTTATATTGCTCATAATCAGGTTTGCGTACGACTTTCGCATTATCTTTTACATATTGAAATACTATGCAGCCCCTGTAATTTGCTGTATGGTTTTCACCACAGTTGCTGCATTTTTTGACCTTGGGGTCTGTTTTGGAAGAAGTGCATTCCAAAGGCCGGTGCGCAACACCGCAAACAACGCATACGGATGGTAGCTTGCAGTAAGTTTTCGTGTGTCCGAATTCCTGGCAATTAGTACACTGACGGGGACCGCTACGTTTTAGAGGCTCTTCCACCGTTATTCTTCTGTTCAAGAGGTAGCGCAAATTATATATTGGATGAACTGAGGTTTTTGATTTAAGTTGCGATGCATTAAACACGATTTCAACACGATGCATAGGTTGGGGAACTTTATTCTTATTTAGAATATTGTGCACTGACCTTACGACATAACCTTCCACCTCTATGGCACTTTTTATCTCCTCAGTGGGAACAGAACTATCTATGCCGTTTATAATGACGATCAAACCTTTAGCACTTTTTAGTTGATACGTATAATAGCTCTTATTATCTGCATCGAGACGACTTGCGATTAGGCGATAATTCTTTTCAGTGTGGGCTTGGATCTCCGTTTCTTGTATCTGTCCTCTTGGTACAGAAGCCACATAGAAATTTTCTTTGCCTACGAGTTGTGACAGCATATTTACAGTGGCATTTGATGTTTGTTCGCGCAAGTAGATTGGTGGGGGTTTTTGTTCCCTTACAGTGGGTTCGGCATTTTCATTATCCGGGGTAGCAAGGACAGAAAATCTATTTTCACTTACCGATGTTGCAGCTACTTGATGAGAACCGTTATATTGCTTGGCGGTTCGCTCTGGTTGTGAAGACTTAGGACTCGCCTTCCTCTTCGTTATGTACCGATCCATACCAGTTTGCACGCATTTAGATTCAGTACCTGGTTCTTTTTCTTGTGCGATTTTTTGTGTATTATTTGTGTCTATAGTTTTATTTGTTGAATTCGTTGTTTCTGTAGCAGATATATTTATATTTGCTGATAATGAACGCGTTCGGTCAATTGGCCTGGCGCTTAAAAAAGCACTGTCATCTTTTTTTTTATTGTTTATATTGTTTATTGCATTATTAGCATTTGTGTAAGAAAAAGAGTAATAAGCATTGTTGTTATTACCTTTTGTATTTTTTTCGTTAATGTTTGGTGCGCTCATGCACTCACTATTAATTGTTTAAACAGGTTTAACCATGCACTTTGTTATTGTGTTTTTTATCACAGACTATATTATAATGCTTTTTATTTTTTGTTATTTATTTTGTTGTTGTTACTAACTGTTAACTGTGTCTCTGCACTTGTTCAATTTTTTAAATAAAAAAAGTCACCTTAAATGAATATAAATTATGCTCCTAAAGTGAAGTACGTCTTTACTCAAACGAAGTTGAACTTGAATTTGTGGTTTGATGGGTGGTTGTGTTGTTGTTGTTGTGGTTGCTGTGGTGTTCGTAACTCTCGCGACTAGCAAAAAATTTTAAAAATATTTTTTTGTTTATTTGTAATTTGGCTAGATCCAATCTTTATTCTAGCACTTTAAACTAAACTTACAAATTTTATTTTCCTACGACTAAGCTTCTGTATCACGTTGCGGGCGCATGTGAGTAGCTGCAGTTGTATTTTGTTTGCACTTTTAGTGAAAGCGCGTGCAGTGGTTATCTGATATAGTGCAGTGATTTGGTAGACATGGTGTCAGCAATTTGAGTGTAGTGTTGTTGGTATGTTTCTGCATCGTGGGAAACATATTTCTGGAGTTTTTAAATATTTGCAGCGTTAACTTATCTTATTTCCCCCATAATGCATACGTACTACATAACTTTCTTTCTTGTTTGATGAAGATAAACAAAATAACAATGAAGGATTAATTCTTAAAACACTAATTTTATTTAAGAACAAACAATTTTTTGCTAAATTCCGGTTTTTTATTGGTTACACTTGGCAAATATATGTTCTATTACAATCTGCTAAATATTACGATTCGAAGAATATCGTATGCTTACTCGACACGTATCGAAACGTTATTCGATACGCTACTTTACTCGGTATCGAATGCCATGATCAGGTTCCAGACCTAAAACTCAACATCTTTCTACATATTTAAAAAATATTCCTTTCTCTTTTTGTTTCATCTTACATATCTAGAAAACTTTTAGTGTCATCATTAGAAAATGGGCGAATAAGTTCGTTTAGGTTTGTGTCATCAGCCATAGCATCAATGAAATGTGGTTATGTTTTTTGGTTATTTTATGCTTTGCATTGTAATCGTCAGCTGCAATAAATATTGGTCCTAGTGTAGCAAAGAGCCTGGCAAATTGATTGTGTTCGAAACTGTGCCTAAGCGGGCAATACAATGACGAGACTGCATCTTGCACAAACTCTTCAATGAATTTAGGTATTGCTTGGGTGCTTGGTGTCATATTTAAAAAACCCATAATTTCTAAAGCAGTTCTTCATAGTGAAGTATGCTTCAGAGACTAAAAGTATGTCTATATCATGTGCTAGCAGGATGTATTCTACTTCATATTTATGTTAAAGAAGCCCATTTGCGTTCCAGCAGCACATTTTTAACTGGTTAAGTTTTTGCTAAGCAAAACTTGCTGAAACATGTTTTGGGTTTATATTATTTCCTGAAAAATACCCTGCAAAGTTCTTATGAACTTTATGAACAATTCAAAATAGAACATTAACTTCAAATATTAATTTTTTTCTTGATTATTAGATTGTTAAAAGTTTTAATTTTCAGCCAGATGAGTTGATGGTATGTGTAAGATATTGCAAATTGAAAAACAAATGTTTCATATGTTCTACATCTTCCATTCGTTTCACCGAAATGTGTAAAATTCCTATTACGTTAGCAGGGGACCACGAACTAGTTGATATATTCGACGGTTACAAGCACACAGCAGTCAGCATTACTCTAGCATGCACATAAACCAGGAGCTACATATGTCCAAACAACGGGCGACTCAAATAAAAGTTAGCAACCAAGAGACTAACTTAGTTGTCAAAAATAATACTAAAAACACTAGATGGCACTTCGTCATAGTTCAAGCAAATTTGCAACGACCTCTATATTTTATAACTTTATAATATGCCACGTGACCTTCAATAGTTATATAGTACGGGTTTCTTAGTTAAATTGTGCTTTTTTCTTGGTCTCTGGGTACTAAAAATGCAAGTATTATTCATTTTATTTATAATAGTGTTTGTTTCTTAAAAAGCGTTTACATTTCAAAAGGTGCCTGGATTGATTCTAAAAAGAATACCGCTTAGTAATGGCAGATACATAAGCATTAAGCATCAGATTTATTTATTTATTTATGTTTCGGGGTATTTTTACTTAAAATTACATTATTTTCTTAAGTGCAAGCTAGCAATACCCCATTTTAATGGCAAACGCAATTCATTCTATTTACATTTGAAAAGCACTTTAACAAATGTAACACAGTAGAAACACCGCAAGCAATATTCGATCGTCAAACTATTTACGATGAATTAGTTATGGTTAAACCATATATGTGCTGCAATAATTTAAAATATGAGAACATTTTACACTTTTTCTTCGAATTAAAATTAACTTCATTATAATACCGTTGAGATTTTCACCTTTTTCTATACTTCAATTGTTTGTTTGTTATCTTTTGTAGGCTTTATTAATGGTGGTTTAAATATTTTATTATTGTATGAAATACATTCTTTACATTATTATCATTTTTGTAAATATTGAAGCTTAAACAAATAAAATAATTGTTATATTAATTTCCAGGTCGTATTTGTGACCTTAAAGTTTTGGCACATAGGATTATAAATTATAAAACAAAATTAAATATTTGTACATTGTCTGCGATAATGTAGAGGAAAAAGTAGCGAGATAAATGATTCTCCTTGGACAATACCATCATGGAAAGAATCTAACATAATATGGATTATTAACACCAAAGCATGGAGTATTCTGGTACGAAATCGTTTTACAAAGGTTAGTATTAAACAATTATTAATAGTCCATTATTTATGCTTTTTGCTTAAATATTTAACAATGCTAGTGACTGATCTACAGTAACTTATCTGAAGAAATTAAATTAAAGAAAAGTAGATTTGTTTTCCAAGCTAAATAAAATATATCATTTTATTATATGTGCTAGTATTAGTAGCAACTAAAAATCCTAATTTATTAATATCTCACAATAAATACTTTTAAAATTTTTGTTAAAAACCGCTATATATTGTGATCGTAAAAGGGATAACATAGTCTTAAACTTTCTTATATTTAGAATATAGGCTGGATGAATGTGCCAAGTATTGAGACAAGTGTACGACTAGTTTATTTACGTGTTGGACGAGTATGTTTTTTCTTCTTCCTAGATAGTGGAAACTTTTAGATCCCTGTGTGTGGTTTCATTTCTTATATACCGGGGGGTGCACACGATAAGACGTATTTCAAAGTCAAGGTTGAATTAGGTCCTTGTAACCAATGTAGTGGATTTTTTCTAAGTCTTAGGGCCGTTATTTTTCTTATATATGGTGGGACCAGCTTATACGTCTATCCAGGTAGATACCCAAATACTTAGCGCGTGTTTCAACTGAAACAGTGGTATTTGTTATTGTTATTGGTGGACAATTTGGCCTTCTTAGAGAAAACGTTACATTAGAATATTTCGATGGATTTACCTTTATTATCTTCTGGTTTAGCCAGTTTTCTAGCTAATGAATATAGGACTGAAGTTGTGCAGATGCTACCGTCGGATCTTAACACTTATAATTGCAGCGTCGTCTGCAAACGTTGACGTATATGTATGCAATCTTGTCGGCATATCCGCTGTATAGATGATATATAATGGCGACTCTAGTACACTATCTTGAGGTTTTATATACGTTATATATGCCAAGTAACTCTTTAGAAGCTTGTGTGTGAGTTCAGGAAGAACCCCAGCTATTATAGTGAGTAGCCCATCACCTCCCACCAATTTACTTGCGCGAACAAACATCAACTGCCACTGTAAATATGCTGCACCAATTCATAGATCATATTTCTATGTGGCTTCTATACGAAGGAAATACGCGTCTCAACTGAAAAGTCGTAAAGGTTTGATAATCATCGTATAGGGTTATGAGAGTTCTCTTCCCACCGAGGAAATAAAAAGCGCCATATAGACAGAACTGTATAGTATGTCGTAAGATCAGTGCACATTATTCTAAATAAGAATAAAGTTCCCCAACCTATGCATCGTGTAGAAATCGTATTTAATGCAACTCAGCTAAAATCAAAAAAGTCGGTACACCCTACACACAACTTGAACTAACTTTTGAACGAAATAATAACTGTATAAGAGCCTCTGTTGCCCAAATATTGAGGAATGGTTCATGAGGGGTGTCTGTGCAATTCGAGCTTAATAAAAAATTTAATACAAACCATAAAAAATTTCATAAAAATTTTGCATGGTATGTTTCTGGAAATGATATAAACCCAAAACATGTTTCCGCAAGTTTTGCAAACGGGCTTCTTTGACATAAATATGAAGTAGAACACATCCTGTTAGCACATGCTATATATGAGGTGGCTCTGTAGTCCTAAAAAGCGTAAGCCATTTTTCAATACCTAAAAACATTGAAGAGTTTGTGTAAGCCACGACTATAAATCATACTGATTTTAAAGATGCAGTCTCGTCACTGTATTGTCCACTTAGGCACAGTTTTGAACACAATCAATATGACATGCTCTTTGTTACACTAAGACCAATGTTTATTGCAGCTGACGATTACAATGCAAAGCATACATATTGTTTAGTCCTAAAGGGAGGCAGTCGTCTTATACAGTTCAAGTAAACAAGGTAGACGTCGTATCAGGCGGTAAACCCACCTATTGGCCCACAGACTTTAATAAGTTGCCAATCAATATGCTGTTTTCAAAAATACCAAATGCGATCAACTGTTAGGTCGTTCATCATATGACCCATCTTCTGATCACTTACCTATAATGGTTACTTTACAAGACAGTTTTGTCATTGCACCTGAAACCCTAATTTTCTATCCGAATAAAACACGCATTAGTTAAAATACGAAATGTATGTGAGCTCTCACTTATTTTTGAACATCCCACTGAGATATCCACCTGATATTCAAGTAGCTGTAGATCATTTTATAGACATCCTGACGCCAACACAATTATCAGTTAAAACAAAATCGCACCAGTCAACAGATCGCCATTGAGAAAGAAGGCTTAGTAAGCAATGACCAAAAAAACCTTCTGAACAAATAAAACTCCAAATGAACTTATACCAACAAATCTTCCGCAATGTATTGAGACAGAAACATGAACTCATTATCGACAGCTTTTTAAAAAACGTGGATCCAACGAAAATGTCCTATTGTCTATGAATCTTCACTGACACTTGAAGATCGTACGTGGGCCAAGAACTCAAGTGAAAAGTTAAATGGTTATAAGTGGTGCAATACGCATGGCGCCAACACAGGCAATCGAGGCAATGTTGGGATTGCAGCCATTAGACTTATTCATTAGGTCAACGGCCTCATTGTCAGCTTTGCGAATGAGGAGCGATGCGGTTTGGCATAGCTTTGGGCCGAACATCGGGCATAAGAGTATCCTGGACCTCGTTGGGAAAGAGGTTAGGGCTGCTCAGATGCCGATGGAACGCATGAGTAGAAGAGAGGTAGTAAGAGGCTGCATCGGACACTCATTGCGAAAGGCATTATACACAATGAGTGTATGGAGAACGAAATCAGCATTTATATTGATGGTTCTCTTATGAGTGGCAGGGCAGGAGCAGGTGTATTCTCAGATGAGCTCAACTTGTCCTGTAGTCTGTGTTTGGGGAGGTACGTATCGGTTTACCAAGCAGAACTGCTTGGTTTACTGCATGCGTTGGATCACTTGCTTGAAAGCCGAGTGCATGCAAAAAGGGTTCTCATTGCACTTGACAATCAGTCAGTTATAAAACGCATGAGGCAAGTGAACGTATATTCCAAACTGGTGCTGGAATGTGTTCTGAAACTTAAGAGATGTGCCTCGTTGAATGAGGTGACGTTAATGTGGGTTAAGGGACACATAGGCACAGCTGGGAATGAAGCAGCAGACGAACTAGCAAAAAGGGGATCTGATGTGGATTTCTGTGGACCAGAACACAGGGTTGCCCTGAGTGTAGTGTTGTTGGTATGTTTCTGCATCGTGGGAAACATATTTCTGGAGTTTTTAAATATTTGCAGCGTTAACTTATCTTATTTCCCCCATAATGCATACGTACTACATAACTTTCTTTCTTGTTTGATGAAGATAAACAAAATAACAATGAAGGATTAATTCTTAAAACACTAATTTTATTTAAGAACAAACAATTTTTTGCTAAATTCCGGTTTTTTATTGGTTACACTTGGCAAATATATGTTCTATTACAATCTGCTAAATATTACGATTCGAAGAATATCGTATGCTTACTCGACACGTATCGAAACGTTATTCGATACGCTACTTTACTCGGTATCGAATGCCGTGATCAGGTTCCAGACCTAAAACTCAACATCTTTCTACATATTTAAAAAATATTCCTTTCTCTTTTTGTTTCATCTTACATATCTAGAAAACTTTTAGTGTCATCATTAGAAAATGGGCGAATAAGTTCGTTTAGGTTTGTGTCATCAGCCATAGCATCAATGAAATGTGGTTATGTTTTTTGGTTATTTTATGCTTTGCATTGTAATCGTCAGCTGCAATAAATATTGGTCCTAGTGTAGCAAAGAGCCTGGCAAATTGATTGTGTTCGAAACTGTGCCTAAGCGGGCAATACAATGACGAGACTGCATCTTGCACAAACTCTTCAATGAATTTAGGTATTGCTTGGGTGCTTGGTGTCATATTTAAAAAACCCATAATTTCTAAAGCAGTTCTTCAAAGTGAAGTATGCTTCAGAGACTAAAAGTATGTCTATATCATGTGCTAGCAGGATGTATTCTACTTCATATTTATGTTAAAGAAGCCCATTTGCGTTCCAGCAGCACATTTTTAACTGGTTAAGTTTTTGCTAAGCAAAACTTGCTGAAACATGTTTTGGGTTTATATTATTTCCTGAAAAATACCCTGCAAAGTTCTTATGAACTTTATGAACAATTCAAAATAGAACATTAACTTCAAATATTAATTTTTTTCTTGATTATTAGATTGTTAAAAGTTTTAATTTTCAGCCAGATGAGTTGATGGTATGTGTAAGATATTGCAAATTGAAAAACAAATGTTTCATATGTTCTACATCTTCCATTCGTTTCACCGAAATGTGTAAAATTCCTATTACGTTAGCAGGGGACCACGAACTAGTTGATATATTCGACGGTTACAAGCACACAGCAGTCAGCATTACTCTAGCATGCACATAAACCAGGAGCTACATATGTCCAAACAACGGGCGACTCAAATAAAAGTTAGCAACCAAGAGACTAACTTAGTTGTCAAAAATAATACTAAAAACACTAGATGGCACTTCGTCATAGTTCAAGCAAATTTGCAACGACCTCTATATTTTATAACTTTATAATATGCCACGTGACCTTCAATAGTTATATAGTACGGGTTTCTTAGTTAAATTGTGCTTTTTTCTTGGTCTCTGGGTACTAAAAATGCAAGTATTATTCATTTTATTTATAATAGTGTTTGTTTCTTAAAAAGCGTTTACATTTCAAAAGGTGCCTGGATTGATTCTAAAAAGAATACCGCTTAGTAATGGCAGATACATAAGCATTAAGCATCAGATTTATTTATTTATTTATGTTTCGGGGTATTTTTACTTAAAATTACATTATTTTCTTAAGTGCAAGCTAGCAATACCCCATTTTAATGGCAAACGCAATTCATTCTATTTACATTTGAAAAGCACTTTAACAAATGTAACACAGTAGAAACACCGCAAGCAATATTCGATCGTCAAACTATTTACGATGAATTAGTTATGGTTAAACCATATATGTGCTGCAATAATTTAAAATATGAGAACATTTTACACTTTTTCTTCGAATTAAAATTAACTTCATTATAATACCGTTGAGATTTTCACCTTTTTCTATACTTCAATTGTTTGTTTGTTATCTTTTGTAGGCTTTATTAATGGTGGTTTAAATATTTTATTATTGTATGAAATACATTCTTTACATTATTATCATTTTTGTAAATATTGAAGCTTAAACAAATAAAATAATTGTTATATTAATTTCCAGGTCGTATTTGTGACCTTAAAGTTTTGGCACATAGGATTATAAATTATAAAACAAAATTAAATATTTGTACATTGTCTGCGATAATGTAGAGGAAAAAGTAGCGAGATAAATGCTTCTCCTTGGACAATACCATCATGGAAAGAATCTAACATAATATGGATTATTAACACCAAAGCATGGAGTATTCTGGTACGAAATCGTTTTACAAAGGTTAGTATTAAACAATTATTAATAGTCCATTATTTATGCTTTTTGCTTAAATATTTAACAATGCTAGTGACTGATCTACAGTAACTTATCTGAAGAAATTAAATTAAAGAAAAGTAGATTTGTTTTCCAAGCTAAATAAAATATATCATTTTATTATATGTGCTAGTATTAGTAGCAACTAAAAATCCTAATTTATTAATATCTCACAATAAATACTTTTAAAATTTTTGTTAAAAACCGCTATATATTGTGATCGTAAAAGGGATAACATAGTCTTAAACTTTCTTATATTTAGAATATAGGCTGGATGAATGTGCCAAGTATTGAGACAAGTGTACGACTAGTTTATTTACGTGTTGGACGAGTATGTTTTTTCTTCTTCCTAGATAGTGGAAACTTTTAGATCCCTGTGTGTGGTTTCATTTCTTATATACCGGGGGGTGCACACGATAAGACGTATTTCAAAGTCAAGGTTGAATTAGGTCCTTGTAACCAATGTAGTGGATTTTTTCTAAGTCTTAGGGCCGTTATTTTTCTTATATATGGTGGGACCAGCTTATACGTCTATCCAGGTAGATACCCAAATACTTAGCGCGTGTTTCAACTGAAACAGTGGTATTTGTTATTGTTATTGGTGGACAATTTGGCCTTCTTAGAGAAAACGTTACATTAGAATATTTCGATGGATTTACCTTTATTATCTTCTGGTTTAGCCAGTTTTCTAGCTAATGAATATAGGACTGAAGTTGTGCAGATGCTACCGTCGGATCTTAACACTTATAATTGCAGCGTCGTCTGCAAACGTTGACGTATATGTATGCAATCTTGTCGGCATATCCGCTGTATAGATGATATATAATGGCGACTCTAGTACACTATCTTGAGGTTTTATATACGTTATATATGCCAAGTAACTCTTTAGAAGCTTGTGTGTGAGTTCAGGAAGAACCCCAGCTATTATAGTGAGTAGCCCATCACCTCCCACCAATTTACTTGCGCGAACAAACATCAACTGCCACTGTAAATATGCTGCACCAATTCATAGATCATATTTCTATGTGGCTTCTATACGAAGGAAATACGCGTCTCAACTGAAAAGTCGTAAAGGTTTGATAATCATCGTAAAGGGTTATGAGAGTTCTCTTCCCACCGAGGAAATAAAAAGCGCCATATAGACAGAACTGTATAGTATGTCGTAAGATCAGTGCACATTATTCTAAATAAGAATAAAGTTCCCCAACCTATGCATCGTGTAGAAATCGTATTTAATGCAACTCAGCTAAAATCAAAAAAGTCGGTACACCCTACACACAACTTGAACTAACTTTTGAACGAAATAATAACTGTATAAGAGCCTCTGTTGCCCAAATATTGAGGAATGGTTCATGAGGGGTGTCTGTGCAATTCGAGCTTAATAAAAAATTTAATACAAACCATAAAAAATTTCATAAAAATTTTGCATGGTATGTTTCTGGAAATGATATAAACCCAAAACATGTTTCCGCAAGTTTTGCAAACGGGCTTCTTTGACATAAATATGAAGTAGAACACATCCTGTTAGCACATGCTATATATGAGGTGGCTCTGTAGTCCTAAAAAGCGTAAGCCATTTTTCAATACCTAAAAACATTGAAGAGTTTGTGTAAGCCACGACTATAAATCATACTGATTTTAAAGATGCAGTCTCGTCACTGTATTGTCCACTTAGGCACAGTTTTGAACACAATCAATATGACATGCTCTTTGTTACACTAAGACCAATGTTTATTGCAGCTGACGATTACAATGCAAAGCATACATATTGTTTAGTCCTAAAGGGAGGCAGTCGTCTTATACAGTTCAAGTAAACAAGGTAGACGTCGTATCAGGCGGTAAACCCACCTATTGGCCCACAGACTTTAATAAGTTGCCAATCAATATGCTGTTTTCAAAAACACCAAATGCGATCAACTGTTAGGTCGTTCATCATATGACCCATCTTCTGATCACTTACCTATAATGGTTACTTTACAAGACAGTTTTGTCATTGCACCTGAAACCCTAATTTTCTATCCGAATAAAACACGCATTAGTTAAAATACGAAATGTATGTGAGCTCTCACTTATTTTTGAACATCCCACTGAGATATCCACCTGATATTCAAGTAGCTGTAGATCATTTTATAGACATCCTGACGCCAACACAATTATCAGTTAAAACAAAATCGCACCAGTCAACAGATCGCCATTGAGAAAGAAGGCTTAGTAAGCAATGACCAAAAAAACCTTCTGAACAAATAAAACTCCAAATGAACTTATACCAACAAATCTTCCGCAATGTATTGAGACAGAAACATGAACTCATTATCGACAGCTTTTTAAAAAACGTGGATCCAACGAAAATGTCCTATTGTCTATGAATCTTCACTGACACTTGAAGATCGTACGTGGGCCAAGAACTCAAGTGAAAAGTTAAATGGTTATAAGTGGTGCAATACGCATGGCGCCAACACAGGCAATCGAGGCAATGTTGGGATTGCAGCCATTAGACTTATTCATTAGGTCAACGGCCTCATTGTCAGCTTTGCGAATGAGGAGCGATGCGGTTTGGCATAGCTTTGGGCCGAACATCGGGCATAAGAGTATCCTGGACCTCGTTGGGAAAGAGGTTAGGGCTGCTCAGATGCCGATGGAACGCATGAGTAGAAGAGAGGTAGTAAGAGGCTGCATCGGACACTCATTGCGAAAGGCATTATACACAATGAGTGTATGGAGAACGAAATCAGCATTTATATTGATGGTTCTCTTATGAGTGGCAGGGCAGGAGCAGGTGTATTCTCAGATGAGCTCAACTTGTCCTGTAGTCTGTGTTTGGGGAGGTACGTATCGGTTTACCAAGCAGAACTGCTTGGTTTACTGCATGCGTTGGATCACTTGCTTGAAAGCCGAGTGCATGCAAAAAGGGTTCTCATTGCACTTGACAATCAGTCAGTTATAAAACGCATGAGGCAAGTGAACGTATATTCCAAACTGGTGCTGGAATGTGTTCTGAAACTTAAGAGATGTGCCTCGTTGAATGAGGTGACGTTAATGTGGGTTAAGGGACACATAGGCACAGCTGGGAATGAAGCAGCAGACGAACTAGCAAAAAGGGGATCTGATGTGGATTTCTGTGGACCAGAACACAGGGTTGCCCTGGGGAATGGCCTAGTGCGAGCTAAAGTTCTTCAATGGGTAAACTCATTACACCTGAATAGGTGGAGGAAGAATGTAGATGCATTCAGGGTAGGTTCCAACCCACAACTTCAGCCTAGGGGCAAGAACAACAAAATAAAAGAAACAGCAAACAAAAAAAAAACTACATAAAACAAAAACGATAACAAACGGATACACACTTTCGAGGGAGAACCAGATATTAGTTCTGCACTCGCCCACCCAACCAAGGACACTAGCTCGTCCGCTTCTTTCCTTTTGTGTCCCCTAAAGACTCACGCACTTACTCCAACGTACTCACCTCACATCCAACCTCACCCTGAAACAAACAAAATTAGTACGAACACATATTTGTATTTGACAGGATAACAATCACATATTTATTCTCTACATTCTCCACATGTAGACAGGCTAGAATGGTGCTCAAAGAGCCCCTCGGCAGGAAGGCCAGCAAGGTACTCGGGTATAATGGGGCTACTTTAAGCTAGATCACTGCGTTAGTGACAGGACATGGAAACTTCAAGTACCATCTGGCTAAGATGAAAGTCGTAGAAGATGATACTTGCAGACTATGCCTAGAAGAGGCTGAGACGGTAGCGCACATTGTATGTGAATGTCCAGCACTGGCTAGCATAAGGCTTAATACCACGGGCAGACACTTGTTAGATGTGAATGCCATGGGGGAACTAAGCCTTAGACAAATGCTAGCAATTACAAAAGACTCCGTGATGAGGAAGAGTGTCGACAGTTACCAGTCGATAGTCTGAAATCACTTTAGTCAAGAGTAAAGGCTATGGCTAGCACGAGACTCAATTGAAAGTAAGGTAGCTGTGATTACGGACCGGTTCCCTGAAATCAATTTGAGGAGCGAAATGGGGGTCGAAAAAGGACCCAGAAAGTAAGTGGTCTGCTTCGATATCCCCCCATACATTAATAATAATAAATGTGTTCGCTAATCAGTTAGACAAGGTTTTTACACATGACATTAATAGTTCTACCATTCCAATTATTAGTAAAACCGTGAATGATCCTAGGAAATTTCGATTATAAAAGGAAATCTTCTGGACCTGATCGCATTAGCAGAGAAATTATAAAAAACGTACCTACTTCATCTGCGAGAATTTTACTTTTTATGTTGACATGTTGTACGCTGGATTCTTCCCATGCTCTTCGAAAATGTCTACAATTGATATTATCCCTACACCAGTAAAGGACTCAAGTTAGATTACATCCTACAAGCTCATTAGCCTACTCTCAGTTTTGTCAAAGATATTTGAACAATTATCTTAATTCACAAAACATTACCACTGATCATCAGTTTGGTTTTCGAGCACGGCATAGTATTATTGAGCAAGTTTATAGAATAGTCACCATTATTGGATCGGCTTTTGAAAGAAAGCAATACTGTTCACCTTTATTTGTAAAAATTTCCCAATCTCCTCATATTAAAAATATCTGAAATATTCTTCGTCGACACACTAGAAATCCTCTGGCTAGGTGTTATGCCAGGATCCGTTCCGTCCCCTCTTGAAATTCGGAAACTTCAATCACACATCTTGATTAATGGGGATGTTTTCTAAGATGTCCATGAAACTTTCTTTTGCTACTTTTCCCCTTCCTATTTACCGCTTTTTAATAATACTTTAGATTTTCATATTAAAAGTAAATGAAATTATATTAAATGGCGTAACCTTAACGTTTATTAATTATGACAAAATATATAAAATAATAGGAGATTATTGATTAAAAGAAAATCCATTTGTAAAGTTTAATACTTGGCAGTTAACTAATCATTCGTCTACTATTTGTTGAAAAAAACTTAAATGTGCTTTTTTATGCATTAATAAAATGGCAAACTTTTGCCATTAAAAAATAAAAAATAAGCACTTCCATTTTGCTTATAACGAATTCGGCATCAATACGCCAATAAAATGCTTTTGTTTGTTTACTATTAAATTAGAATAAAATTTTCTAACATTTTTGTTTATTTTATTTTTTAATTAAGTGAAAGTCGAAATTTGTCTTTTGCTTTGCAGAGAGACTTGGGTTTTAACTTTTATTGACACCTTTGCATTTCTTCCGCCATATTATTTTATATTTTTGTGGGCTTACATGCACGTATGCTAATTTATATGCACCTAGGTAGGTGTTTGTGAAAGGTTTTAGTTTCAAACACATAAGGTGTGTTAATTTACTAAAAATTTGTACAAATTGGTAACAATTGTTACTAGAAAGCGTTCATTAACCCAAAAAAATTTGCAACGAGAGAGCGTCGAAAGAGCGTAAAAAATTGAGAGACAGTAAAATTCTTGCAAGTTTTTACAAGTAAAATTTTTACTTGCAATAATTATTCAAACAGCTGTTTTGCGTTTGTGTTTACAAAACAATATTTCTAAATTAAGTTGAAAATAAAAATATTTTGGAAAATTTAAGAAATTGTAAGTAAATGTAAACTTTTAAAACGATAAAAAGTATTAAAAAGATACATTTATTTTTGTGTAACTTAGGAACAACAGAAGCAACATAAGATATCTAAACCTGTGGTTTTAACTGCCTCTGAAATGTTTTTGTTTTTTTTCTTTAATTTTCACAGACCAGTTGTAATTTTTAGTGATGTAAATATAATGACTACGTAGCTACTTGGTAATTTACACTAAGCAGGCAAATAATTCAATTAGTTCAAATATATATTTGCAAATAAATTTAAATTAATACATAATTTATTAAATTACTTTTCTACTTCTTTTGATATTTTATTTTAGATAAAGCTTTTTATTACAATGAAAGTGAAAATTGCTTAAATTTGTTTCCTTTAAAAAAAATATTTTATCCGTTTTTCGCGGCTGTTTATTATTATTATAGTTTGGAAACGATTGCAAAGGCGGAGCATTTACGTTAGACAATAACGAACAAAAATTCTCCTTTTCAACTCACATTTGTTTGCGCTTTAATGTAGTTTCTTATTAGTGTTTATTTACGTAAATAGGTCTTCATAAAATCACATTACAAAATACTTAATATTATATAATTATTATAATAATAACGCAATAAGGTGTCAAAATAATAATATCTATTACTGCATGCTAATTCTAACACGCATTAAAAACACCATTTTATGAAAATCGCTTGGAAAATAAATCACAAAGTTGGAAATAAACATTTCTGCGGCCTTATTCTGTCGTTATTTCCGGTGTTTGAAATAAAAATTCTATGTGTAGGCAGGCTGTTATAATGTATAAACTAATTAAAAATTGATATTTTATTCATACATTTTATTCAAAAGTAGCTAATCACCTTCATCGTGTTTAGCGTATTTCGACTGTGTCTATTACTATATTAAATAAAATTGCAAAACTTTTCATTATTCTATTACAAGCCGTACTCGAAAAACACCAGGCACGACAATGCTGAATATAAATGATCATAATCACATCATTTTTATAATAATATACATATATGTAAGTTATTTTAATGTTTATTATTAAAACACTTTTGATTTCGAGTGCTTGACTACGACTGAAGAATTCGTAGTTGATCATATTTTATTTATCATAATAAATTCAATTACAATATTTTGCTTATTGGGCATTTTCCCATAAATACAATTATTATGAAAGAATACACTAAAAAACAATTTAAAAGAATTTGGAACTTTAACAATATTTTGCTTATTGGGCACTTTCCCATAAATATAATTATTATTAAATAAAATGAAATTGGAGTTTTACTTATTTAATGTTCAATGAACCAGAAACATGCAAAGGTAAGAAAGATAATAAAATTGTTGTTAACTCTTCCGCCCTTGAGTTGATTGTCCACAATCAAAAGTAGGGTATCGGAGTAATTATTGCTATTGATGGTCCCTTTGAATCATTGGCACTCAGGATAATATTTTGTAAGGGTAATGGGGAATTGATATTAATATTCTCAGAGTGATGTTCTTTTCCGTGTTTAGTGTCTCTCCTTATTATTACAGCGGAAATAACCAAAACATAACTTATCGCATCGCCGTATTTACTTTCTATATTTAGAAGTTCAATAGCTGCTGTATTATTAGTGTTCATTTCTTGGATTAGTTCTAATGTTAACAACTCTTCTACATGTGGCTTTCCAATTATTGGCTGTACCACCGGTGGTAATACTTTAGAAGTAGAAATTTCTGAGAAAGAAAATGTTTTATTGTTTACTGACGTTTCGTTTTGGAACTTTATGAGGTAAGTACCATTTAGATCATAGTGCTCTTGACCTACGAAAATTGTACCATTAAATTGATTCAATAGAATTGTACCAGGAAATATTTCCTGTATAGTTGGCATGTGAAGATTATTCACCATGACGCAGATTGAGGGTTTTCGTCGAATCAAGTTAGGAAGGCATTGGGAGTCTGTAATGTCTTTAATATTATCATCCCTGCATATTGTTAGTTCACTAATTATTTTTGATACCAAATACTTTTTTGTCACAGACTAAAATATCATCGAATTCGATTTTAGTAGCTATCTTATTTATTTTTACAGGTTTGATGGTAATCTTGTTACATGATTCTTTTTAAGTAGTTGGAATATTAATAATATAAATTATAGAATCGCTGCTGGAAGCTATTCTTACATCAGCAAAATTAAGAGATTCCTTGATACTTAAAAAATTTATGTTTTCTTGGTTGGCTAAAGTTTTGATCATTTCCATTTCATAATTAGATAATATGAATGAATTAATGACTCCTACTTTTGCCCAATCTATTGCAAACTTAAGATTCAGAATTTCACTATTTAAAATTTCTAGTTTGTATTTTAATTCATTTATTAAATAATTTACTGTTTCTTCATTTATTACAGATTTTAAAATTTTGTTTGTTTTTGAAGTTAACTCATTTAATTATTCCAGAGACATTCTATTAATTATAACTTGTCTATTATTACTTTCTAATACATTGTTTATTTTTTCTATAATTTCAAAGTCGGCATGATCCGGGTTACCAGCAACCCATTTCCATGCAGATCCAATAAAGTCTAAGGATCTCTTGTTTCTTGGTTTAAGATTGTTAATATGTTCTTTTAGCTGTGTTATTTCATAGGAAAGGAAGGGATATAGGGGATGGGAAGTGCTTACATTAGCCATGATGATTGATTGTATGTCATCTATTACCGTCTCATAATTCTTAATTTTCACCACATGGATTATTTTCACCGTACCCGATTGCACTCTAGCAACCCCAGTATCGATAGCGACTATCCGCGAATTGGAGTAATCCATGATTCTTACTTCACTCATTAGGGCAGGTATCTGTATTCTAAAAGGGAAACGAAAACAAGGGCTATGTTTATTGTTGTTTTAATTTCTGATATTATTCTTGTGGACCACTCTTCCGCTTGCAGTTAATATGGTTGTGTGCCTATTTTCTTTGACTATCTCTTTTTTATAATTTTTAGTTAACTTCGTACCTAACCTCCTATTTTCTTTTACGAAAATTTTTTCTCCAACCTTATAATTTTTTGGATCGCTTTTATTCTTATTATGGTACTCTGTCTGTTCTTAAAGTCCTTAACCATTTGGGCTCTCTCCCTTTCCCACTCTTCAGGGTTATTAAATGATTTCTTACCGAAAAATGCCTCAAAAGGTTTCCTATCTAAGGTTGAATGGACAGTATTATTATATTCGTAAATAGATTTGTCTAGGAGTTCGGGCAGATTACCTTGAGTTCCTTCCGACCTGATGCATCTCATAATTTCCGAGAGTGTCGAATGGAACCTTTCTATTTGTCCATTGACGGTGCTAGCATATGGTGGAATTCTAAACACCTTGACGTTAAATTGGTTTTCTAGCATGAATATTATCGCTCTAGTGTTGAATGATTTTTCATTGTCCATAACAACTATTTCGGGCATTTCGAAATTTACCAATATTTCTCTTAGTGGCCTTTTAATATCCTCTGCTGCTCTGGAATTCAGTATCCTTGCTTGTGCGTATTTTGTTAATTTGTCTATAGCTGTTAAAATGGATGTTCTTTCTGTTATGTAGATATCCACGTGCACTATTTGGCCAGGGTACTGAGGTATGGGGGTTTCTTGCAATGAGATATTATTAGGGTGCCTATCGTATTTGTTCTCTTTGCAAATTCTGCATGATTTTATTAATCTTCTTGTTTTTGCCGCCATTTGCGGAAAGTAACACCTATCTAAAAGTTGAGCTTTGTTCTCCTCCGCATTTCTGTGGGCTCTACTATGTTCATTTATTATCTCTATTTCCTGGTCTGATTCGTTACATATATCAGCTACCATCTTCCTTGTGTAAAGAACTTTATATTTGTGAAAGGACTTAGGATATACTTCTTGCGCTCTTCCCAATACCTCGTCAGTGGTTTTAATACAGTTCGTTACCGATGGATTTAGACATTTCTTGAATATTTCTTCCAATCTTTTTTTATTGGGGTCTGGTCCAAAAAAATATGTCTATGGTATGTTGGAAAGATGATTTGAAATTCGTATGACTGTGTTTCATTTGGTTCTATAATAATTTGGTTCTTGAATACATTTATGGGTGCATCCGTGTGTTGAATTAAGTTTTGTGGTGAGCTTTGGCTACTATGCTGTGTTGCGTCCGTTGACCTTATTTCAAATATTTGTTGCGGTGGTCTAGGCAGAGCATCCGCTATAATGTTTGCATTTCCAGGCTTGTACAATAGTTCATAGTTGTACTCCTCCAGCGTTGCCTTCCATCGGCTCAGCTTACTGTTAGAGTTTCCGTTATTTAAGGCGTGAGTTAGAGGCTGATGATCCGTAAATATTTTAATTGTCGTCGCACCATACAAATAATGTCTTAGCTTCTTCAAGGCCCAAACAATCGCCAGCATTTCTCTTTCGGTTGTGGCATAGTGCTCTTCGGCCTTATTTAATGTTCGCGAAATAAATGTAATGGGTTTGCCGTCTTGTTCTAAAACGGCTCCAATGGCGTGATTGGAAGCATCTGTTGTGAGCCTAAATTCTTTTTTGAAGTCAGGATGGGTCAACATCACGTCCTCCGATGTGAGGCTTCCCTTTATCTTTTCGAATGCTTCTAAGGCATTTTTATCAAGGGTAATTGTTATTTTCGAGGATGCTGATTTGGACATTCGTCCCTCTTCCCCCCTCAAAAGAGCCGTTAACGGTTTTGCTAGTTTGGCATAGTTTTTTATGAAGCGGCGGTAAAAACCCGACATTCCAAGGAATGATCTCAAGTCCTTTATGGTTTTAGGTGTGGGGAAATTGTTAATTGCTTCTACCTTTTTCGGGTTTGTGCGTATTCCTGCTGTGGATATCACGAAACCTAGAAATTCCACCTCTGGCTTCATAAACTCGCATTTATCGAGCTGGATTTTCATGTTTGCCGATTCTAATGTGCTAAAGATTTTTTCGATATTCTGTAGATGTGTTTCTTCATCTTCACCGAATATAATTATATCATCGATATAAATATAACATATTTTTCCAATATATTTTCGGAGAATATCATCTAATGTTCTTTGAAATATCGCGAGCGCGTTTTTTTAGCCCGAATGAAAGTCTAGTGAACTCGTACTTTCCAATATTAACCGAAAAGGCGGTTTTTTCGATATCCTTTTCTCTTAATGGAATTTGGTGAAAACCACTCTTTAGGTCCAAGACCGAAAAATATTTGTTTTCACCCAATTGAGTTATTACTTCGTTTATCTCGGGAATGGGATAACGATCAGCCGCTGTAACCATATTTAGTTTCCTATAGTCAATGACTACTCTGTATTTATTTTTTCTCGATGCGTCCATCTTTTTAGGGACTACTCATACTGGTGAGTTGTATGGTGATTTATAGGGTCTTATAATTTCTTGATCTAATAGTTCCTTAATTTGACGTTCGACCTCTTCTTTTAGATGCATGGGATAAGGGTAGCATCTAGAATAGACAAGGGCTTCAGTGGTGGTTCTTATTTCACCTTTTACTGTCGTGGTGTACGTCAGCGACTCGTTTGGTTCAGAAAATAGATTTGGGTATTTACCGATTATTTTTTTTTATCCTATGCACTTGCTCGTCCGACATATGATCGGATCTTATCTGAATGTTATTAACAGATTGTGAAGTTTGCTGTTTAAGTTTCACTCTGACGTTGCCATTAAGAATCATACAATTTCTTGCAGTATGGATGACTGCGAACAGCTCTTATAAAGTGTCGTTACCTAATATTGCATGAAACGATTTTAAGGTAGGGAGCAAGAAAAATTTGATGTTCTTATTTTTAAAACCAAAAAGATTTACGAAAGTATGGTGTGTTATAGCAATTTTTCCTCCTACGGAGTTAGCATAAAATTTAGTGTTATTACGCTTTGAAGTTTTTATGACAGAATCTTGTATATAGTTTTTATTTGAGCCTGTGTCGACTAATATTTTTAAAATTTTTCCGTCCTTCGTCTTCGCTTCGAAGTAAGGCAAAGACGAAGTCTCTATTCTAAAAAATGAATATCAACGAAGTCAAGACTTTCAGTTGATTCTTCTTCATCTTCAATTGTAATCTTGGAGATTATTTTCCAGAGTATAAGCATTCATCTGTTCATTATAAGCCTCGTCAAGACAATATTGCTTGTTGTGTTCCTGCTCATCAGTTTCTATATGAAAATTTCTTTGAAACTTTCGAGGTTGTTGGTTAATATGTTCCAATTGTCTTTTACCTACAAAATCGATGTTGGGACGAGGTCTGTTCATATAGTTTATCGCTCGTGTTTGTATGGACTGGTCTATATCCATAGGCTCTGGTCTCGGCAAAGGTTTAGGGGCAGATGGTCGCGGTGGCGGAATGTTCGATCTCCAGTTATTGTTTCCTAGAAATTGGTTTTGGAATTGCCTATGATTATGAATTTGTTGTGGTCCATGGTTGTAGTATTGGACTTGTGGGAATTCATAGGTTCGGTTTAGAGCATATTGATTTTGATGGAAATGTTGTGGCTTATTGCCATTTTGTGTTCTAAAGTTTCGATTACTTCCTGTAGGTGCTTGGGAGTTCTTCGTGTTTCTATTGTAAGCGTGTTCCGTGCGGAAATTTTGGTTTTGCAGTTTAAGGCACAAGTGCAGTGCCTGCGGAAGAGTTGTTGGCTCTCGAATACAGAGAAATTTAGAGAGATCACCCATGAGTCCACGAATGAATGTATCTAGCGCCTTATCTCTGTATGTTTGTATAAGTGTATCCATTGCTTCCCTGCCTATGGTCATGCAAGAGATGTTATTTATAATTAAAGATAAATGCGAATATGCCTCTTGATAAAAATCTTGAGGTGAACTATTCCCTTGGATGAGTGTCGTCATCTGGTACTCTAAAGTACCCAAATAACGTTTGTCCGCGTAGTGGAGCGTAAGGATTCGCGAGAAGGCTTCCCAATTCAGGGGAGCATTGTAGGATTCTAGGGCCGCGTCGGCTGCCCCAACTATTTTGTTCCTAATTACGTTCAGGATCGCGAAGTATCTTGGTGTTCCTATAGTAGAATTATATAAATTCAGAATTCATTCCACGCTTTTTTCCAGGAACTGAATTCGGCATTGTTCCCCCCGAACTCCCTAAGACATCGGACGACGTCTGGGACCTTATCTAAGTCCGCGAGGTTTTCCCTATACCGTTCGTCTATTTGTTGATCGACTCCTGAGAAATCCGAGCGGGGATTTAAAGTTTCGTCTATCCTACATTGTTGCATACAAATTCTACATATAATATTAATAAGGTTCTCTTGGGATTGTGCATTTACAGGATTGTTACTAGGACTTGGGACAGGATTATTGGTGGATAATACCGCAGGACGTATTAAATTATCTGGATTGGACATTATTAATATTAATGATTTAACTTATTTTCCAAAAAAAAAATATATATATATATATAAATTTTAAAGGAACCTTTTGTTTATTGAGTTAAATTTCTTTTAATTCACTTTACTTTTCTTAAATTTTATGGTATTCCTTAATATTAATTTGCGGGTTATAAAATAACAGAGATAATAATTCCACTTACAAAAGATATATTAATAAAAGTTGCATGATTTTTGTTGTCTGTTGGATGCTATTGCTTGTTGAATGTTGTTTGGAACCCTTTTGGAGGAGGATATCTGCTTCTAATATCGCCTGAGGTTGCGGGATTGTAGATTTTTCAGTTGTCAGATCCTATTTCGCCTGTCAGCAAGGATTATTCAACCAGTTAATTTTAATTTTAGAGAAAATTTTCTTCTAGTTCTTAAAGCCTTTTAAAATAGTTTAATATATTTAAGGCAACACTTATGTTACTTAAGGATTTTATTTATTTTATCCTACTTAAGGATTTTTATTTAATTTTATATCACTTTAGAATTTTTATTTAATTTTGTCCACTTTAGGGTTTTATTTCTACTTAATTTTGTCCACTTTAGGGTTTTATTTCTACTTAATTTTTTCCACTTTAGGGCTTTTAACTTAATTTTGTCCTCTTTAGGATTTTTATTTAATTTTGTCCACTTTAGGGTTTTTAACTTAATTTTGTCCACTTTAGGGTTTTTATTTTTATATAATTTTTATCATACTTCAGGATTTTTAATTATATTTGTCCACTTAAGGATTTTAATTTCTATATAATTTTTATCCTACTTTAGGACTTTTATTTCCGTTGGGCGTCAGTTATTTTAATGTTTATTATTAAAACACTTTTGATTTCGAGTGCTTGACTACGACTGAAGAATTCGTAGTTGATCATATTTTATTTATCATAATCAATTCAATTACAATATTTTGCTTATTCGGCATTTTCCCATAAATACAATTATTATGAAGGAATACACTAAAAAACAATTTAAATAAATTTGGAACAATATTTTGCTTATTGGGCATTTTCCCATAAATACAATTATTATGAAAGAATACACTAAAAAACAATTTAAAAGAATTTGGAACTTTAACAATATTTTGCTTATTGGGCACTTCCCATAAATATAATTATTATTAAATAAAATGTAATTGGAGTTTTACTTATTTAAAGTTCAATGAACCAGAAACATGCAAAGGTAAGAAAGATAATAAAATTGTTGTTGTATAAATTTTCCGACAAATATAGAGGTAGTTATTAAGTACTCATATATACCTATACATTACAACACTATTTTAAATTGCAAATTTTAGCTAGTAAAGTGTTCATTTACTTTTTCACAATTTTGAGAACAATTTTGGAAAATTTCTTGTTACTCTCTCGTTGCTAATTTTTACTAGTAAAGTAAAGGAACACAACTATAAATTTGAACTAGCACTAAATTTCCAAATTAATTTTCCTTACAAGCACTTGTACTTAAAGGGAGTTGTTTAATAGTATGTAAACACACTTATTATGCTTACAAAAAAAAACTGTTCTATTCTTTATTTACTTTTCCTCTTATATTCAATTTATTAATACTGAAATTATTAATATGTCTTAGCTAAATCGACAAATATAGCATATGCTTATGTAAATTTACCATTATAATACAATTGGTTATTGAACTAAAACTACAGCGTAAGCAAAATGACAGCAAACAAACAGTATTTGGTTCTTGAACTTGAAATACTGTGTAAGCAAATATGACTTAAATAAAAGTTATTAAATTACAAAATAACTAAAAATACCTGGTAAGCAGGCTACCAAAAATTCTTCAGTTCAATATGTCTGTGCATATGTATGTTCTTAACATTCTCCACCGCCTTGACCACCGTTAAAATGATAAAGCTAGGGCAGCTATGGCTATTGATAAGACTGGATTCAGGCTTCTGCAATATCTATCGTTGACGGCAGTGATCGCAATGCTGGTGTAGGGTTGAATTGGCACGTTTTGTTGCGCCTTGAATGGATCTTTCAAGTTAGCAGAGTGAGGGAAATTAGTATGCAGAAGGCTAGTGTAGTGTAACTTACTGCCTGATGATGTTGACTGTTTGAATTAATAAGTTGTGGCAAATGTTCTAGAGTTGATTTATTTAGTTGTTTTTGTAGTTTCTAAATGTTCTAGTTGCATCTTGTATTTGTGTTGTGTGGCATTAATAAATAAAACTTTCTATTCCCTGTGGCCAATGTTTTAAAATTGGTTATGAATAGGTTATGAAATTGTTTTTTAATCTCAGATTTCGCTCCAATTTTCATTAATCCCGTATTTCTGATTTTGATGAGTGTGGTTTCCATACAACAAACCACTGATGCTTCAATAGCTGTAGCAGTTGCAAAGATCTAATTATCTTGATGATTTAATTGGTTCCAAACTGCCCTTCCTGAGATCTATTGAGAATACAATTTGTTCTTTATTGATTGTTGAAAATATTGATTTCACAAGGATTCGTATTTCTTCCGAGCTTCGACTGTTTATTTGCGCATATGTATACGTCATCGTTGCTTTTTATGCAGTTTGACATATATCTGTTGTAAAAAGAACGTATTCACCTCTATGTGCATTGGTAGCAATGTATGATATATCCGGTTCAATAGCAATTAAAGAGTTATTTCTAACCGTTGAATAGCTCTAAGAATTGTTGATCAACCTGAGGTATCTTAACTTCGAAAAATTTTTTTTTAATGCTGTATTTTATTTTATTGAATCTTTCTATGAAAAGAAATTCACAATAAGTATTCAAATCTTATTTCTAAATTATTATTTACTAGTTAGTACCAACGTAATAACTAATTTTTTGTATTCAAATCTTAAAAATCTATCTTCTATTGTGTAGAGAGAGCCGCCTTGCCAGGCTCAATGTGTCAGTTCTTTTTAGTCTCAGGTGGCCGTCAAATTGCAATAAATTGCGTGCTAGAGTGTTGGGATGTGCGACTAGTTTGTTCACGTATTTGGACGTGTATGTTTTAACTTCTTCGTGGATAGTGGGAACTTTGAGATCCCTATGTATGTTTTCATTTCTTATGTACCAGGGGGCGCATACGATATGACGTAAAATCCTAGACTGTCTTCTCTGTAACTTCTGGATGTTTGATGCACAGGCAGTACCCCATAGCTGAATACCATATTCCAAAGCCAAAGTTGAGTTAGGACTTATTAGCCAATGCAGTTGATTTGTTCGAAGCTTTATAGACGTTATTTTTGCCTCAATGTGACGGGTCCAAGTTAGGCGCCGATCTAGGTGGATACCTAAATATTTGACGTGCGTTTCCGCTGGAACTGTGGTATTAGTTATTGTGATTGGTGGACAATTTAGCCTTCTAAGGGAAAACGTTACATGAGCACATTTTGATGGATTTACCTTTATTCTCCACTGTTTTAGCCAGTCTTCTAGCTTTTGAATATGGGACTGCAGCTTTTCAGATGCATCCTTTGGATCATTACTGACACTTATAATGGCAGTGTCGTCTGCAAAGGTTGATGTATATGTATGTGGGCTTGTCGGCATATCCGCTGTATAGATGATATATAACAGCGGCCCTAGCACACTACCTTGAGGTACTCCTGCACTGATTTTCCCACATCTTAAAAGCTGGTCCTTTGACCTTACTTTAAAAGTTCTATCGGACAAATAGCTTTTTATAAGCTTGTGGGTGTTTCCAGGTAGAACCCGAACTATTTTAGTAAGTAGCCCATCATGGCAGACTTTATCAAATGCTTGGGAAATGGCTATAAATAAAGCTGAACAGTATTGCTTTCTTTCAAAAGCCGATCTAATAATGGTAACGATTCTATGGACTTGTTCAATCGTACTATGCCTTGCTCGAAAACCAAACTGATGATCTGGGATAACGTTTTGTTCATTTAGAAACGGAGTTACACTCGAGACGAATAATTTTTCAAATATCTTTGACAAAACTGACAGTAGGCTAATAGGCCTGTAGGATGTAATCTGGCTTGAGTCCTTTCCAGGCTTCGGGATCATAACAATTTCAGACATCTTCCAAGAGCATGGGAAGAAGCCAACGCGCAACATGGCATTAAATATGTAAAGTAAAATTCTTACAGCTGAATTAGGTAAGTTTCTTATCATTGATCCTGTTATACGATCAGGTCCAGGTGATTTCTTCATATTCGTTTTTCTAATTATCGATTTTAAAGAAGACAACCGAAATTTCATAGGATCATTCACGATGTCGCTAATAATTGGAGTAGTGGAATTACTTATATCATGTGGTGCGAAAACCTTCTCTAAGTGCTTTGCGAACGCTTTTGCATTTTCACTTGAGTTTTTAGCCCAAGTACGGTCTTCAAGTCGTAGTGGGGATTCGTAAGCAATAGGACATTGTAAGTGCTTTACAGCTTTCCACAGATTATAATCCGTGTTTTTCATTGGATCCAAGTTTTTTAAAAAGTTGTCGATAGCGTATTCGTGTTTCTGTCTCAATTTACTGCGTAAGTTTTTCTGGCATAAGTTCATTTGCATTTTTATGTGTGGTGAACGACTATTTTGCCATTGTCTTCTTAGTCTTCTTTTCTCAATGACGAGCATCTGCATATCTGCTGTTGCCTGGTACGTTATTATTTTAGCTGATGGCTTTGTTGGCGTTGCAGTCACGACGTCTGTAAAATGGTCTACAGCCGCTTGAATATCAGCTGGATTTCTCAGTGGGATGTTCAAAGGTAAGTGAGAGCTCACATACATTTTATATTTTAACCAATTCGTGTTTCTGTTCAGGTAGAAACTAGGTGCAGTGACAAAACGGTCGTGTAAAATAACAATTGTAGGTGAATGATCAAAAGATAGGTCATAGGATGAATTAACTAAAAGTTGATCGCGTTTGATGTTTTTTACTATAGCAAAATCAATAAGGTCTGGCAACTTATTAAAGTCTGTGGGCCAATAGGTGGGTTTACCGGCAGATACGACGTCAAGCTTGTTTGTTTCAACTGTATAATACAACTGCCTACCTCTAGGACTAAGGAGTCTGGATCCCCAATATGTGTGCTTTGCATTGTAATCGCCAGCGGCAATAAATTTTTGCCCTAGCGTAGCAAAGAACCTGGCAAATTCATGGTGTTCGATTTTATGCCTAGATGTGCAATACACTGAGGAGACTACAATTTTAAAATCAGTAAGATTTATGGTCGTGGCTTGCAAAAAGTCTTCGTTGAATTCAGGCAATGGAAAATCCCTTACGTTTTTTCGGACTATAATGGCAGTCCCACCACATGCCCTTTCGCTTGGGTGTTTGGTGTCATATATAAAATACCCATCAATTCTAAAGAAGTTTTTTATAGTGAAGTGTGTTTCAGAGACTAATAGTATGTCTATATCATGTGCTAGCAGGAAGTGTTCTATTTCATATTTATGTTGGGAGAGCCCGTTAGCGTTCCAGAAGCATATTTTTAACTGGTTCATTTTTTGCCAAGCAAAACTTGCAGAAGCATGTTTTGGGTTCGCATCATTTCCTGAAACATACCCTGCATAGTTGTCATGAAATTATTCATTGTCTGTATTAAATCCTCGATCGAGCTCGAATTGTTGGTGAGGGGTTTATGAGCACCCTCTTTTAAGACGTGGGCATATGAATGTTTATGCGCATTAGAACTTTTGGCATTCACATTAGGTAAACCATTTCTCAATGTTTGGGCATATGAAAAGTTTGGCTTAGTGTGTGGCTGTGTAGCTTGTGTACTAGCAACAGAGCCAGCATGAAGCCGAGGAAATTGGGAAGCTTTTACATATTGAAATACTTTGCAGCCCCTGTAATTTGCTGTATGGTTTTCACCACAGTTGCTGCATTTTTTGACCTTGGGGTCTGTTTTGGAAGAAGTGCATTCCAAAGGCCGGTGCGCATCACCGCAAACAACGCATACGGATGGTAGCTTGCAGTAAGTTTTCGTGTGTCCGAATTCCTGGCAATTACTACACTGACGGGGACCGCTACGTTTTAGAGGCTCTTCCACCGTTATTCTTCTGTTCAAGAGGTAGCGCAAATTATATATTGGATGAACCGAGTTTTTTTATTTAAGTTGCGATGCATTAAACACGATTTCAACACGATGCATAGGTTGGGGAACTTTTTTCTTATTTAGAATATTGTTCACTGACCTTACGACATAACCTTCCACCTCTATGGCACTTTTTATCTCCTCAGTGGGAACAGAACTATCTATGCCGTTTATAATGACGATCAAACCTTTAGCACTTTTTATTTGATACGTATAATAGCTCTTATTATCTGCATCGAGACGACTTGCGATTAGGCGATAATTCTTTTCAGTGTGGGCTTGGATCTCCGTTTCTTGTATCTGTCCTCTTGGTACAGAAGCCACATAGAAATTTTCTTTGCCTACGAGTTGGGACAGCATATTTACAATGGCATTTGATGTTTGTTCGCGCAAGTAGATTGGTGGGGGTTTTTGTTCCCTTACAGTGGGTTCGGCATTTTCATTATCCGGGGTAGCAAGGACAGAAAATCTATTTTCACTTACCGATGTTGCAGCTACTTGATGAGAACCGTTATATTGCTTGGCGGTTCGCTCTGGTTGTGAAGACTTAGGACTCGCCTTCCTCTTCGTTATGGTTATGTACCGATCCATACCAGTTTGCACGCATTTAGATTCAGTACCTGGTTCTTTTTCTTGTGCGATTTTTTGTGTATTATTTGTTTCTATAGTTTTATTTGTTGAATTCGTTGTTTCTGTAGCAGATATATTTATATTTGCTGATAATGAACGCGTTCGGTCAATTGGCCTGGCGCTTTAAAAAGCACTGTCATCTTTTTTTTTATTGTTTATATTGTTTTTTGCATTATTAGCATTTGTGTAAGAAAAAGAGTAATAAGCATTGTTGTTATTACCTTTTGTATTTTTTTCGTTAATGTTTGGTGCGCTCATGCACTCACTATTAATTGTTTAAACAGGTTTAACCATGCACTTTGTTATTGTATTTTTTATCACACACTATATTATAATGCTTTTTATTTTTTGTTATTTATTTTGTTGTTATTACTAACTGTTAACTGTGTCTCTGCACTTGTTCAATTTTTAAAATAAAAAAAGTCACCTTAAATGAATATAAATTATGCGCTTAAAGTGAAGTACGTCTTTACTCAAACGAAGTAGAACAATGAATGATCCAAAACCTGTTTTCACTTTTTTTTACGGGGTTTTTTAAATTACCTGTTTCGTTGGTTTGTTGTACTATTTTTATTATGGTACCTGAATGTTTTTTTGGTTGAATTGTAATTTCTTCCGGTGTTATTACTTGCGAAGATAAGTTTATATTTCCGGATAAAGAACGCGTTCGTTCAATTGGTCTGGCGCTTAAAAAAGCACTGTCATCTTTTTTTTTATTTGTATTGTTCATTGCATTATTAGCATTTGTGTAAGAAAAAGAGTAATAAGCGTTGTTGTTATTACCTTTTATATTTTTTTCATTAATATTTGGTGCACTCATACACTCACTATTAATTGTTCAAACCGGTTTAACCATGCACTATATGTTGTTGTTTTTTTTACACACAGTATATTATATTGTTTTTATTTTTTGTTATTTCTTTGTTATTGCTAACTGTTCACTGAATTCTTAAAAAAATATATATTTGTTATGCGTCTGTACTCAAACACAGTCACTGAAATGATGTCGGAAAAAATCAATTGGTCCATTAAATTTTTGTTGAATATCTTTGGTAACTTTTAGATTATAAGGATTTTACTCATAAAATGTATATAAACTAAAAGTGACCAAAGATATTCAACAAAAATGTAATGGACCACAGAAACTCTAAAAGTGACAAACACCCTTCAACAAGAGACAACATTGTTCAACAAGAGACAACACCTTTCAACAAAAGACAACATCCTTCCACAAGAGACAACATTCTTCAACAAGAGACAACATCCTTCAACAAGAAATAGAACCCTTCAATAAAAAGACAACATCCTTCAACAAGACCAACAACATTTTTTAATGTAAGTTGAACATATACTATATATGTACTTATTTTTTTTTTTTTGTATTAGTATTGATATAATTTGAATAGTCGATATTTTTGAAATTATTATTTTTGAAATTTGTGTTTATAAAAACCAAATCAAAAAAAGAGGAAAGTGATTTTTTTTTTGTTATTTTAAGTGTTGGGTATATATTTTCTCAATTTCCGATAAACATACATTTGTTTCTTTTAATCATGGCACAATCACCCTCTGTTACACTTGACCCAATTAAATACCTCAAAACACTACCCGAGTTTAACGGGAATAGAAATGACTTATACAATTTCTTTACCTTAGTAGAACGGATACACCATGTACTGATACAGTGCGACGAAATGTACTAATTGATTTTTTCCGACATCATTAAAAGCATAGAAAAAATACCAGAACCGATTAAAACTATATTGGCTTGCAGAAATCCAGATAGTTTGGAAGAAGCGATGGAGGCAACAGAATAACAAAAACTCCAAACCATTCACGAAATAAAAATTACAATAACTCGAATTATAGACACGAGCAAACACACAATCCTTATCAACAAGGATCATAATCAAACCCCCAATACACAACTAATTTTAACCAAAATCACTACCAAAATAACCATCAAGGATCATACACAAACCCACAAAATAAAACCAATTCTAACTATAACCAATATCGAAATAGTCAAAAAAGACCAAACACAAATCCACAAAACAGACCTAATTAAAATTCTAACCAACAGAGGAACTCGTACGATAGACCAAACTCAGATACAAATTAGCAACGACGTGATCAACCAGAGCCTATGGATGTGAATACTATTCAAAAGATTCCTGAAAATCAACATGTGAAAATTTTCATATTCCGGCCTCAAAGGAGAACTACCACATATAACCATAAGAAATAAAAAAGGGTATTTAAGATTTTTAATCAATACAGGTGCTTCCCGTTCAATTATTAATCCGGGTATATAATAATAATTTCAAAAATATCGAATATTCAAATTATATCAATACAAAATAAGTACATATATAGTACATGTTCAACCTACATTAAAGATTTTCTTGTTCTTGTTGAAGGGTGTTGTCTTTTTATTGAAGGATTCTATTTCTTGTTGAAGGATGTTGTCTCTTGTTGAAGAATGTTGTCTCTTGTTGAAGGATGTTTGTCACTTTTAGAGTTTCCGTGGTCCATTAAATTTTTGTTGAATGTCTTTGGTCACTTTCAGTTTATAAGAATTTTACACATAAAATTTACATTTAACTGCATTACATTCTTAAAGGTTTTTCTTTCTTTTTTTCAGTCACTTTTAATTTGTTATCACTTACAAAAAAATTTATATGTACATATATGTATATATTTCAAACAGGTCCTTAATATTTTAAGGATAACAAATTTTCAGTCACTTCACGATAATTATTGACATATAAAAAACAATAGTGCCTTAATATTTTAAGGATACTTAATTTTTAGTCACTTCGCGTTAATTATTGATATAATAAAAAACAGTGCCTCAATATTTTAAGGATATTTTTCCGCGATATCCAATCCTCGTAGCCAGAAATAAATTTCATTTTAATTTTTAATAAAAACAAAAACAATACTTTTGATTTTATTTATTGTTACTTTATTGATAAATGCCAAACTGAGTTTACAAATAAAGTTGGGTTTACAAAAAATTGAGTTTACAAATTTCTTAATAATAAACCAAAATGCAATCATAAATTCTTAAAAAGTATTTCGAAATGATTTTGTACTTTATTGCTTTTTTGGGGTTCATTAGTCAAAATTAAGGACAAAATTTTTGATAGCTAAGCATTCTAAAGAATTTGATATTTTTTATTGTCAAGCACCAAAAGATCTAGTTTATGAAATGTATGTATGAATGTTTGTATTAATCGGTGTAGCGTTTATTCAGCACGCATTCATGGTTTTTACGGAACTGACTTTATTGTCAAAAAATTCTTAATGCTAATATTTACAGTGCTGTAATTAAAAGTAAGGTTATTCATTGTTGCAATTAAAGGGATTAACTTATGTTAGGATTCTAATATTAGAGTTAGTTAATATATGGAATTCAAGTATTATTGAATTATATTGCATTACTCCACCCCAAAATTTTAAGACATGGCTGCCAAAACTAAAAGTAATAAATTCATTGAAATTCAAATATTGTTTTTTTTTCTTAAGTTTATGTAGGCTGAACCCAATGCCCAAAATTTAGGGTTAGTAACTACCAATTACTAAATAGTTTTTTTTAATGTTTAAAATGTTTTCGGAAGTCATCCGGCTGATAACGTGATACTTCTCTACGATTTCTTGTAGTTCTCCGCACTTGAAGATTCTGTTGCTTACTAGTAGCTTCTTGGATAGATGAATTTGTTTCTGGCGAAGTTGCTCTAACAGTTGTTTCAGAAGTTGGCGTTTTTGTTGATGTTGAAGGCGGCAAACTTGCCGATGTAGATGATGATTCTTCCGAGTCGGTTGCTTTAAGATGATCTGTATCGATAGTTGGACAGCTGCGCTGTTTCATATGGTTAACATGGTGTCTACAAATACCTTTTCATGTTTGTATGATGAAAATTACTTTACCAATTTTTGTTTTAATAATGCCAGGTATCCACTTCTTTCCCTTGCCATAATTTCTGACATAAACGGTATCGTTGGCTTGATATTTTGATGAGTTCGTAGTATTTTGATAAAATTGCTTAGCAGATTCTAAAAGCTGTGACCAGATTGTTCGCATAGGTCTACCTCGTATAACTTCTGCAGGAGATTTTCCCTCTGCGTTTGGCAAAAACCGATATGTGGAAAGAAATTTATTAACAGCATCTTTGATAGGCAAGTTGTCGTCGATGTTTTTACGTACAGCTGTTTTAAAAGTTCAGCCAAACCATTAGAAGCTGGGTGGAATGGCGTAGTTGTGATATGTCGAATACCCAGTTTTGAGCAAAATATTTCAAATTTTTCAGAGCTCAGCTGCGGACCATTGTCGCTAACAATTGTATTTGGTAAGCCTTCTATGGAAAATATTGCAGAAAGCGCGGAAATAGTGTCTTCTGTTGTTGCGTTTTTCATTGATGAAACGTATGGAAACTGCGAAAATGCATCGGCGCATATGAGCCACATGGAATTAAAAATGGGCCCAGCGAAATCTACGTGTACTCTCTCCCAAGGTTTTGTTGCCTTTGGCCAGCTTTCGTATTCCTTAGAAGGTGCTTGATTTTGAACCTTACAAATTTCGCACTCTGAACATATTTTTGTTATGTCCGCATCAATATTGTTCCACCATATGTATTTTCTAGCGAGTTGCTTCATCTTAACAATACCTTAATGTCCGTGATGTAGAATTTTTAAAGTTTGACTCCTTAGAGCATCTGGTATAACGACACGAATATAGTCGGTTTCTAAACAAAGCAACTTGTTATAGATAGTCAGATTGTTTCTGCGATTGAAAAACGGTTCAAGGTTTGCCAACCATTTTTTACAAAATAATAAATAGAGCGTAATATTTTGTCTTCTTTTGAATATTTGTATATGTTTGCTTTTATTGGAAAATCTTCGCAGGATATTTCGAAGCACGCATCTTCTTCCTTATCGAAACTTTCATCTGTCCCAATAGGTAATCGCGATAATGCGTCTGCATTGCCATGGTCAGCAGTTTTTTTATACTTTATATCATATTGATATGCCATGTGCGTCAAAGCCCAGCGTTGTATACGTTGCGCGGTCATAGTAGGTAACTGTTTATTAGAGTTAAAAATGCTTACCAGTGGTTTATGGTCAGTAACAAGGATAAACTTGCGACCATATAGGAACTGTTGAAAACGTTTGACACCAAAAATAATCGCAAGACCTTCCTTTTCAATTTGGCTGTAGTTTACCTAATGTTTGTCAAGAGTTTTGGAGGCAAAAGCGATAGGCCTTTCCGTACCATCGGGATAAAGGTGTGAAATGACTCCACCTATGCCAAACGGAGATGCGTCAACAGCAAGAATAAGCGGTAAGTTGTCTTAAAAGTGAGTTAGTTGAGTCGCGTTGACTATGTATGATTTAAGAAGATCAAAAGATTCCTGTTGACTTCTTCCCCAGTAAAAATGAATGTTTTTTCTACGTAGTTTGTTTATTGGAGCTGCAACAGTTGAAAAATTTCTTACAAAATTGTGATAATAGTTACATTGCCCATGAAAGCTTCAAGTTCTTTTATGTCTTTAGGTGGCTTTAAATTTTTCACGGCAAGAACGCCAGATTCATCCGGCAAAATCCCCTCAGAACTTATTTGACGGCCCAAGTATGTTATTTTATTTTGCAAAAACATACACTTCTCCTGTTTACATCGGATGCCCTTAGATACTTAAACAGTAAATACCTGTTCGAGTCGCTGTAAATGCTCCGATAAAGTTGGCGCTGATATAATAATATCATCCAAGTAATTTGCACATCCTTCTATGCCATGAAGAAGTTGCTCTACATACTTTACAAAAGGCAAACGTTGGTATTGAAAAAGCCCAAGAGGCGTGTTAATTACCATTATTTCTTTGGATGTATCATCCAGCTCCATTTGAAGATAGGCATCCTTCAAGTCGCGAATGGTATGAAATAAAACTTCACGTGTAGGAAGCGGGTACTGTTCAATATCAATTTGCGAGTTGACAGCTAATTTAAAATCACCACATATACGAATAGAATTATTCGGCTTTTTTGCTAAAACTATAGGAGAAGCCCAGTCACTGAATTTAATTAGCAAAATTATTTTTTGTTCAATAAGCCTTTCTATTTATTTTTTAAATTGAGGCATTTGTGCGAATGGAATAGGTCGAGATCGAAAAAATTTTGGCTTAGCTTCAGGTTTTAAACGTACGCTTGCTTTAAAGTTTTTTACCGTAAGGAGATTTGGTTTAAAAACATCACAAAATTTATCACAAAGTTCTTTTACGCGTTTGTCTTTTTCCATAACTTAATTTATTTTTTTAATTTGAAATCCAAATGCTTCAAATAAATCATAGCCAAATAAATTATCACGTGTGTTAGTGTTAACTACTATTAAAACCACGTTCTTTTCATATTTACCACATTTCATTTTTGTATGCAGGTCACCTAATATTCATGATTCAAATAATACAGATTACGCATTGCGCAGGTCCGTTATAATTGTTGTATTTGCTTTTTGTGCTCATCTGTTGTGTGTGACGTCAACCGTGTTTGCAAGTGAAGCGGGAATAATAAAGTGTGAATAATAAAATTATTAAATAAAATGAAGTGTGCAGTAAAAGATTGCAAGAGTAGCAGTTTAAATAATTGTAAACAAATATTTTTTTTTACTTTTCCATTAAATGCTTGTGTTTTAAAGCAATGGATAAGTTTTTGTTGCCGCGGTAATTAAATGAATGTGAAAAATGCACGTATCTGCACGGAACATTTTAGGCCGGAGGATTTTGATAACAAGTTGGAATATGAAATGGGTAAGTAAGCAGCTACTAAAAGAATTAGTTCAATGAATATTTTCAGGAACAATAATAGGAAGTATTCATATTGCTCCAGAAGTTGAAGAACCAGTCGAGCAAGGGTTGAATGACATGCAATATGATGGACTAGAAAACCTTGCGGACTACATTTGCCACAAATTAAAAAAAGATATTCCTGATATTGCCATATCAGGAAATGATACAACATATTCGTGGGTTAACCATTTATCTGAGGGAGGCTTATCAAAGCCAACGCAGAAAATGATGCAACAAATGCAGCAACTTCACGAAATATTTGAGGCAAATAATAGAGATGGCCTCCTAATTAAAAAACAATTTTTAAAGTCTCTTATAGATCAGGCTCATCACATTCATTGTGATGAGAATATAAAAACTCATTTCTTCAGATCTAGATTATATTTTAAAATAAGAAATCTTAATCAAGATTTAGTCGATAGCGCTAGGTCTCGAAAAAGAAAAATAAAAAAAATTATAAATTGAAATACTTGTTTTATTTATTGGTTTTACCCTTAGGTAACAACAAATATGGTGGGAAAGAGTGTTTAATTATTAACTCAGTCCATTTCTATAAAATATAATGCATTTTCGCTTCATTATATTGTTATACTTTCATTATATTTACAACTTTCGCGTTTTCTACAAGAAATCACATACTATTGCTATAGCACACACACACACACTGGCCACTTGTGACGTACATGCGCAGTAGATTTCAATTTTGTACAATCGTCTGCGTCATCAGTATTTCTTGCTTCATGCCTAATATTGGTATTATTTTTCTGCCAAAACCGTATAATGTTCTTTTTGTTGCCACTAATTTTGGTTTATTTAATAAATGAAATGTTTTTAAATTAATTAACGAGCTATTGTTTTTGTTGTTGCTTCATACGACTCCGCAATAAGTAAAACGTCGGCGAGTGTTACTCTCTGCTTCTGTAAAGCGGCAGAGCGAACAGAGTCGTGTGGTGTATTGACAATTATTTGGTCTCTAATCATGTCATCTACATAATTTGATGAACAAGTGGCAGAGTTACATACAAACTTACAGCCTCTCGCTAAACCACGGAGATCTGCAATCCACATCTGCAATGTTTGTGTGCCCTTCATTTGGCTTTTGAAAAAACTGTAACTTGCTGCTACGACGTGCTGGCTGACTAAAAACTGTTCCGTTAATTTTGAACTTGTGGAACGCTGGTACCATCAATTTGTCACCAGTGAGTTTCGTAATTGTTTACTATCCAAAATGGACTGCATCCACAACTGTTGTTGGGTTAGCAAATTTTTTGTAAACTTTTGTTGCTGTTGTAAAAGCAATTCTACACTTTTTAAATCTGTCGCCATTTGTCTTTTTGTTTGATTTTATATAAACTCATATGTACGTATGATAATACATAAAAGAAAAAACAGAAACCTGCACTTTTATACTTTTACCGAAAATATACACAACGGCACTAATTATTTTTGCACTTTACTTTTTTACCTCGTCGCCAATTGTAGCGTTTATTCAGCACGCATTCATGGTTTTTACGGAACTGACTTTATTGTCAAAAAATTATTAATGCTAATATTTACAGTGCTGTAATTAAAAGTAAGGTTATTCATTGTTGCAATTAAAAGGATTAACTTATGTTAGGATTCTAATATTAGAGTTAGTTAATATATGGAATTCAAGTATTATTGAATTATATTGCAAGCGGAAACATGAAAAATTATTAATTTCAAGTGCATGCATTCATTTGTAGGAGGGTTATTTTCCACATTTATATTTATTTCTATACGGGATACTGCATCGGCGTTCCCATTTAGAACCCCTTTCTTAAGTTTTATTTCGTAGTCGAATTCCTGCAACCGTAATCTCCACCTTACTAACTTAGAATTTAGTTCTTTTATTGAAAATAACCAGGTAAGTGGTCTATGATTGGTTTCGATAATAAATCGCCTTCCGATACCCCTTCGGTCGTAAATGCTTTGTGGCCCACACTATTGCCAGCAAATTCTTTTTCTATATTGCAGTAATTCTGTTCATGATTATTGAGTGTTCGGCACGCATAACAGACTGGGTGTCCTTCCTGTGAGAGTTCTGCGCATATCGCGAATTTACTTGCATCTGTTTGTAAAGTAAATGGTTTGTTGAAATCAGGGTATATCAAATCCGGTGAACTGACAAGCAATATTTTTAATTTCCCGAACCTATCTTTATATTCTGGGTCGTTTAAATCAATTTTAGTGTATTGTTTCAAATTTCTTGTCATTAGTCGAGCAATCTTCGAATAATCTTTAATAAACTTTCTATAATAGCCAACTAATCCCAAGAATTGTTTTATTTCCTTTGAAATAGTAGGTAAAGGAAAGTTTTTTACACATTTTATTTTATCCGGATTTTCTTCAGTTACGATGTGTCGTAGGAAATTGGTTTCTGGTTTCTAAAATTCACATTTATCTAACTGTACCTTTAGATTCACATCTCTGAGTCTCTGAAATATTTTAGCAAGTGATTCCAAGTGTTCTTGGAGTAAAGTAGAAAAAATGATGTTATCGACAGACAGATTTTATTAATAAACTCAGCCAAAACATTGTTCATTAATCGCTGAAAAGTGGCAGGGGCAGTTTTCAACCTAATTGGCATACGAAGGAACTCGTAATGTCCCCCTTCCACGCTAAATGCGGTCTTATGGATATGCTTTTCATGTATTTCTATTTGATAGAAGCCCTTTACTAGATCCAATGTTGTGAAATACTGGCATCTTCCTAACTTTTTCAATATCTCATCTATATTGGGGATTGGATACTTATCATTCACTGTGACTTCGTTTAACTTACGATAGTCAACAACGAGTCTCCATTTTTCCTTACCGCTGGCATCCAGTTTTTTCGGTACTATCCAAACTGTTGCTGAATACGGTGAATGGCTAGGTCTAATTATGTTATTGTTTAACATTTCTTTAATTTGTTTCTTCACTTCTTCTTTGTGAATATATGGATAGCGGTATGTTTTTGCTGCGATTGGAATGTTGTTTACTGTTCTTATTTCATGCTTAATAGCTTTAGTGAACGTAAGATTTTTACTTTCCGAGTAAAAGATTTTTTTAAATTTGTTTATTATTTGTAAAATTTTTATCCTTTCTTCATTATTGAGGTGATCAGTTCGTATTTGTTCCGAAATAGTAAGTTATAGAAGTGACGTTTTCAGTTTTAAATGGGTTAAGTTTTACCTTCTTTGGGGTTTCTCCGTTGAAATTTACTGTAGCGTTAATTTTAAAATGCTCTGCTTCGTACACACCTTCTAATATTTCTATGCCGTTAATAACAGGGCTTGATTCTTATACACTAACCCCTCTATACATTCAACTTGGTATGATCCTTGTTTTTTAAAGTAATACTCTACTTGGGGTCGACCAAATTTTAATGGCACCTTTCTTTCTCCTATACTTATTTCGTCGTCCATCATATACGTCATGAAATTTACAAACAAAAAATTCAACTAATTCGTTTTGATCGCCAAGTTCCTCAAAAAGAGGGATGCTAACCTTTTGATTTATTATAATTAAATGTTTGTAAAGTTTTAATGTTCGTTTCTTCCATAGGCACATTCCATTTTGGGTGGCATATACCCCGATTAATAATTGAATGGGAAGCACCTGTATTAATTAAAAACCTTAAATACCCTTTTTTAGTTTTTATGGTTATATGTGGTAGTTCTCCTTTGAGGCCGGACTGTGAAAATTTTCACATGTTTGATTTTCAGGAATCTTTTGAATAGTATTCACATCCATAGGCACTGGTTGATCACGTCGTTGCTAATTTGTCTGTTTTGTGGATTTGTGTTTGGTCTTTTTTGACTATTTCGATATTGGTTATAGTTAGAATTGGTTTTATTTTGTTGATTTGTGTATGATCCTTGATGGTTATTTTGGTTAAACTTAGTTGTGTATTGGGGGTTTGATTATGATCCTTGTTGGTAAGGAATGTATGTTTGCTCGCGTCTATATTTCGGGTTATTGTAATTTTTAATTCGTGTATGGTTTGAAGTTTTTATTATTCTGTTGCTTCCATCGCTTCTTCCAAACTATCTGGATTTCTGCATGCCAATATAGTTTTAGTCGGCTCTGGAATTTTTTCTTTGAAGATATTTAGAGCAGATCTCCTATTGTTTTGAGCTATGACCTCCGTTCCTGGGTGTTCTCCCATTATGAGACGTGTTTTATTATTAAGTCTCCTTAACCTATCTTTAATTTCATTATAAAAGTCAGAGGTGTTTGTCTTAAATACCACTGATCTCATGTGATCGTATGAGTCTCTTAAGCTAAGCCTTTCAACGAAATCATTATTCAAAACGTTTTTGAAGTCTGCCCACGATCTGACATGGAAGTTTATTTCTATGCTTTGCTTTATTCTGAACCCTGCTTTTAATTTTTTTTATTTTATTGAATCTTTTTATTAAAAGAAATTCACAATAAGTATTCAAATCTTATTTCTAAATTATTATTTACTAGTTAGTACCAACGTATAAACTAATTTTTTGTATTCAAATCTTAAAAATCTATCTTCTATTGTGTAGAGAGAGCCGCCTCGCCAGGCTCAATGTGTTAGTTCTTTTTAGTCTCTGGTGGCCGTCAAATTGCAATAAATTGCGTGCTAGAGTGTTGGGATGTGCGACTAGTTTGTTCACGTATTTGGACGTGTACGTTTTAACTTCTTCGTGGATACTGGGAACTTTAAGATCCCTATGTATGTTTTCATTTCTTATGTACCAGGGGGCACATACGATATGACGTAAAATCCTAGACTGTTTTCTCTGTAACTTCTGGATGTTTGATGCACAGGCAGTATCCCACATCTGAATACCATAACGGATTTGTATAAAAGGACTTTATACTCCAAAGTTGAGTTAGGACTTATTAGCCAATGCAGTTGATTTGTTGGAAGCTTTATGGACGTTATTGTTGCCTCAATATGACGGGACCAAGTTAGGCGCCGTTCTAGGTGGATACCTAAATATTTAATGTGCGTTTCCCCTGCAACCGTGGTATTAGTTATTATGATTGGTGGACAATTTTGCCTTCTAAGGGAAAACGTTACATGAGTGCATTTCGATGGATTTACCTTTATTCTCCACTGTTTTAGCCAGTCTTCTAGCTTATGAATATGGGACTGCAGCTTTTCAGATGCATCATTTGCATCATTACTGACACTTGTGTTTCTTCCTAATAATTTTTAGGAATTTAAACTTTGTTTTGAGTGTTAGATTAACTAAATTATAATTTTACACTAGGTTGGGCACTTTGGTGAAAAAAAGACTACGAAAACACGGCAGTTTGAGTGTTACTTTGCAAGTGATTTATATTTTCTTATTTCTTAGGTACATAAAAAGCCTACTTTTATACCGTTAGTTTTAACATATCTCTTACATTTATAGGGTTTACTATGTACTTCAAATTAAATTATATTTTTTGGGTTTAAACAGTATTAGTTTTTTAGTATTATAAATTCATTATTATTATTATTATTATTAAAATATGGCTCAACATTCCGGCCCAATTGCAAGACTGAAAGTCTTCAATCATATGGTAGTGGAGCCAACTTGTGTATAGGGCGTTTATATACGCCATTTCTGGTCTTGACCTCCGCCACCCTGACCATGCCGTCTTCTCCTGCGATGACTCTGACGACTCGTCCGGTCAGCCATTGTTGTGGCGGGCAATTGTCTTCGTGAATTATTACTAATTGATCGACCTTGAGGTTGTCCATTTGTTGATGCCACTTGGCTTTGCCTTGAAGACCCAGAATGTAGTCTCGATACCAAGCCTGCCAGAATATTTGCTTAAGACCGCAAAGCAGACGCCATCGCTTCCATGACTTCGCATCTTTGCCTGTCACGTCTTCTGCGGATTCTGGCGGCAGCGAACGCAGACCCTCTCCTATCAGCAAATGCGCTGGAGTGAGCGCTTCTCCGTCGTTGGGGTCTGAAGACAGCGGTGCTATTGGTCGACTGTTGAGCACCGCCTCTACTTCTGCGAGCATTGTGCTTATCTCTTCTTGATTCAGTGACGCGTTGCCCACAGCTCGCAGAAGTAGGAACTTCGCCTGTTTGACGGCTGCTTCCCACAGTCCTCCGAAGTGCGGTGCCCGAGGTGGTATGAAGCTGAACCTCACCCCGGACGACGCTGCGTATAATTCGATGGCCGGTCGGCTCCTGTCGAACGCTTGTTGAAGACCTTTGAGGACTCGACTGGCTCCAACGAAATTCGTTGCGTTGTCGCAAAAAACCTCCTTGGGAAGACCTCTTCTCGCAGCGAACCTTTTAAAACATAAAAGAAAAGAATCAGTAGACAGATCTGACACTAATTCTAAATGTACCGCCTTAGAAGTGAAACACACGAAAACCGCTATATACATCTTCAATGGTGGTCTACCACGAGTTCTTAATGATACATTAATAGGACCACAGAAGTCTACACCGACTATTAAAAATGGTCGAGTAGCTCTCACTCTATTAGTGGGTAAGTTGCCCATTATTTGGGACATAAGTTTAGGTTTGTAGCGGAAGCAATGCACACATTTGCGAACTATTCTGTTGCACTCTTCTTTCGCATTAATCAACCATATTTTTTCTCGCGATAGAGCTACAAGTGCTTTTGTGCCAGCATGGCAATTTTCTAAGTGAAGATTTCGCAAATAGAGTGTGACAAAACTATTTCTTTTCGGTAATAAAAGTGGGAATCTGGTATTATACTTCAAATTTGCATTAAGCAGTCTCCCAGCTACCCTTAAAAGTGAAAATGTTCGTCCCTCTTCAACGAACGTATGCATGAATGGTGTCAATCTTTGAATATTTGATGGCAAGACAAGAGATTTTCGTAATTTCAGTATCTCCTCAGAAAAATTAAATGTCTCTACTAGTCTAAAGAATGACCATTTTAATTCCATTGCAGTAGGAATAAAACTTCTATATATTTTACGCCTTTTCAGAATATCGACAAATCTGAATATTAAAGACGTTACTCGCAGCAGCTATTTGTATGAAGAGTATTTTTCAATCAAATCCAGCAAACAAGTTTGTGGAACCTCTACTGCAAGATATACATTTGTTTTTTTTTTAATTCTAATAATTTTTGGTTCTCTGTTAACTCGAAATGTTCGTTAACAGGCCAATGAGAATTATCACTTAACAAAAAAGAAGGTCCTTGAAACCAAATAGAATTTTCTAATTCTTTGACGTCACATCCTCTTGAAACGATGTCAGCTGGATTCTGTTTGGTTGTCACATGGCGCCATGTAACTTGATTTGACCATTCTTGAATCTCAGCTACACGGTTTGAAACAAAAGTTGATAGTGAGGATGGATGTGTCTTAATCCAATGAAGTGTTATTTCTGAATCTGTCCAGAAATTAATACTCTCAATTTTAAAACTCATCATAGACTTAATTCGATTCCACAACTTAGACAGTAGGTGTGCAGCACATAGCTCAAGCTTTGGAAGCGATTTTGTTTTGAGTGGAGCAACTTTTGATTTAGCTGTAAGTAGTCTCGATACTATTTTATTTGAATCGGAGCTCCTAACGTAGATGCAACAACCATACGCTCGAATTGAGGCATCAGCAAATCCATGAATTTGGATTTTTGCGGTAGAAGTTGTGTAAACGAATCTCGGGACTGTAATGGAATCAATGTCCATTAAATTAGATTTAAAATTTTCCCATGAAGTATTTAGTATCATAGGAATAGATTCATCCCAATCAAGCTTTTGCAACCACAGTTCTTGTAATAAGATCTTAGATTTTATTACTATAGGGCATACGAGTCCGAGAGGGTCAAATAATCGAGAAGAAACTGATAGTATGTTTCTTTTTGTAGCTTTTAGCTTTCGAAAATTATCCTCCAAAGGAAACTTAAATGTATCATTCTTCGGAGCCCAATGTATGCCTAGAGCTTTAGACAAATCGGAGTCGCTTTGTAATAATTTTTCATTTTGTAATGAGCTTATAAATTCTGGATGGTTTGAAAACCATTTTGTAAGGTTGAAACCAGCTGAACTTAAAATTTTAGTTGCCTGGTTGCGAATGATATTGAGATCTTGGTAGCTTTCAACTCCAGTAAGTAAATCATCAACATAGAAATCACTGCGAACAACTTTTGACCCAATAGGTAAAGTCTCTTTGTAAAAATCGCTCAAGTGAATCAGACATCTGGTGGCTAAAAATGGAGCAGAAGCCGTGCCATAAGTGACTGTGTTTAAACGAAACGCTTTTAAAATCTCAGATGGATTCTCTCGCCAAAGGATCAATTGATAATTTCTGTCTTTTTCGCCCACTAAAACTTGACGATACATTTTTTCAATATCAGCAGTTATTGCGTATTTATGGAATCGAAAACGGATAAAAGTAGAATATAAATCTTCTTGAATAGTGGGCCCAACCATTAGCAAGTCGTTAAGTGATATATGTGAAGAAGTTCTACAAGAAGCATCAAAAACTCCTCGGAGTTTAGTAGTTGTACTCTGGGGTCGCAAAACACATTGATGTAGAATGAAGTAATGAGGAGAATCTGGTATTTTGTCTAAAAGTGACATATGACCTAAATATAAATACTCTCTCATAAAATCATGATACATCTGTTTTATAAAATCATCTTTGGAAACTTTTCGTTCCAAAGAGAGAAATCGTCTTTTGGCAGTTTCAAAAGACGACCCTAGCAATTTTGCATCAGATTTGAAAGGCAAAGAGACTTCAAATCGTCCCGACACTAAGCGTCGTACTGAATTTCTAAATTTGTCCTCACATTGTTATTGTTCCTCATAATATATTTTGGTGGACTCGTTTGGCAGTTCTTCTAACTCCCAGAACTTTCTGACAATTGAGTCAATATTGCTCTCGTTTTCTATATGTGCGCTTAAATGAAACACTTTGTTGTTACTCGAGTATTTTGATTGATTGTACTTTCCAGTAACAATCCAACCAAGCGAAGTCTTTTGAAGAATTGGTAAGCTTGGGCCAGACTTTATTTGGCCAACACATATTAACTCAAAGAAAATTTCTGCGCCAATTAACAAATCAATTTTCTGTGGTTTGTGAAAGCCAGGATCAGCCAATTCTATATTTTTAGGAATTTTTAAGCTAGTTGTACTTATTTTACGATCAGGTTGCATATTTGTAATTGAACTCAATACCCAAAACTTAGATGTGAATTGAGTACAGTTTACCCTCGACTTGACAGATAACGTTATATAAGATTTTGAAACTGAATTTGTTTCGCTAATGCCATTTAAATTTAATCTACCTCCTTCTCTTTTTAATCTTAGCAACTGTGCGAGTTCCTCGGATATCAAGTTTGGTTGAGATCCGGAATCTAAAAGAGCTCTGGCAGGTATAAATTGACCGAAACAGTTTCTTACGCTCACTACAGCAGTTGCAAGAATAATTCGTTCATCCGATGATGAATAATTTACAGAAGCATGAGAAGTAGAAGGCTGTTCAGAGTAGCTATTTCTATTATTAGAATTTGTATTATACCGATGTAGAAGTGAATTATGGGAACCACTGCAAATTCTGCATTTGGAAGATGAGCATCTTGCTACTGTATGTCCTGTTTTCAAACAATTAATACATGCTGGCACTGATTTTATAAATTCAAATCTTTTCACTACAGCCTCAGCAGTAAAAGAAGGGCAATCATTTATTATATGTTGATTTGATCTACAGAATAAACATTTATCAGCAAATTGTTTCGATTTTGTGCAATTTAATGATGTCCTATTCTTTTTAGTAATGAAATTTTCAGTTTTATTTGTGCTAAACCTCGGCCTTGAACTTGAAGATTCATCAGCAGAAATGTGCTGGTATCGTTTGTTCAAGGCAGCTTCACAGTCTGACCACAATGGAAGTTTTTTAAAGTCAAGCTGTTCTTCCCACTTCGATTTAGTGACTGGATCTACTTTTGACATCACTAAATGTATTAAAATGACATTTGTTATTTTCTTGTCATCACCTATTGACAACAAAGAGTCATATATAGCAGATACTGTATCAATCATGCTACGCAAAGCAGAAGATGAAGGCTTTGTGGTTTTTGGCAAATCAAAAAGTTTGGCTATGTTATCGAAAAATATCAGACATTCATTGTCATAAACTTTTTTTAGACTTGCTAATGCTTTGGGATAATTTTCCTCAGATATCTGAAAAGCTTTGACTGTACCCAAAGCTGAATCGGACAAGCACGATATTAAATGATTAAATTTGTCAATGTCTGCCAATGTCGGATCATTATGGACCAAGTTCTCGAATAAACTCATAAAGTTTTTATATTCAGCATATTTTCCAGTAAATTTAGGAAGCTTCATATTTGCGAGCCTTGAATGATGTGCATGCTTGGCTGTCTACTTTTAGCCAGAAGACTCAAAAACAACGATTTTGTTGTCACACAAACATCCTCAAGCTCAGCTCTATCATTATTGTCGGGATCTAAATTATCCACATCTGATTGAAGCTTCATTGCTTGGCCAATATACGTTTTTAAAATGTCTAAGCGACATTCTAGTTCGATAGGATTAAACGAAATTGTCTTTTCCTTAATGGATTGACGAATCCGAACTATATTTTGTACAACTTTTGCTTTCTTTGCAATTAATTTCTCCAAAGCTTCCGATCTGGAAGGAGAATCTTCGCGTTGTTTACCAACCATCATAATTATTTTCTTGACGTAAATTCCTCAAAGCGAAAGAAAATTACCAAATTAATTTATTGGCCGAAGTATGAAAACAATATAATATAAATTTGCTTTGGATTATAGAATTGAAAATATGTATGTATATTACTCTCTCGCCGGTTACACAATATTCGGATTTTATATATGTATGTTGTTCTTTTAATCACAATGCGATTGACATCTTTCGAAATTAAATTATATATTTTCACGAAAACCACTTTAAAACCTTTGGTTAATAAACTATTTATTTTTACCAAGTTAATTTTAAATGCCGGTGTGAACACTCTATCAAATTATTATTTTGCGATTATATGCAATTATAATTTTCGAAGCTAGTGTGAACGCACAACCGAGATAGTAATTTTACTTTATATGAAAATTAACTTTTCGATGCTAGTGTGAACGAACTATACTGTTAAGAGCTGTTGTAGGTAGATTATTAAAAGTGGTTAGGAATGCAAGGAATGAAGCACTGATCTCAATAAATTTTTGAACAACGAATTAAATATCAAAAGCAAGATGGCAAATTTAATTTATTTAAGATAACTAAATTAACATTCGCGACTATTGTGTATGAATTTTTTAACACAATTACAAATATTTTAAAGCGCTTAAAATTCCGACGGTAATAAAGATATAATAATAACTTGTCTCTCAATAATAAAGAGAATAAATTATATGCGTACGAATGTATGTTAATTGTAACAATAAAGACACTCGCGCTTTGTTTCACTTTTAAGGGTGGGTTTTGTTTAATAAAATATGAAATAAATAAATTGTTTCACAAATTTTTTAAGTGTAAAAAATATCTTTGTGTTCGACTTGCAAAGCAAAATTAATTTTTGAATAAATTACAAAAATCTCTCAAATTTGAGTAACTTACAAATTTAAGGTTAATTAACACAAATATGTTTTACACTTTTTACCTGTTGTTCAGATTTGGAATTACTCCCCTGGTTACAATTAGCTGTACAAAGAATGCAGCGACAGCGGGGCATCTGGACAATGGACGATATGCTTCCTTCGATAAAAGCGGGATTGTTGCGTGTTTGTTTTATTTGCTAACACTGCACTTTTTCACAAGTTATTGAAATAACTTATATACTTATTGTTTTTTAGCTTGAATAAACTTATTAAGCTTTTAAATAATTGTTTTTCTTTCACAGTCCCTGCTCGGGCGCCAAAATGTTTCTTCCTAATAATTTTTAGGAATTTAAACTTTTTTTGAGTGTTAGATTAATTAAATTATAATTTTACACTAGGTTGGGCACTTTGGTGAAAAAAACGACTTTACGAAAACACGGCAGTTTGAGTGTTACTTTGCAAGTGATTTATATTTTCTTATTTCTTAGGTACATAAAAAGCCTACTTTTATACCGTTAGTTTTAACATATCTCTTACATTTATAGGGTTTACTATGTACTTAAAATTAAATTATATTTTTTGGGTTTAAACAGTATTAGTTTTTTAGTATTATAAATTCATTATTATTATTATTATTATTATTATTATTATTATTATTAAAATATGGCTCAACAACTTGTAATTGCAGTGTCGTCTACAAAGGTTGATGTATATGTATGTGGGCTTGTCTTCATATCCGCTATATAGATGATATATAATAGCGGCCCTAACACACTACCTTGAGGTACTCCTGCACTGATTTTCCCACATCTTGAAAGCTGGTCCTTTGACCTTACTTTAAAAGTTCTATCGGACAAATAGCTTTTTATAAGCTTGTAGGTGTTTTCAGGTAGAACCCGAGCTATTTTACTAAGTAGCCCATCATGGCAGACTTTATCAAATGCTTGGAAAATGTCTATAAATAAAACTGAACAGTATTGCTTTCTTGCAAAAGCCGATCTAATAATGGTAACGATACTATGGACTTGTTCAATCGTACTATGCCCTGCTCGAAAACCAAACTGATGATCTGGGATAACGCTTTGTTCATTTAAAAAAGGAGTTACACTCGAGACGAATAATTTTTCAAATATCTTTGCCAAAACTGACAGTAGGCTAATAGGCCTAGGATGTAATCTGGCTTGAGTTCTTTCCAGGTTTCGGGATCATAACAATTTCAGACATCTTCCAAGAGCATGGGAAGAAGCCGACGCGCAACATGGCATTAAATATGTAAAGTAAAATTCTTACAGCTGAATTAGGTAAGTTTCTTATCATTGATTCTGTTATACGATCAGATCGATGTGATTTCTTCATATCCGTATTTTTAATTGTCGATTTTAAAGAATACAACCGAAATTTCATAGGATCATTCACGATGTCGCTAATAATTGAAATCGTGGAATTACTTATATCATGTGGTGTGAAAACCTTCTCTAAGTGCTTTGCGAACGCTTTTGCCTTTTCACTTGAGTTTTTAGCCCAAGTACGGTCTTCAAGTCTTAGTGGGGATTCGTAAGCAATAGGACATTTTAAGTGCTTTACAGCTTTCCACAGACTATAATCCGTGTTTTTCATTGGATCCAAGTTTTTTAAAAAGTTGTCTATAGCGAGTTGGTGTTTCTGTCTCAATTTACTCCATAAGATTTTTTGGCATAAGTTCATTTGCATTTTTATGTGTGGTGAACGACTATTTTGCCATTGTCTTCTTTTCTCAATGACGAGTAAATGAATATCTTCTGTTGCCTGGTACGTTATTATTTTAGGTGATGGCTTTGTTGGCGTTGCAGCTATGGCTGCGGCAGTCACGACGTCTGTAAAATGGTCTACAGCTGCTTGAATATCAGCTGGATTTCTCAGTGGGATGTTCAAAGGTAAGTGAGAGCTCACATACATTTTATATTTTAACAAATTCGTGTTTCTGTTCGGGTAGAAACTAAGGGTTTTAGATGCAGTGACAAAACTGTCGTGTAAAATAACTATTGTAGGTGAATGATCAGAAGATAGGTCATAGGATGAATTAACTAAGAGTTGATCGCGTTTGATGTTTTTTACTATAGCAAAATCAATAAGGTCTGGCAACTTATTAAAGTCTGTGGGCCAATAGGTGGGTTTACCGGCAGATACGACGTCAAGCTTGTTTGTTTCAACTGTATAATACAACTGCCTACCTCTAGGACTAAGGAGTCTGGATCCCCAATATGTGTGCTTTGCATTGTAATCGCCAGCGGCAATAAATTTTTGCCCTAGCGTAGCAAAGAACCTGGCAAATTCATGGTGTTCGATTTTATGCCTAGGTGGGCAATACACTGAGGAGACTACAATTTTAAAATCAGTAAGATTTATGGTCGTGGCTTGCAAAAAGTCTTCGTTGAATTCAGGTAATGGAAAATGCCTTACGTTTTTTCGGACTATAATGGCAGTCCCACCACATGCCCTTTCGCTTGGGCGTTTGGTGTCATATATAAAATACCCATCAATTCTAAAGCAGTTTTTTATAGTGAAGTGTGTTTCAGAGACTAATAGTATGTCTATATCATGTGCTAGCAGAAAGTGTTCTACTTCATATTTATGTTGGGAGAGCCCGTTAGCGTTCCAGAAGCATATTTTTAACTGGTTCATTTTTTGCCAAGCAAAACTTGCAGAAGCATGTTTTGGGTTCGCATCATTTCCTGAAACATACCCTGCATAGTTGTCATGAAATTATTCATTGTCTGTATTAAGTTCTCGATCGAGCTCGAATTGTTGGTGAAGGGTGTCTGAGCACCCTCTTTTAAGACGTGGGCATTAGAACTTTTGGCATTCACATTAGGTAAATCATTTCTCAATGTTTGGGCATATGAAAAGTTTGGCTTAGTGTGTGGCTGTGTAGCTTGTGTACTAGCAACAGAACCAGCATGAAGCCGAGGAAATTGGGAAGCTTTATATTGCTGATAATCAGGTTTGCGTACGACTTTCGCATTATCTTTTACATCTTGAAATACTTTGCAGCCCCTGTAATTTGCTGTATGGTTTTCACCACAGTTGCTGCATTTTTTGACCTTGGGGACTGTTTTGGAAGAAGTGCATTCCAAAGTCCGGTGCATCACCGCAAACAACGCATACGGATGGTAGCTTGCAGTAGGTTTTCGTGTGTCCGAATTCCTGGCAATTAGTACACTGACGGGGACCGTTAATCTTCTGTTCAAAAGCCGAGTATTTTGATTTAAGTTGCGATTCATTAAACACGATTTCAACACGATGCATAGGTTGGGGAACTTTGTTCTTATTTAGACTATTGTGCACTAACCTTACGACATAACCTTCCACCTCTATGGCACTTTTTATCTCCTCAGTGGGAACAGAACTGTCTATGTCCTTCATAATGACGATCAAACCTTTAGCACTTTTTAGTTGATACGTATAATAGCTCTTATTATCTGCATCGAGACGACTTGCGATTAGGCGATAATTCTTCTCAGTGTGGGCTTGGATCTTCGTTAATTTCGAAAATGACTTCATTTATTGTTACGGCTCCTTTCGCGTTCATCAGATTATATAGTTCAATTAAGCTATCATCTTTTGGTGATAGTGTATGGGATGTTGGAAGGTGAGCCTTAATTATAGTAATTTCATAATTTAACTGGTGCGGTGATAGCAATAAGGGGCTTATTTTTTTATTATGGGCATCAGTAGGTACATTTATGATTTCAGCTTCTATTCTTTCTAGCTTATTGCTGTCAATGATGGGTTGATAGAAATCCGTTAAGTTGCAAATTGTCCAGCTGTACAATTTTTCAAATAACTAATTTTTGGTGTGCTCAACCATTTTTTAGATCTCATTTATCCTTTGCTGAGTATTAATCTCATACTGTTTGATGATATTCATGGTTCAATCAATTATTGGTGTTTGGCTCTTTAAGAGACTTGCAATGTGGTCGTGCTCCAATTTCGCCTTATTAATAGTATGTGACATTTCGTCAGCATACTCCGAATCTAAAACAACAAATAGTGATCGTACAATATTGCCAACTATGTTAAATAGATATCTTTTAAATCGTCTCTGGGTGACTAATTCTTCTTCCTGTCGTAATTCGTTTTTAATTTGCCTTAGTTTGTTTGTCAAAATATTGCACGTTGGATGTTTTTGTATTGTACGACACAGCTGTTGCAGGGTATCAAGCCTAATGATAGGAAACTTATTTCGGATAGAAGAGGCTTAAGATCGCAATAAACTAATACTTTCCACTCTGGCGTATTAAGTTTTGCTATCCCCATTCCTTTAAAATACAAACCTGGGTTATCCTGAAATTGTGCAACTACTAAATTATTACACAGCACCGCAGGGATGAGGACGAGGGATAATACTAGGGTAAGTACTATCGAGTTCTCAAAAGCTTAAAATCGTTTTGGTGGGATACGTGAGACGTTTTCGTCCTTGTGAATCTAATGACATATGCCACAATGTTTTGCAAGGTTCTATAAGAATTCTTATGGTGAATTTTATATATGAAATCATTATCGGTTTTTATCACTGTCATAACTACTTTCTTCATTTCAGTGTTATTTGGGTTGGATATTTTAGATAAGAATTTCGATGGCCATAGCACTTCTTTTGCATGAAGAAACATTGGTCTATGAAACTATAAGCCATTTGCAGGCAGATTGGCTGGTTGAAGTTCTCGGGATAGAATGTCTGCAGGGTTATCCTTTCATTTCACATGACGCCACTGTTCTGGTAATATTAACGATTGTATAGTTGATATTCTATTTGCCACAAATATTTTATAAGAAGGTGATTGTGAGTTAATTCACGATAGCACAATTTCGAAATCAGTCCATAGAAACATAGGCTGATTTTAAAGGTTAAAATTAACCTTTACTTTATGAGCAAGTTCGGCTGCATTAACTGCGGCAGATAACTCTGATGTTACTGTAAGCTTTGATACTAATTGTAGTTCATGAAAGTTCACCTTAATGCAAACATGGTCAATTTGAGGCACCCAATGTAATCCTAATATTTTTGTTTTATTATCACTGCCATCGAAATCTAAGTTAATCACTCGATCAATTTATGGTATATCCTCCAGAAGCCTTGAATTATTTGGACACCATTTTTTGAGGTTAAATCCATGTTTTTCTAAAATATGTTTTAGTTGCCCTTGTGCTTCGATAGCTGATTTCAGATTATCTAAACCACCAAGGCCATCATCCACATAAAAGTTTTCTCTTAACATATGAGATCAAGTGAGTAACTTGCCTTGTTTTCTTCTGTAATCAGTTGTAAAAACTTAGTAGCTAAGTACGGAGCTGCTCGTGTTCCGTATGTTACGGTATTTAGTCCGTAATAATAAATTGGTAATGATGAATTCTCTCTCCAAATGATCAATTGGTATTGATGGTTATCAGGATTAATTAATATTTGGCTATAAATTTTTTCCATATCGGTTGTAAAAATAAAATTTCGACATTCAAAAACAAAGTAAAATTGAAAATAACTCACTTTATACAGTTGGACCTGTGTGCATTAAATCACTTAGAGAATATCCTGTAGACGTTTTTGACGATGCGTCGAATACTACTCTAAGTTTTGTTGAAGTGCTGTCTGGCTTTAGAACATAATGATGTTGAATAAAGCATCTTCAATTGCGTATATTATCTATATTAACGTTGCACATTTTCATTTTTCTGAAGAGAAACCTCTAGACTAATTGTATGCTATTTGATGTGAATGGCCCATTGCTGTTTGGTTTTTTTAAATGGAACGCTGACAATGAACTGGCCGTTTAAATTAGTCTGAACGTGCTGACTGAAGTGGGTTTCACAAAGATTTTCTTCTGGAGACATGGCCTTCTCTGTTGGTTCTACCTCGTCGAGTTAATGATGGATATTGGCAAGGAACAGTGTGTTCTTTAACTGAGTCGCCTACAATCCAGCCAAGTGGACGTGCGTCTGATGGTGTTGAATAGATAACTCTCAGCCTTCCTTAAACTTGCAAACTGGGCTCGACCTTTTATTCTTTGCACGAAATTGTTCAAGCTTCTTCTGGTTTTTGGCATTTTTGTTCTTCCTTAATAAACGTCGGCTTCACTTTTCCTCGTTTTTTTTCTCCTTATCTATGACTTCTTAACCCTTTGGCTGTCTGAAATCAAAAAGACTCGCAATGTGATCGTTTTCAACTAGGAATCTCTAGAGGCTGCCAGTTTTTACCCTCTTTTTCCTCTTCTTCAGTTAAACGCTTTTTTCTGTCTTTTTGACTAACATGTCTATATCTTCCTCTTTCTATTTCGTTCAATCACCTTCATTGACAATTTCTGTCACGCGGTTTCAAGAACAACTGGGTGTAGATGAGAGAAAATCACGCAATGTTGAAGCACTTTTAAACTGAGACAATAATGAGAGGGCGATGAAGGATGAATTTTAAAAATATCATAACAGGTTCTTGTAAGGATATGGTAAAATAAGTACACTTTAGGAGATTTAATTGTCTCCGGGATTAACAGGAAAAAGAGTTAGGTATTAAATTTAATAGAAAGTGGTTTGTCAATAAGACTGATGTAGATATTCATAATGAAGTACAATATATACTCTCACTAGGTCATAAAGATGTTCTGCATATAAGAAAGGAGTATTTTTCGGTTTTAAAAATGATAACGGACGGAGAAGATATCATACTGACGCTACAAAGACCAAGAAATAGCTATAACTAGGTTAACTATAATGGTAGATAATCACTATAACAAAATGAGATTGACAAATAGGGATAAGTTTATGTTAGATAAAGTTAAATTAACAGAAAGGTTCCTTAAAAGCAATTAAGATATACTCGTTTTAAAAACGCCTAAAGGTAATACCACAGTAGTTTTAAAGAAAAAAGATTATGACATCAGAATTAACAATATTGTAGGTAATATTACGAAATGTCAGTTGGTGACTAAATATCCAACTAATAAACTGCAGTACATAAATAATGAAATGGTAGAAGAACTATTTAAGAATAAATTTATTAAGACTGTTGAAAAGAAGAAACTTAAAACTAAGATTGCGACTGCACCTAGGTGGTATGGTCGTACTAAGATTCACAAGCCAGAGTTTCCCTTAAGACCAATTTGTGCATTTGTATATACACCATCATACGAGTTATGCAAATTTGTGGCTAACATTTTGAAAAGGATTACTGAGTTTTATAGGTATAATGTTAAGGACTCTCTAGAACTTAGAAATAGGGTTAGGAATTTTAGAATAGAACATAATGAAAAATTAGTTTATTTTAATGTAGTATTATTATTTCCAAGTATACCGGTTCTTTTGGCAATAACAACAATTAATGAAAAATGGAATGTAATAAAGGACGGCAATATACATATATTTTTAATATAATGGAAAGATATATGTGCAAAAGGAAGGTCTTCCGACGACCAGCATCTTCAATTGTAGCTTATAGTTACTTGATACATGTATTGGGAAATTAAAAACTAAGCCTAAAATAATGACAAAGTATGTGAATGATTTATTTTGCATTATTTCCGAATGTGAAATTGATAATGTTTTGGAATCATTAAATTGATTTAATAATAGCATAAAATTTACTGACGAAAATGAATTTAGTGATGTATTGGTATCAAAAGTTAGCAGCATCTGGGAGAATCATAAACTATTTTTCTAAGCACTGCAAAAGAATCATTATTAATACAGCTAAAAATTTGGTAGAAAGAGTTTTAACGATAAGTGACAATGAGTTTTACATAAAGAATAAGGAAAGGATTAGAAACTTGTTAATGGATAAAAGTTTTCTGAAACAACTGTCTTATAGATTAATTAAGCATTTTAAGAACAGAAGAAATTAAAATACAAGAAGCGTAGCAGAGCCTAAGTCGCTAACTTATGTACCAGTAATATCAAAGCTACTAGAAAAATTAAAAATATTAAATGTCTTATCATACCTATACATTAAATAGAGTGTTTAGCAAAACAAAAGATAGAATTAAAATATTGGATATGTCAAATATTGTTTATAAAATACCTTGTAACGGAAATGATCAGGAGAGTTATAATAAAGTATATGTTGGTACAAAGAAAAATATGCTAATCACTAGAATAGCCGGGCCAAAGGTGTATAAATTCAAATAAAACAGTTCTATCTTCCCATTCCGAATTAAGTCACTATCCTAACTTTGATAGAGCTTCAGTTTTAAACTGAAACGAAGTATAAGCGACGTTATCTACAGGGTGTCCGCCGGGAGGGTACACTTATTTGTTTTGTCGCCATTTTGATAAACATTAGTCTTGACAGTTCATATTTGGCAGTCATGAAGTAGAGATGTGGCGAAAAATATTCGGTAAACCAACGTGTTTTAATTGTTAAAACATTTTTCAATATAAATCATCGATTACTGTGACGCTGAGAATGTTACGTGAAAATTTTGGGAGAAACAACGTGCCAGCAAGACGCACTATTTATCGTGTATTGAATGATTTCGAAAAAGAGGGACTGTAGCTGATAGGACCAAGCATGGACCACAACGTACTGCAAGATTGGCTTAAAACATTACTGCAGTTCATTAAAGTGCTCAAAACAATCCATCAACCTTAATTCGACACCATGCTCAGGAGCTTGTTCTTCAAAGAACAACTTTGGCCACAATTTTGCACAAAGATTTGCACTTGTTTCCATTTAAGATTCCATTTAAGAGCTTCTTCCAGAAGACCATTTACGCCGGCGAACATATTCGAATAGGATGCTACAGCTCGCCCAAGTTACGTATGTAATTGTTAAATATACAAAACAAACTTAAAAACAACAGTTTAAAAATTAAGGAAGTGTTGACTTCTCTTTATTATCTGAAATTTGATTTCTTTTTTCCGTTATTTCATAAGCACTTAAAGCCAATGAGTTTTTTATTCATCCAAATTTTTTTTTGCTTAACACAGTAAAATACAATTTGGTTGAAATTCTAAACCCTTATTAAATATTGAGCAATTCATATTTTTTGTGTGGTTGTAAAACCACTAGAAGTCATCGACATTTATTTCAATAACCCAATAATAAAAATTGACATAATTGAAGAAAAAATAAAACAACAGAAGAAATTATATTTAAAAGACCGTGTCTTTATTCATTCAACAATTTTGTGTGTTTTTCATCCAAACCATAATTCCCATGATAACCCCGATTTTCCTGAAAAAATGATAATGAGTGACGAATGGATATGTGAATAAACAGAATAGTCGGTTCTGGGCAATGGAAAACCTTCAAATTATTCATCAGTCACCCTTGCATCTATTAAAAGTGACAGTCTGGTGTGCAATTTGGTCAGTAGGAATCATTGGACCTTCTTTGAAAACGGCGTAACGGTAACTGTCGATATCGTGATATGTTTGAAAACTTTTGAACGCCACAACTGCATGCTTTGGGCTTCACTACCATGTGGTTTCAACAAGACGGTGCCACATCGCATACACCCAGGATTACAATTGAATTACTGCGAGACCTCTTTCCACGACAAATTATTTCAAGGAATGGTGATGTTAATTGGCCCCCTCGGTCGCCTGATTTGACTACTCCGGACTTCTTTTTGTGAGGATATCTGAAAAGCAAGGTTTATGTAAACAAACCAGAAACGCTGGAGCAACTCAAACAAAAAATTCCTTATGAAATGAATGAAATACCGCGTGAAATGTGTGAGAATGTAATGAAAAATGTGTTCAAAAGGGCTCGCATTTGTAAGGCTAACAGAGGCGGACATACATCTGATATTGTATTCCATACATAATTGCCGACATTAAATAAAACATTTATCAATATACGATCCATTCTCTTTCATTTAATCAAAAATTATAAACGAACAAAGTACCTTCCCGGCGGATACCCTGTATTAGAAATGTTACAAATTTGTAAAACACCAATATCACAAAGAATTAATTATAAAGCCGATACACATAACGTCGCTTATATGTATATATAGGCATTTGATACATAAAATAATTTAGAATACTTTGCTTCTTGATTTTACTAATAAGTTTTGGTTTAAGTGTTTATATATACGTACATACATACATATGTGTACATAAATGTAAAATTATTTGCAGTTTTATGTTTTTAGGCTTTAAAAATGTTTAAACTGTTTTCAAGTGTAAAATTTTTTCAGTTATTTGAAACTTTTTTTAAATGAAATATTATTTTCAGTTTGTATATGTATTTGTTATTGAAATTTAAAATTTTTGTCTGTTTTCTTAGTAATAGTTTTTCATACTTTATTGTTAATTTGAAGTTTTAATAATCAAATTAATTTCCTGATGATGTTACACAAAGGCGTAACGAAATATTGACAGTAAATGATAAAATTGTTGTTGGAGAATTTTGTTAAGACCTTAAGTTTGATTAAATTAATTAAATAGTTATTTTTGAAGTTTTATTGTTACTTAGAGAGTACCATGGAGAGCTTTCGGGCATCATATCATCGGAAAAGAAGAGGTTAAGGACTGCAAACGCGAGGTTAACGCCCGCTTTAAATAAATAGTAGTCCAAAGTAAAATCGTTAGAACGCGACTTAAACAAAAAAAACAAGAATTACTTGTCTTCGAAAATTTTCAAAACCATTTTGCTTTGTCTCAATAATGGTTTCAAGAATCATAACCGAGACGCGAAGATGCGTCGTTATGATCAAGCGACTAGGATTTTAGGAGTGTATTTTTTCGCCAGTGTTCTACCGGCATTTGGAACCGATGCTTGGCTGGCCGCGTACAAATCCATATTTAAAGTTGATCAGACTTCTGATCATTAACTTTTTCAAAAGTATCTTCATCTACCTGTGTTTTATTTTGATTATTTCTTTTATTCTTATTATTCTCATTCATTCGTGTCATTAATATTTATTTTTCGTTGTGACTTATATATTTTAATTTTTATAGGCCTTCTCATTAATATATTTTTATCATTTTCTTTCCGTATAATTTGTTTTAGTGCATATGAATCAATATCTATCATAGAAAGTTCCTCAGAGTTAGTGTTAATTTTTCCTTCCTTATAAACAATTGTAAACTCATAATCGCATGAAACTAGTGTAATTCGTGTTATTTTAGAGGACACGCACAAGAACCCGCGCGAATAATGTCTAAAGTAATCAATACTCCAATGTATTGCGAGAAGTTCCTTTTAAATTACTGGTTTATTGATGTCATGTTTTTGTGATGATTTACTATCGTAGAAAAGTGGTAAACCTAGGCATATATCTCTTTGTGATAAAACTACTCCTAAGGCGTAATTTGAAGCAGCGGTTGTTAGGATAAATGGGTATCACAATTAGGATATTCAAATACTGGGGGGTTCATTTTCATTAGTTGGCATTATTCTGTCCGTAAAAAATTTGTTAACTTTTTTTAAAAGTGAGGTTAAGTTTTTGGCAATGTCAGCAAAATTGGTTGTACATTTTTTGTAATAGATGCAGACTGCAACGAATCGTCTTACATCGTCTGCGTAATTCGGAATGAGGTAACTTTTTATTACTTCGTATTTGGATGAGTCTGTCTTCACACCGCCTTTTGTTATTAAATTTGTGAGTAAACTACTTCTGGTCTCAGAAAGGAACATTTCTTTGGGTTCAATTCTAAATTGTATTTTTGGAGCCCGCCTAGTACATACTTTTACTAAATTTTTGTTGTTATAATTTAAGCTACAAACGTATACAATTATTTCATCTACGTAGAGAAATGCTTCAGATTCTAGTCCTGAAAGTGCAATTGTAAACATTTTTGAAAAGTATTTGAGGAGATTTTTACTTCGAATGGGAGTCTTTTAAAGTGAAAATTACTTTGTGACGTGTTAGGGGTCTGTATTCTTTCTCAAATTTATTTTGGTGAAATGAACTAGTCATGTCAAGTGTTGAAAACCATTTTAATCTACTTAGTGGAAATTTATCGTTGACGATTTTGTTGTGTAGTTTTCTAGTCTACTAGTAGTCTCCATTCCTTTTTATCTCCAGTGTTTTTCTTTGGTACTAAAAGGAGTTGAGAATTGTATGGACTAACTGATGGTTCTAGTATGTCGTCGTTTAGCGTTACAAAGTGATTTGTCAGCACCTGTATCGACAAGAAATTTTATTTATTTATTTTTGTATTTTGCGATTACGAAATTCGAATTATTATCAAATACTTTATGAACTTTTAATTTTTGCTGTTGGAAATATCTATGTATTCCGAGTCTAGCACGTTTCCCGAGTCGTGTACGTGTCTATTGTTATTGCTTCTGTAAGTGTTGTTCTGATTAATTCCGTAATAGTTTCCATTGTTACTGTTTCCGGTATAGCTAAAATTGGTATTCATGTTGTTATTACAGAATTGATTGTTTCTGTTGAAGTTAAAATCTGCATTTTTATTTTGTCTGTTATTACATAGTAGGTATTGAATGTGTTATTGAAATTATTGTGATTTTGCTGTTGACACAGTGGTTGATCCCGTCTAAAACGAAGAGTTGTTATTAATCTTCTCTTCATTTTCTAGTTCCAATGCAAGTTCAGTTGCTTCTTGTATATTAGTTGGGCGAGCAGCGTATATGACCGATTTAAAGTTTACATTTAATCTTTTTTGAATGTGTTTAAATCTAATTTGATGTATAATCTGATAATCAAATTTTTGTCTGCTTCTGTTGCCCGATTCCTAGTTCTTCAATTTCTAATTTAAGATATCTACTATATATTGGCTGTTATTTTTTCTATATAGGAATTCATCGACATTCTTCCTGAAATAAAGTATTTAGTCTGTTTTGTAGTTCTGTATCTTTTGTATCTCTGTTCTTGTGAACTTTTTAAAGACTCAACATTTTTTGGCTACGTGTAGCTTATTGCAGTTCTAATACTAAATGTTAATTTCGCATGGTACGCGTATTGAAGAAAATCAGTTTTCCGTACGTCTGACAGAGTTTTTTTATGAGTTCTGCTTTTATAATGAAACTTTTTCCAAATAATAACCTATGAACAATGGTAAAGCTTTGAAGCTGTTTCTAAATTAAACGTTGCTATTTTACTATCTGACGCTTTTGTGCTTCTAAATAAATATTCATTAATTGTTTGTTAAAGTCTAATAAATGCGATCTCTATTGCTGTTATCTATTCCTTATTTTCTTGTTCAATTTCAGCTATATTCTCTATATATTCTAATTTATCTAATATAGTTTTTTGTGTATATGTCCTTCCTAGACTTTTCTATAGATTTTTCCAAACTTCTTTTAATTTTAATATATTTTCTTCCAATTACAAAATTTTTTACGTAAATTTCTTTATTTATACATATGTGATTGTGCTCTTATGTTTATGTACATATTAGGTTCATTCGAGTACTTTTTTAGTAGAGTTTAGTAACTGAGTAAATTTTTCAATTTACTCTCCCAAAATAAATTTTGTCCAAAAAGTACGCGAACGGAAATTTAGTAAAATTTATCCAACAGCTGGTTGAAAATGAATGCAGTGTTGTAAAAAATGTATTCCTTTGACTAGTCGACTCTTTTTGTTGTTCGTACTCGGTACAGCACAATTTATTGTCTACAATTCTTACGAAAAAAAACGTAACTTGTGTTGCTTTATAAGTTTTTTCTTTTTATTTTATTTATATTGTAAGTTTTTCCTGATTAAATTGTAATAGTTCATTATTACTCGTTTTTGTTATTGATTAGTCTGAATATCCAATTACTAGGTTCCGAAGTATTCATCACTTCTACAACACTTGTAAAGCCTTAATAGTTTTTAAGGCTGTAATAATGTTTTTTGAAAAAACAACAGTAAAAATGATGGACAAATCTTTTTCTAGAAGTTAAGCCAATTGTAAAAAGAAACACGTCTTGTTGATTCCGCTATGAATTTTACAGTAAGTATTTATTTTAAATTCTTAATCTATGTACCTAATTATATATTTCTTTTTCAGCTAACACATGTTTCCCCTACTTTTACATTCAGGCTTTATGTATTGAGCCGTTAGTTACATTGAGCAACTTTTTACATTACAGTGTTATAAAAAGTAAAGGTTTACATGCATATTTATAGTTCTCACAGTTTATGCTAATTGTTAAGTTATAGATTATTACATATACAAATTCATGTTTAATAAATTCATTATATAGTTGGTTAAAATAGAATCATAAAATTTGTTGTGTTGACTGTAATTACAGAGTGACGTTGATTAGGGACGAACAACACTAAAGAAGTAAATAAACAATGAAACAAAATAATGTTTTTTTCCTAAATCCTAATTAAACTGCTGTGGAAAGGGTAACTTAAGCAAAAAACACTTATTCTTGTATGCAAACGTAAATTAGTACACTTTACTGTTTTCAAATCCCTATTTACTTGTGTTTGCTTTAGTTTTCCCTATTTTCACAAAAATTTTAACAACTATGTACAAATTTTTTGTTTGTTTACATTTTAAAACATATGTTTTTATTTTCTTCTTTGGGATTTCGGCCTTTGTGGTCGTCTTGTCGTCTTATTTGTGTTCTTTTGTATTATTCTATTGTTATTGCTTTTGAACCTTAAAAAGATAGCTCGTAAGGTGATGGAGTTCCTTCAATAATACGTTTTGGAATATTTTCTTCCATAGGATATAATTTCGTCAAGGTACCAAACAAAATTTATAACAATTTCTAGGGTTCGTAGTTTGGAAGGATGACCATGTAATGCGTTACATTATTATGTGCAATCGGCAGAGTTTGCCACTAATCACTCTACTGTTTTTTTCTTATTAGTAGGGCAGACTTTTTTCCGATCTTATCCTAAGACAAGTGAAGTGAGGCTTTTGTATAAAAACTAAGGCAAATACTGCCGATATAGCTCCTTGTACAGTGCTCCATTCTGCATGTAAAAATCTTCGTATTCCCCGTGCTCCAACACTGCTCTTAAGGCTTTAGTATACTCATCGCTCTCTTGGGCACATCTAATCCGGTGAGACAAACTGCTTTCCAGCATGAGGCACGCTACTCTACTCAATGCATTAACTTGCTTCGTCCGGGCACCCGCTCTATGTTCAATCTGATACGAGAACTCCTGTAGGAACATGGCCCATCTAGATATCCTGGTCGGTATGTCGTCTCTTTTCATCGTCATCTTGAATGCGTTACAGTCTGTCACGATCTTGAAGGAGCAGATAAAGTCTCCATTTTTTCACCGCTTCTACGATTGCGAGTACTTCCAATTCGTAAGAATGGTAGTTCTCCTCATACGGTTTCGTTCGACCGCTCACTTACTGCACGGGATGAAAATCTAGTTCATCTAACCCCTTTTGCAAGAGCACCGCGCCATAACCAAACTTGCTGGCATCTGCGTGTACCTCCGTGATGGCGTCGGGACAATTTCAGGACTGTAGCACCCACTAAAGCTTCTTTTAACTCCTTACAGGCCAGCAAAACTTCATCAGTGCCTTAAATGACACCTTCTTCCGTAGTAGATCCGTTAAGGGTTTGGCTATTATCGCGTAATTTTTGATAAATCTTCTGAAATAGGACGTTAGCCTCAAAAACCTCTGCATTGCTTTACTATCCGTGGGGATTGGGAAGCACTTAACTGAATTTATCTTTTCCGCTGAAGGCTTTATTGAGCCATTTTGGATGATATAGCGGAGGAAATTCACAACTTTCTGAAGAATCTGGCACTTCTCCCACTTTATACGCAGTCCATTTAAAGCTGCTATCTCTAATACCTTCGTTAGCTTCTCTATCCCTTCAGTCATATCCTTGGAGGGAATTATGATGTCATCCATATAAACTATAAACCACTGTACCATCGCGTATGAAACCTTTAAATACTGCGAATATAAAACAGCTGGGGAATTACTAATGCCAAATGACGCAAATAAAAATTCAAACTGCCCGTTATGCGTCACAAAAGCTGTACACTTAATTGAAGACTTCTCCAATGGCACATGGAAAAATCCGTTTCGAAGGTCCAGCGTAGTATAAAACGTTGCTTTTTGTAATTTGTCCAATACCTCATCAAATATTGGCATAGGGAAATGATCTCGAATGATTTTATTATTCAGCATCCGGTAGTCACAACATAGTGTCTTCGAACCATCTTTCTTTGAAACAAGCACGATTGGGGAGGCGTACTCTGATGTGCTTGGCCTCACTATGCCTTCTCTTATCCATTCCGAAACTTGCTTGTCGACTATGGCTTGATCCGTAACTGGTAAACGTCTGGGGCGCTGATGCAGAGGTATATCGTCTTTCAGTACTTTAATCATCTTTATAGGGCTTTCTATGTTCCTCCTCGGCCTTTGATCACCCTTGCCACTGGGGTCTTAATTGAACCCTCCAAGTGCTCCAGGTAAATTTGAATATCCGGTTTGTGTTCCTCTACATTCAAACAGATGTTTGAGAATTCTTCCATTAAAATGTTCTTCTCTATGGGTTGCCCAAAATTTACTTCACCGCGCACTATAGTTATTTCAGCCTGACACAATACACTGTTTTCCAGCATAACTGAATGGTTGATGTCACGCTCTCCCACTATATAAAATGTGACATTAAACTCTATGCCGTCAATTTGAACCGTTTCGTCAAAATGACCCATTGTTACAATCTCACTGCCGCTAACTCCAAACAATTTTATCTTTTCTGGGACAAAATTCACCTCCCCTAAAAACAAAAAGCATATCAGAGTGTACTAGACTTAGGTCGCAACCAGTATCCACTAAAGCGCATAACGTTTTGTTGCGCATCGTGATGTCTTTGAACATTACCTGATCTCCTTCCGTCTTCACTCTTTCATCTATCTTCTTTAATGGACATTCAAAGGAGCGATGGTCAAATCTCTGGCAACTGAAACATTTGTGCTGTTTTTCGGGACAGTCTTTGGCGTAGTGCGATTTTTCACCACATTTGAACCACCGGTTTTCTCTTCCAGAGGTTCCTGTCTTCGATGAATTAACATTCTTCGCGACGGCTTCAGACTCCTTTACCCTGTATGACGACCGTGCGTGAGAGACGTATTTTGTCGTACACTTTTATATGCTTCTTCAACTCAAGTATAATATCGGCCTGGTACAACACTGTTTTATTGAGTTTTGCATCCGGAATGCCTTCTATACAAAAACTCTACAATACCATATAAGTACTCTATTATCGTGTCGTTTTTTCCCAAGCGTCTATTGCGAATCTGGCGTATAACCTCTGCAGCCGAAAATCGTGCACCAAATTCATCCTGCAGGGCTGCTTTTAATGAGCGCCAATCCGTATACCTCTTTGACTTCGAATGAACTTCCTGGAGGCACCTACCAGTAACTGCTTCCGTACCTCTGGAGCGATTACCACTTTAAAATCGTGCCCATCTCTTCAAATTCAACTAGCCACTGATTAATGTCAGGTATACTAGTGCCCGAGAACTGAGACAAACTATCTTCCACGTCCTTGAGTGTGTACATACTCTTCCTTAATGAGGATTCATCGCCTTCAACATCCGTTTTTGGGAACACCGCCTGCACAAGTACCACTCGCTTCGGCCCCGCTTTTATTGTTTCTGTCTTCAGTTGTATCCGTACCGTCTAACCCTACCTTCATCAAAAGTCTATTCTGTAATTCGCCTTTTAGTCCCTGTGTGCTAAGACCCAGTTCAGCTAACTTTGCTCTAAGGCCGCTAAGCCCCATCCCTAATATCTCATCACGATCCATATCCAACCCTTTTTATATAATATAGAGGTTGTAATCAAAAAATAAGTTGTAACCAGCAGTGCGTTACAAAATATAAGTGTGATACAAAATTTATGATTAGATAAAAACAATATTTAAAGGGAAATATCAATTTCGAATTATGAAGATTATTTAAGAAATGGTTTTTCTTAAAACTATAATATTTCAAAAATTAGACTTTCTCAAGATTCAACATTTAACTCTACTAATCTTCATCTTAACATCTTCAATAATTAATTCATCTTAACATATTTAATTCATCTTAACATTTTTAATCACATAAACATCGTGATCTTTTAATTTTTATTTCCTCTAAACATGTTATAAAACCTTTTTTTCTTCTTTTTAATTTTATTCTTATTTCATTAAATATTTAAATTCTTAATGGAATAAAATATATAATTAAATACTTCACTAATTTCTCCACTGTAAATTTCTTCAAATTTTAAACTTCATCGACCACTGTTCATCTTGCTTGCTGCTAAAATTCCGTTTTTCTTTACACAGCGACTGCAATCAACTTAACGTACTTTCGCAGCAACAACAATCACACAGCAAACCATTTACTTCATAACACAGCATACACAGGCAGAACAAGATCGTATGTTTTTTGTTTTTCTTCTCTTTTTGCTTTTATATTTGATTATTTCTTCTTGTTGGAATACTAGCGAATAGTTCTTGCTAGGTTTGCATGCGTATCAATCAGCAAACTCAACACAATCGTTTTAACGAACAAAAATTCAACATCAGTTGGTTTCACTAGTTAAAGTTTACAGAATTTTCACTCAATTGTTCTGCTTTAATTTTTACTCAAAGGAATGTTCGTAAGTTCTTCTCACTTGGTTTTGTATTTTCTCACTTCAATGTTCTCAAAAAAATATTCGTTCTGGGTTTCTCTTTAAAATTTTGGTGGTGGTTTTCCTTCCTGTTATTTTACAGTATTGTTGTTGTTGTTATTACTTCTTTCTCATGTTCTATGTAGATTTTAAAAAATTCTTTTGGTTTCTTAGAACAATAATTTTTATTATTTTTTTAAATATTTAGTCGACCACTTATTTTGTTTTTTATTTATATTTTATTTTACTGATATTAAATGTTAATTTAATATGTCTTTTATTTTTCACAAAAAATTCCTTGCTCCGATCCCGGACGAGCCCCCAAAAATTTGTGGGAGGCGGAGCGTTGATGAATGACACACTTTCTTAATGGAATTTTTCAATTTTCATTTATTAATTTTAAATTACCATTATTTAATAATCTTTTAAATTAATCTTAATTTAGACTTATTTTAGCTTTGATTAACATCAATTTAAGTCTACAACGCACACTTCTTTCACAATCTGTCATACTTTGCTCACGACTGTTTTTAAAGTAATCTTAAAATGTTCTTTTTACTTGCATTTCTTATTACATTTTTCTGTCCTTTTGTTCGTCCGTTATTTTATGATACAGTATGGTGTTGTTGTATAGATGATATCATCCGTTAGGTTTTGTTACTCTTAGTAGTATTTGACCACGGATGGTACCCTACATATATGGTAAACAAACAATGAGAAGAAAGGTGTAAATCTTATAGATGCATGCACAGAGTTTTTGAGAGTGCACTCTAATTTTTTTTATACTTATATTTCATTTTATTGAATCTTTCTACTAAAAGAAATTCAGAATAAGTGTTACAAATGTAATAACTAATTTTTTGTATTCAAATCTTAAAAATCTATCTTCTATTGTGTAGAGAGAGCCGCCTCGCCAGGCTCAATGTGTGAGTTCTTTTTAGTCTCTAAGGTCTCAAACGTTGATGTATATGTATATGGGCTTGTCGGCATATCCGCTCTATAGATGATATATAATAGCGGCCCTAGCACACTATCTTGAGGTACTTCTACACTGATTTTGCTATTTTATGAAAGCTGATCCTTTGACTTTACTTTAAAAGTTTTATCTGACAAATAGCTTTTTATAAGCTTCTGGGTGTTTTCATTTGTTTTAATCATGGCAGACTTTATCAAATGCTTGGGAAATGTCTATAAATAAAGCTTAACAGTATTGCTTTCTTTCAAAAGCCGATCTAATAATGGTAGCCATTCTATGGACTTGTTCAATCGTACTATGCCTTGATCGAAAACTAAACTGATGATCTGGGATAAGGTTTTCTTCATTTAGAAAAGGAGTTACACTCGAGACGAATAATTTGTTAAATATCTTTGACAAAACTGACAGTAGGCTAATAAGCCTGTAGGATGTAATCTGGCTTGAGTCCTTTCCTGGTTTCGGGATCATAACAATTTCAGACATCTTCCAAGAGCATGGAAAGAAGCCGACGCGCAACATGGCATTAAATATGTAAAGTAAAATTCTTACAGCCGAATTAGGTAAGTTTTTTATCATTGATCCTGTTATACGATCAGGTCCAGGTGATTTCTTCATATACGTAATTTTAATTGTCAATTTTAAAGAAGACAACCGAAATATCCCAGGATCATTCACGGTGCCACTAATTATTGGAATAGTGGAATTACTTATATCATGTGGTGCGAAAACCTTCTCTAAGTGATTAGCGAACGCATTTGTGGGCCAATAGGTGGGTTTACAGGCAGATACGACGTCCAGCTTGTATGCTTGAACTGTATAATACAACTGCCTACCTCTAGGACTAAGGAGTCTGGATACCCAATATGTGTGCTTTGCATTGTAATTACCAATTTTTGTTCTAGCGTAGCAAAGAACCTCGCAAATTCATGGTGTTCGATTTTATGCCTAGGCGGGCAATACACTGATGAGACTACAATTTTAAAATCAGTAAGTAAGTCGTGGCTTGCAAAAAGTCCTCCCTGAATTCAGGCAATGGAAAATTCCTTACGTTTTTTCGGACTGTAATGGCAGTTCCACCACATGCCCTTTCGCTTGGGTGTTTGGTGTCATACATAAAGAACCCATCAATTCTAAAGCAGTTTTTTATAGTGAAGTGTGTTTCAAGAACTAATAGTATAGCATTCTAGAAGCATATTTTTAAGCAGAACTTGCAGAAGCATGTTTTGGTTTTGGATAATTTCCTGAAACATACCCTGCATAGTTGTCATGAACTTATTCATTGTTTGTATTAAATTATCGATTGAGCTCGAATTGGTAGTGAAGGGTGTCTGTGCACCCTCATTAAGGACGTGGGAATATGAATGTTTATGCCCATTAGAACTTTTGCCATTCGCATTAGGTAAATAATTTCTCAATTCTTGTGCATACTAATAGTTTGGCTTAGTATCTGGCTGTGTAGCTTGTGTACTAGCAATAGCACCAGCATGAAGACGAGGAAACTGGAAAGACCTATGTTGCTCATATTCAGGTTTACGTACGACTTTCGAATTATTTTTTACATGTTAAAAGACTTTGCAGCCCCTGTACTTTGCTGTGTGGTTTTCACCACAGTTGCTGTATTTATTGACCTTGAGGTCTGTTTTGGAAGAAGTGCATTCCAAACTCCGGTGCGCATCACCGCAAACATCGCATACGGATGGTAGCTTGCAGTAGGTTTTCGTGTGTCCGAATTCCTGGCAATTAGTACACTGACGGGGACGACTACGTTTTAGAGGATCTTCCACCGTTGCATAGGTTGGGGAACTTTATTCTTATTTAGAATATTGTGGACTGACCTTACAACATAACCTTCCACCTCTGTGGCACTTTTTATTTCATCAGTGGGAACCGATGTCAATCAAACCTTTAGCACTTTTGAGTTGATACGTATAACAGCTCTTATTATCTGCATCGAGGCGATTAGGCGATAATTCTTCTCAGTGTGGGCTTGGATCTTTGTTTCTTGAATTTGACCTCTTCATATAGAAGCTACATAAAAGATTTCCTTACCTAGAAGCTGAGACAACATGTTAACAATTTCATTAGATGTTTGCTCACGCAAGTAAATCGGAGGAGGTTTTTGTTCCCTTACAGCGGGTTCAGCTTCATCATCCGCTGTAGCAAGTACAGAGAATCTGTTTTCGTTTACCGGTATTACCGCACTTTGGAGCTTTTGTATTGTTTAGCAGTGCGCTCTTGCTGCGAAGTCTTAGGACTGGCTTTCCTTTTGGTTATGGTTATATAACGGTCCATACCTGTTTGCACTTTTTTACGGGATTTTTTATATTACCTGTTTCGTTTGTTTGTTGTACTATTTTTGATATGGTACCTGAAGTTTTTTTTGGTTCAATTGTAATTTCTTCTGGTGTTGTTACTTGCAAAGATAAGTTTATATTTTCGGATAAAAAGCGCGTTTGGTCAATTGGCCTGGCGGTTAAAAAAGCACTGTCTTTTTTTTTATTATTTGTATTGTTCATTGCATTATTAGCATTTTTGTAAGTAAACGAATAATAAGCATTGTTGTTATTACCTTTTATATTTTTTTCATTAATATTTGGCGTGCTCATACACTCACTATCAATTGTTCAAACCGCTTTAACCATGCACTATTTGTTATTGTTTTTTTTTTACACACAATATATTATATTGTTGTTATTTATTTCTTTGTTATTACTAACTGTTCACTCTTCAATTGAATTCTTAAAAAAATATTTTTGTTATGCGTTCGATATGACGTGCGTCTGTACTGAAATATGGTCACTGATGAAACTATGGCCCGTTTCTAAATAAGCGTTAATGGCCGCTAAGATGGATTAATATACGGGTTCAGCCGCGTTTGATTATAGGATCGCGGTTTTCATGTGCGTAATATTGTACACTTCTATCATTTCTTTGAACGCTCTTGATACGAATTGTTGGCCATTGTCACTATAAAAGGTTTCGGGACCCTAAACTTCTGTAAAACTTCATGCACGAGGAACTGAACTACATTTTATGCCGTAGCCTCTTCCACTGCGCTCAAATTAACAAATTTGTTAAAATGGTCCGCCAAAATAAAAATATACGTGTTACCATTTTTTGATCGGGGAATATTTACCCACCAAATCTACGCCAATTTTTGGAATGGTATTTCTATACGAACTTCATCTCTCATCGTCGGCATAGTGTGTTGATTACATGGTTTTGTTTTCTTATATACTGTGTGATGTATTGCTACTTTGATCCAATAATATAAACGTTTAAGTTTCTCTAAAGACTTTCAAATTCCATTCCATGGGGAATCTATAATTCCCACTCTGATATGCTCTCAATTTTATCGCTCATAGTTCTTTTATGTTTTTCTATCTTCCACCTTTAAATCGGGCAACCCTCGCTGGGTTTACTAAATGTTTTTGATTAAATCGACATATTCTTCCGACTTAAAAACTGTAGTTTCAATCAAAAATTGTCGTCAATCTCCGCGATTTCAAGAGGCATCCACGATATCATTTCTGCCACTATGTTTTCAGAGCCTTTTCTGCACTGTATAAAGATATGCATTGGAAGGTCTGGGCTACCTAGTATAGGAGCGGTAGTAAGGACGTATTTTAAATTTTCGAAAGCTTCGATCGAATCGGGGGTCATTGTGAACTTTTTGCCCTTATTCAGCGTATAAGTACGGAGCGATGAAATGGCGACAAAATCCTTTATAAACCTCTTAAACCACCCAGAAGTACCTAAAGAACTTCTTACTTCTCTCTGTGGCTTGGGTACAGATATTTTTTGGATAGCAACCACCTTTTTCTGAATCGGTTTTCAGCTTACCACCTCCGATTAAAAAGTAATCTACAACTTCCTCCAGAATTCTTATATATTTGGCAAATGTGTCAAAAATTAAGAGAAGGTCATCCAAATACACAAAACCGATTTGCCTCAATATTGCCGGTATGATCTTATCCATTAGGTGGCATAGACGCTGAGCAGCTTTGCATAGACCAAACGGCATTACGCGAAATTGGTACAGCGGTAGACCTGGAACCGTGAACGCCGTGTACGGCTTGGCGATCTCTTCCAATTCTATTCGTTAAAATGCGTACTTCAGGTCGACGCTGCTAATATAATGCTTTTGCTGATAGGCGTCTTTAACTATTATGGCATTAAGTTTTCTGGCGTCTAGACAAACCCTTTTCTTTCCCGGTTGGCGCACTTCAATGGTCTTCTTCAATTACATTTAATTTCAACATGTCATCAAACTCGGCGTAAACTATATCTTGTACTACCGCGAAACTGGGTAGAGTTTGTCTCATTTATAGGGTCTGCGCCTACTACTAGCTTTATTTCGTGTTTTTCAAAGTTGATGCAACTTAAATCTTTCTGTTCAAAGGATAGAAACTTTCTTATGTTGATATTCTTGTGCCGAATCTAAGTCGTACCTCATAAATTTGCCAGGATCATTTTCCTCATAGGTAAAAAGCGATTTTGTGGCTCTTGCCTTTATATTCTACATTTAGTTCGTTTTCACCTATTACTCAGTGACGTTGACCTGTAGCCATACTAACATAGCTAAAACCCCTTCCATCTTTGCATCTAATCCCTCTGCAGTCTTACGACAATTTTCCCTAAAAGAATAACTCAAGCAACTAAATCCAAGAGTTCTTTAAAATTTTTGCCATTAAGTAATATTTCAGCAAAGAGCCTATTATCGGCTTTAGAATTAAAACGGTTGACTGCCTCTGCTCATACCTTACGTTGATAAAACCACTTATTTTCAATATGTGGAGTTGATATAGTACCAGACAGACGTACAAGGGTTAATGAGCAAGTAGACAAGCATATTAGGCGAGAAAATATAACGGACACCAAATGAAGCAAACATACATAGTAGCATGACTTTGACACATAAAAAATAAAAAACTCAGATTTTTTACTATGGGCTCTGTTAGAAAGAGACAAATATAGCATTTTGTGACGAAATACAGGAAAACACGGCAAGAAAATCAAAATAAAAACAAAAATCTAAAAACAAAACTAAGGCTCTGAGGGAACGAGACGGATAGAGAAAAGGATTACTATACTGTCGTTTCACCTCTGTTTACTACTTTGTGACGGATAGGCAAAAGATCAAAATCTATCGCGGTGGTGGTATATATATAAAAACTAAAACATAAAAGCGTACAACCAATAAAACGACTTTTCAATAAACTAGCAAAACATATACATCCCAACAAATTAAATATTTAAAAAAAAACACTATTTTGCAATAAGGTGAATTGTGTGCGCCATACAGAATACATACGTATTTGTAGAAAGTATTTCGGTACTCCAATACGTAATTGACTACATTTTTTGCTATGAATGCAGTACTTTTTAGATAGAAAAAAGCAGCGGTTATAAGGGTGACGAAACAAAGCAGCAGCAGAGGTTACTTATATATGAAATTTTTAACGCATAAATTTTGAGTTAGTTGGTTGTTGATAATTAAGAAATTAGAAGAGCGAGGGGAACATCTGTAAAAGTTCTGCGTGAATTTAAGTGTAGAAGTTCTGAGTGAACTTGAGGAGAACTGACCATACACCCGAACATCTTTGATAGACATTTACACATAAATTGCATCATGTTCACGTAAAAACATTTCCATAATTTTATAATCCACAGTAGATAAAATTTTGTCATCATATTAGCATTAACTGGAAATAGATCATAAACCTAAGCAAACTTAGTGATAGGAGTTCTGAGTGAAGTTAGTGGTAGAAGTTCTGAGTGAACTTGAAGAGAAAAGAATATGCACTCGAAACTTTCTGATAGACATTTACACATAAATTTAGTCATTAGACTCACGTATAACATTTCAGTAATTTCGTAATCCTTAGTAGATTAAATATAAATATATATATATATATATATATATATATATATATATATATATATATATATATAAGAGTGTTAAGAAGTTAAACAATATTAAAGATGTTAAAGAGAAATATAGATGAATACAAAAAGTTTTGAAATTAAAGAGAAGAATTGATGAAAGAAAAAAAAAAGTTGTGAAACGTAGATGTAAAAGAGTAAAAAAAACTTAAAAAGGATCATATAAGTAAAAATTTTCGAAAATTTAAATAGAAGAAGAAAATTGTATAAAGAGAAAAAAGATTCGAAAAAGATTTAAAAATTTATTTAAAAGAAATTTACTTTAAATATTTGATACAGTGGACAAAACTTGTAAAATGTATGATCAAAAATCTTAATAATAATACCACAACTTGAATCCTGTGCAATATATGAAAATTTTTCTTTTAATTAAACATTATTTTAATTATCATTACTATGATTTACTTTGTATTTAATATTTTTTAAATTTTTAAAGCACTAATCACCGTGACCATGGACTTGAACGATATTGTAAACTTTACAGTAGAAGAACTTAGAGCAAAGTTGGGGGAATTGAAACTTTCTAAAATAGGTAATAAACAAGGACTGCGAGATCGTCTTATGACACATTTCGGAGTGAGTAGTAAAAACACTGGATCTGATTATGGAGAAGCATCTTCAATGGTTGTTCGTCATGCAATTGAGCGCGGTAACATGTTTTCGCTACGCGATATACAAGATTCGATATTCGCTTTTGCGGGTGAAGGTTTGCAATGGATACAAGGGTTTGAAGACGTAGCGTGTACGGTCGGCTGGGATTATTTGAGGAAGTTCATCTAGGCGAAGCAATTGCTTAAGGAAGCTGGAAAAATATATATCAGATGTCATTCCGATATTACTAATTGGGCTTCCCTTAAAGAATCCTTGTTGGAAGAATTTGGCACGAAATTGTCTTCCGTGGAAATTCACAAAATACTAGCATATCGACGAAAAAGATACAATGAAACATTTAGAGAATATTTGTACAGCCTACAAGAGATCGGAAACCCAATTAATATAGATGACGAAAGCCTTACCGTTTATTTTGTTCAAGGCATCAAAGATACAACTGCAACTAAATGTATTTTATACCAGGCTAGAAATGTAGGTGATCTAAAAGAAAAATTTAACACTTATGAAAATAATAGAATGGCTGGAGACTCAACAAACTTGAAGGGCATTGGATCTGAAGTAAAGAGATACAATAGCACTAAAACTGAGCAAGGATGTTTTAACTGTGGCGAAAAGGACATTTAGCTAATATATGCACAAAATCGGAAGTAAAATGCTTCAAGTGCAAGAGGTTTGGACATAAGTCATTTAATTGTACAGTCAATGTTAAGCGAGAAGAACTAGAAGCCAAAAACGTCAAAAGGGAAGCAAATAATGTTCACACGTTAGCAGACGATATAGCCTCTTCATCCAAAAGAATTTTTACAGATTTAAACATTCGTCAGATGAAAATTTCTGCTATCGTGGACACAGGAAGCGACATAAGTCTCCTTCGGTATGATACCCTTATGAATTTAAGTGACGTGGGACTGGGAAACGAGTGTAAAAGATTAACAGGTATCGGAGTTAAAACCATTAACACTCTAGGAGACTTCAAAACCCGTGTAAAACTAAACGCAATCGAGCTGGAAATACATTTTCACGTCTGTAGAGAAAGCGAAATCCTGTATTCCGCTGTGATTGGCAATGATGTTTTGGCCCATGTTGACCTGGTGATAGATGCTAATGGAGCTGAAAAAAATGTACCGTGGTCTTTAATTAAAGATAACGAAACACACGAAATTGTTAGTTCAGAACGAGAGGATATTAATCCAATCGCTGAGTTGGAACATGAATTCGCAGACATAATTCATTCTGCATCTAGTGGTAATATTACATATGACGAGATAAATACTGAGCACCTTACAGAAGAGAAAATATAGTCAAGAACATGTAAAAACATACAAACCTAAAAATCCATATACATTGCTGGTGAAAATGAGGATAATACTCAAAGATGATATTCCGGTTACACATAGACCGCGTGGAGTTCCTTTTGCCGATCAGAGTTTTATTGATAATCAAAGAATGCCTAGCAGATGGTATAATAACACAAAGTTATTCAGAGTATTCAGCCCCAGTAGTGTTAGTGAAGAAATAAGATGGGACCAAGCGTTTATGTTGTGATTTTCGTAAATTGAACGAAAAATTATTCGGAATAATTTCCCAATGGTTTTAATAGATTACGTCATCCAAAAGATAAAGAGCGCTAAAGTTTTCACGACACTGGATTTACGCAATAGATTTTTTCACGTTCCGATAGAAGCAAGTTCACAAAAGTATACTACTTTTGTAACCAATAGTGGCCAATACGAGTTTAGATTTGTACCTTTCAGAATATCGAACTCCCCTGCTGTATTTTGCAGATATATAGCTGCCGTTTTTCGAGAATTAATTAGTGACGACACATTGATTATTTATATGGACGATATCGTTGTACCATCGAAGGACGAAGTTGAAGGCATATTAAAGTTAAAGAAAGTTTTGTGAGTCGTGGAATCAAACAGCGAAGAATCAACTTTTTAGGTTACATATTTGAGAATTCTACAGTTTCGCCGTCAGCCGAAAAAACAAGTGCTGTAAGAAATTTCCCACTACTATCCAATGTAAAAGCATTACAAAGATTTCTTGGACTTTACTTAATTTTTGAGACCTTTCATACCAGGCTATGCGACAATAGCGAAACCGCTTTCAGACCTATTAAAGAAAGATGTGAAATTTAAAATGAGCGATGAAATCCGCTACAGAGATCCATACGGATGCTAGTCTTTAGGGCTATGACGCAGTTTTAATGCAAAAAGACGAAGACTCACACTTACATCCTGTAGAATATATGAGTCGGAAGACCACCCCAACGGAACAGAAATATAGCTCATATGAACTGGAAGTTTTAGCTCTAATAGAAGCCCTAAAAAATGGAGAATTTTTGTATTAGGAATATCAATTAAGATTGTTACAGATTGCAACGCCTTCGCATTAACGATGCATAAGCAAGATGTACCACCTAGAGTGTCAAGATGGGCGCTTTTTCTACAAGAGTTTCGTTACAAAATAGAACACAGACCAGGATCAAAGATGAAATATGTAGACGCCCTGAGCCGTTTATACTGTTTAATGGTTGAAGATTCTTTAGGACATAGACTCAGACAGGCTCAACAAGAAGACGAATGGATTAAAGCAGTAAGGAAAATTCTGGAAACTGGGAATTACCGCGGTTACTTCATGAAGTTTGATATTTTACACAAAGATCCCGATAAAGAATTGGTAGTTGTTCCAAACTCAATGGAACAGGAAATCATTCCAATAGCTCACCGTTAGGGACATTTCACAGTTCGAAAGACTCAAGAAGTAATGCAAAAGGCATACTATATTCCAGATTTGCGGAATAAAATAGAGCGAATAGTTATGAGCTGTATTGAATATCTGATTGCCGATCCCAAATGAGGTCATAAAGAAGGATTTCTTAGCCCTATTGACAAAGCCGACACACCCTTAATGACGTACCACCTTGAACACGTAGGATCGATGGAATCCACTAGGAAAAAATATACTCTTTTGTTAGTCATGAAATACGCCTTTTCCAAATTCGTATGGCTATACCCCACTAAGAGTACAGGTACGAATGAGGTCGTAGACCGGCTCACCAAACAGGCAGAAGTATTCGAAAACAATAAAAGAATAATAACAGACAGAGGAACCGCTTTTGCGTCCAATCAATTTAAAGAATACTGCGGGTCCCTAGAGGTAACGGGCAATTCGAAAGAATGCACAGAATTGTAGTTAGCATGTTAACAAAACTATGCAGAGAAGATCCAACGAACGGGTATAAGCATGAAGGTCGAGTTCAAAAAGTCATGAACAGTACACCACCCAGAAGCACCAAATTTGCACCGTTTACGTTAATAACAGGAGTAGAAATGAGAAGAAAAGATGTCGAAGATTTTAACACTGAAAGAGATGCAATTAGAGAAAAACCTAGAGATAACATCCTCGCCATATAACAAGAAAACCGTAGAGAATACAATCGAAGAAGAATCCCTAAAACCGCATACAGCGTCAACGACCTCGTTGCCATTAAGCGTACTCAGCGTGGCACTGGTATGAAATTGGACCATATAAAATCGTGAAAAACCTTAACCATGACGACGTCGAAAGGGTAGGAGATTTCGCGGGACCTAAAAGAACTTCGACAGTTATAGAGTTTATGAAACCTTGGGGAGATCATTCGAAGGCGAATGTATAATCAGGACGGCCGGATGTGGGATGCTAATATTAATACGCGCCACTATGACAACACTGAGAATACTGACAAAGAATAAAAGATAACAAAAGTAGAACAGCAAAACTTACACAAAAACTAGACTAGTAAGAAAAAAGACATCAGTATATAAAGACAGAGTGAGTTGAGAATTGGTATCGAACAGTCCAATTGCGGTGAAGCCATTAAGCTTATTAGTTGAAATATTGTAAATTAAATAGAAGTAATTAAACTAAAGTGTTAAAACTAACTTCATACTAGAGTTACAAATAAAGTGTTAAAACTAACTTAATACTAGAGTAACACTTAAAGTGTTAAAGCTAACTTATAATTACTTTAAAATTATAGTTATTATAAACATTTATAATTAAAATCTATAATAAACTTATTTGCATTAAAACAATAAAGGTCACCAAAGCATAAATATATATATTAATTTTTGTAAACCACCGGACTAGAAAAAAATGGAGGTACCTAGAACGGAGAACAAGGATGCATTGAGAAAGAGAGAGAGACTTATAGATCACTTTAAGTTGTCTGAGGGGGATAAAAAATCAGAGTAGGAACCGAACATGCGAGTTTTTTACCTTAAGGGATATAAAGGACTCGGGTGATGGATTTCCGAATATAGGGCAATGGATTGATGAATTTGATGACTGTGCATACGCTGTGAAATGGAAAAACCTTCAGAAATTCACTTATGTGCTGGCAAAATATTTTCTAGGAGTCAATCGGGAATAAGAAATTCGTTGAAATCAAGGCTGATAGAAGAATTTTGGGGACGGAAGAACAGGGCAGGTGCAAATGTCAGGGCGTTGGTCATAAATCGTACCAGTGTAAATTTGAGGTTAAGAGGGAGGTCGGAGATAATAGAGCAGAAAGTAGAGGCCAAAGGAATGCTCACACGCTTTCAGGGGATGTCATGTCGGGAAGAATTTTTAAAGATCCATACATTTTAGGAAATATGATGTCCGCCATTGTAGACGCTGGAAGTGAATTTTACTGCGAATGTCGAAGTCGATAACCTTGAAATTGAGATTACCTCCCACGTCGTCAAGGAAGACGATATACTGTATTTCGTTGTTTTAAGAAATGATATTTTCAGTCAGGTAGATCTAGTAGTGAACGACAGCGGCGCTGAGTTTAGAAGAAAAGTGATACCCAAAGATACCAATGTAGTGTCAGGAGTTCTTGGCGAGCATAAGGAGCCGATAAACGAGTTACAAATTTATGTACATTTTTGATTTCGCTATCACAGAAAATTTAGGTGGCTATCAGTGGGAGTCGTCTCATTTAGGAAATGGCGCTCAAAGCCACGTCCGAGGTTTAATATCGACGTAGAAACCTACTAACCCCAAGAAATATCTCGTATAAATGAAAATTGTTTTAACCGAAGAAGTCCGTGTGAGTCAGACGCCTAGGAGAATATCATGGAGCGATCAACTGGTAGTAAATAGGCAGATTGAGGAATAGCTTAGAGACGGCATAATACAACCAAGCCTTTCAGAGTACGTCTCCCTTGTAGTACTGGCAAGCAAAAAAGACAGCACCAAACGTTTATGCTGTGACTACCGTAAATTGAACTAGAAGATAGTAAGGAACCTTTTTCCGATGGCCGTCATTGACGACGTTATTCAACGCTTGTAGAAGGGAAAGGTTTTTTATACTGGGTTAAAACAACGGGGTTTTCCACGTTCCTATGGAACCAGACTGCCGTAAATATACCGCTTTCGTAACTCATAAAGGGCTATATGAATTTTCGTATGTTCCCTTTGCCATATCCAACTCCCCGGGAGTATTTTCCAGATACCTTTCATTAGTGTTTAGAGATCTAATAAATTATAGAACATTAGTGACATATATGGACGACGTTATAATATCCGCAGAAAGTGAAGATGAAGGTATTGAAAAGCTGAAAATATGAAAGTGGCAGAAACAAACGGACAAGACATTAAATGGGAAAACTGTCAGTTCTTGAATAGGCAAATTACGTTTTTAGGTTACGAAATAGAAAACTCGACCATAAGACTCTCGGATGAGAAGACTAGGGCAGTGGCAAGATTGCCATTATCTCAAAGTCAAAAGGCTGTTCACAGATTTTTACGACTAAACTCGTATTTTGGGTGATTCATTCCAAATTATGCTATTATCGCGAAGCCATTGTCAGATCTACGAAGAGACGTAAGGTTTAAAATAGAAGACAACGAAAGGTTTGCATTCGAACAGTTAAGAAACTCACTAGTGACTGCGCCGATATTAAGAATATAAGTCCCAAAGGCGTTTACGGAGATTCATACTGATGCCAGTATGTATGGCTAAGGAGCCGTGCTACTACATCAAGGTGACGAAATTTCGCTAATGCATCCCTTTGAATACATTAGACGTAAGACGATGCCGGCGGAACAAAAGTACCACTCTTACGAACTTAAGGTACTGGCTGTAATAGAAGCATTAAAGAAGTGGAGGATAGAAGTACGTATAGTAGGCGTTATCTTCTGCTTCGAGTCGACTAGCGATAATTTTTTCTTAGTGTGGACTTTCATCTTTGTTTCTTTTCTTTACCTACGAGTCGGGACAGCATATTTACAATGGCATTTGATGTTTGTTCACGTAAGTAAATTGGTGTGGGTTTTTGTTCCCTTACAGTGGGTTCGGCATCTTCATTATCCGGGGTAGCAAAGACCAAAGAATCACTTGCAGATACTTGAAAAGATCCTTTATATTGTTTAGCGGTTCACTCTTGTTGCGAAGACCTCAAACTGGCCTTCTTCTTAGTTATGGTGTGTATCGATCCATACCAGCTTGCACACGTTTAGATACAGTACCTGGTTCTTTTTCTTGTTGTACTATTCTTTGTGTAGCCCCTGTAATGTTTGTTTGCTCAGTTCGTTGTTTCTGTGGCAGATATATTTATTTTTGCGGATAATGAACGCGTTCGGTCAATTCTCCTGGTGGTTACAAAAGCACTATTATCTTTTTTTATTATTTATATGTTCATTGCATTATCATTTGTATATTGTTTTTTATTTTTTTGTAGTTAGTAACTGTTAATTGTGTCTTTGCACTTGTTCAATTAATTTTTTTAAATAAAAAAAGTCACCGTAAATGATTATAAATTATGCGCTTATAAGGTATGTCTGTACTCCAACACGGTCGCTAATCAACTTTTTCTTCTTCACAAACATAATAATTTTTTTTAATTTCTCATACATATAAAAATCTCTCTCTCTCTCTCTATATATTTATATATATATTAACTCAAGGTTTATAGAGAGAGAGAGAGAGAGATTTGTCCAATGAATAATCTTTATTGAATTAAACTATGTTTATTAGAAATATACAAGCAAAAATTATATGTAAGCATTTAGCAAAATGTAAGCATTCATAATAAACAAAGAAAGAATCGAATTACATATGTTATAAACTTATTTGCAGACGCTTGCCTAAGCACTCAGCAAGTACGCTACTTATAAACCTACGGTATGTTTAGTATGTCACTTCCTTCCCTTCTTCAGAGATTTCAATGTCCTCATTGATTTTCCTTATAAATTTGTTTTTTATAAATTCCATTGACATTGATGTTTGAATTATAATTACTAATAAAATCATTACAATAAAAATAAATATAGAGAATGTAATATAATTGGTTTCTTTTTTGACATACTGTTTGTGGTATTTATTTTTTAATTCTATTTTAGTTACATAATCTTTATTTTTTTTTAGAAGATTTTCAGTTGTTTTTACACATGGAACAATTATTGTTTGCGGAGTACTTATTTTGCTTTCAAACTCAAAATTTTAATCTTACAATTATCAATTATTAGTAAGTTATTTTCATTAATCGATATATTTAAATCATTACAGTCTTGGTTGATCATAATTTGAAGTTGGTTTTTTGTTAGCACCATATTGGGTGGTACAAAATTAACACTTTCTTCTTTATTTGTCTTAAAAGTACAATTGGATAAAAGTACAATTTGGTTAAATTTTTTGGTTTACAAATTTAAACAATTTTTTGTTTTTCTTTACAAAATATGTATTAAAATTTAAAATTAATTCTTCATTATTATTATTTGGAATTGGTAACACTGTATATCTCGGAAATGCTTCAAAGCCCTCTGGGACAGTAAGTACAAAATATACTACATGTTTCTTAACCCAAACGGAAGTTCTAATGAATTCAAATTGTTCGGCGCTCAAATGGGATATAGTTACAACGTCAACAAGTTTTGGGCTCATAACTTAGCCACTGAATTCCCATCTGAATATATTGAACATGCTACAAATAGGTTTTGACATTGTCGAGAAAAATGTCATCAATTATCTTTTTAACAAGTGCGTTCTGGTTGGTGTTTGTTGAATTTCTCAGTTCACTCAACAATGCATTTCCGGCATTCACATGCGCAATAATATTATTTGTATTTAGATCAACGTAATCAATCCTGTTCTTAATGTCAATTATAGCTTTTTCTATCATATACCTATCTTCGCTATCAAGAGTTCCGAAAAGAAACTTTAAACCACTGCCCAGAGCGTTAAAAAGGCCCCGTTTGTGCCTGTTGATAAATAATTGTTTTACCTTATCCGCCATATTAAGATATTTATTTATGATATCCGTTTTCAAGAACTCATGACTCTCATACTCATCCCACAACTTTTCAAATTATCCCTCTAATTCGGTTGTATTAATTTCTGTAACATGATTGTTATATCGAGTAGGTATCATAATTTCTCCATGATCAACAATAACGTAGCCAAAGTCGTCATCAATTTGATCAATTTTAATAGTTTGAGTAAAAAGTACCGGCACCAAGCAAAGAAAAATTATAATTGTGGCAAGCCCTGTGGCGGCTTTAATCTGAGTGAGACGTTGTAGGAACTTCTTCCAAAGACGCTGTCGCGGTTTGGTTTCTGGAATCATTAACATTCGTTATTGTATTTCTCTTAAAAGCGTACTGCCTAACATGTCTATCTCTAAATTTTACCACATCATGTTCCCCGTGATCTTTCTGTTCTATTTACCTTATTTAATCTTTTCCCCTTGTTTTCTGCATTAACATAACTTAATGTTAATTGGGTTTTCGAATCTTTTCATATTTTCTGTTATTAATTCTTGTTTCTTTTTTACGTTGTGTATCTATTAAGGGTTTAGTTTTATTAAAACTAAGTTGTAAGGCTTTTCGTCAGTACTAGAATGGTGTATTTTGTGTTTGTAGGAAGATATTGCTAGTTCTACGTTCATGTAGATTAGCTGTTTGTCGCCTGATGTATTAATAATTCGGAGTTTTTCATTTAAAGTTTTATGTAACCGTTCAACATCACCTATCCCAGTTTTTCCTGTGGTAATTTCCAAGGTTATATTTAGTTGCTCGCACCATTGCTTAATATTTACATTATTCATGCCTTGAATTTGATCGATCTTTAAAATTTTCGGTGGCTCAATAATGCTCGCTTTGTTTCCAACCAGTTAAGTTTGAAAACTTTCTCAGCTGTTGCGAATTTTGAAAAGCGGTTAATACACGACAAGTAATTCTCTTTATTCCAGTGCCAAAAATCTATGATAAATTTTTCTCGAATCTCATAAACTAGGGGCGTAAGCTTGAAAGGTAGTTTATGCTACGTGATCGGACTTACATAAATTGCACATTTTACAGGCCTTGATTATTTTAGAAATTTCCTTTACGTAATTCGGTTAGTAATAGCTTTTTGAAAACAATTTTACGATTTTTTCTATTCCTTGGTGCAATCCTTCGAGATGTAGCTCTAGTACAACAGTCTTAAATCTGGAATAGTCTGTAATATTTTCCAATTCTCTCACTGCTCTCGTTAGCCTAGTGTAGTGTACCTATTATAATGAAATACACTATACTCATTGTAACAATTAACATTCAACAATTTTGCATTAATTTCTTTGAAATTTAAAATCTTCATACAACAAAAAGCAGTCTCAATAAATTAGACCACAAATGTAACAAAACACTCTGCTAACTAAAGACATTTTTTATGTTATTTTGTATTACAAATATTTATGAATCACAAAGAAATTTTGTAAATCACAACAGAACAAATTTTGTATAAATACGATAAGAAAAATCTAAATAAATCAGAACTAATTTTGAATTGACTTAGCACTTTAACCAGTGCTTAGGTTAATCAAAACTGCTGCAGCCAAATGCAGCATTATAATCTAATTGGGAACCTCTTTTACAATTATTATACAAACAAAAATTCTTATTAACAAAAACAATGACTTAATACGGCGCTATCAGGACATAACATGGCGATCCCGCCCGGTTCTGCCTAATCCTGTTCTAATTGAGAAATTTGATATTTTTATCAAATGTGTGAAGAATCCCCAACAAAAGAGGATATGGAGGATATTCCTAAAATACGAGCCTTACGTACCGGAAAAAGCACCCGAAGAATACCCCACATACACATCTACGCCTAGTAATTTTGGGCCCAAGGCAATTTCTATAGAGCAATACAAAAGGAGAAATAGCAAAAAAAGGAAACAAACCATATACAAGAAACAACACAAAATAAGAAGAGAGGAGGAAAGAAACTACGACTAAAGAAGGAGAGAGCAGAAATATTGAGGTTAATGGGGTTGCCCTCAGGTGAAGAAAAAAGAAAGTTATACATGCAATTAAAGAACAAAAATAAGAAAATTTTAAGAATATGAGTTAAAATAAATGTTTATTAAAGAATACTTTTAAATTAACTTTTTCAAAAATGGGTAAACCTCAGAGTAAGGTAGAGATACAGGAAAACATAGTAAATAAAGGAAACTCAGAAAATACAAAACAAATAGTACTAGAATTCGTAATGACACTAATAGTAGTAGCAATAGTTCTATATATTGCACATAAAGTAAACAGATATTTTAAAAATTACGTACTAAAACATGATAATAGACCGGCAATCACAAACGTTTAAAAATCAAAAATAAAAACTTTTGTAGATAAGATGGTAGATCCTATTTGGGGAAATCCCATCAAGAAAATTGAACAAGTAAATTCTATCAATAATAACAACTGAATAAAATTTGATGAGCCAGTCATATCAGAATTTGCAATAACACTACTTATAATAGGAATTTTATTGTATATAGCATGTAAGATTTATCAATGCTTCAAAAATTATGTACTTAAACATAACAATAATATTGTTAAAACACAAATATGAATTAAAAAGAAATATATAACAAAACTACTATTAATGTAAAAATTTTAATGAAGAAAGAGATTGAAAACTTAAAAGATATATTAAAAAATTAAAAAAAAAGTCCAAAAAGGACATACTCTGGAAAAAATATTCAAAATAAATTATAAGATATAGAAAGGATCAAAAAGGATTTCCCAACAAAAGAACTCCAAGAAAGGGATGAGGAAAAGTTATATGCTTTGAGAATAGAATTTAATAATATCTATACAAACATTAAACAATATTTGTTAGAAAACTCGAAAGAATTAGAAAACAAATCAAATAACAACATTCAAATACAAAATTCAATAAATATGGCGACACAAAATTTTAACTTAGAAGTTGCTTTGAAAACAATTCCAGATTTCACAGGCAACTATCGAGAACTTAGATCTTTTCTCACTATCAGTGTTGCCACGACCAAGAAATTTTTGTAACCAAAATTTCTTTAAAAAATAACCAAATGAGAAAAAAATAACCAAAACCATTATATTTATATATTTTAACGTTCTAATAAAAAAAGTAAATACTACGAACAACGATAAAATTAATATAATACACAATTACTATATTCCCAATTTTTCTAGTAACAACATCAATTTAAATATCATTATGGGAAAGGCATTCTCGATTGCCATTTCTTTAGGGCCACCTAAATCTTTAAAAGTCAATGTCTTTAGAATAGCTAAAGTTTATTATGCATGAAACCTTAATTACTAAATAAGACTTTTAGTCAAAATAGCGTTGTAAAAAATCAAAGCTTAAACAAGGCGCAATTATTAATAGTGTTGTTATTTTCATTTCTTAATTTGTTCGGTTGAATGTTTTTGAACTACATAACACAAATGAAAAAGCAAAAAATTATTATAAAAACAACTACAATTTAGAGTTAAAAAGTGAAATTATAATTAAGTTATTTGTGGAACTTTATTCAAATTGAAATGCAGAAGAAATAATGACACTAACTCAGAACTATAGTGCCCAATCGATTAATCGTTGCTCGAATAATGGAAGAGTAAGTAAAAGCACCCAATTTCGATTAATGAATAGCTCGAATAATTTACGTCGGTTCATTGTAAGTTCTTCTATTTTCACTAAAATATTCAACTTTTCGTTAGACGAGAAGTACACCGTCAATCATCTTTATCAAATATAATTCAAAATTTTTTCCGCATTCATTTGAGGCGAATTAAAGTTTTTAATACAATTACTTTTAATTCAACAACTATATAATAAACTTTTTTTTATTCTGAATGTAAATTTTTTTTCAACGATGATGCATAGAAACATTCTTTTATGTGTGTTAAGTAATTGGTTAGAAAAAAAATAACCATGTTGAAAAATATATACACATGTACACATTGAAAAAAAAAATTAACCAATTTTGGTTAATATTAACCAAAACGGTAACGCTGCTCACTATTGTAGAATTATTTAAAACCAGTCTAGCAGCGGATCAAGAAACACCACTTTTGAAATTTGTTTTTAATGTCAAATTAAGTAGTACTGTAAGAACTGCACTAGGAACTTCTACGCCAACACCTTCGACGATTTGAAGAAATTACTTACTGATAGGTACAAAACGACGAAGACTGTCGCGCAGATACAAGCCTCACTTAGCACTTTTATTCAAAAAATATGAATGTGCATAATTACCATGAAAAACTCTTGAATTCCATATCAGAATTGAATGAATTACAAATAGAAGAAATACATAATTGTAACACAGTTCAAGCAGATACAATAAAGCTAATAAATGAAAAATATGCAATAGCGATTTTTAAAAATGGCCAAAAGACTTAAATGACGCGGTACATTTAGCGTTAGAGTTGGAGAAAGACTTTTCGAGGGGTAGTATCAAGTTTTATATTTCTCAAATAACAGGAATGGACAGAATAGGAACCGTTTAAATAGAAATAATAACCAAAATAATAACAGTCAAAATTATATTAATTCCAATAGAAACACTGCTAGACCCATCACAAATAACTTCAGATCGAATAACGACAACAGTAGGATAGTAAATTATAACGGAAATACCGACCGTTATAATAGTAGCAATCGCTACAATAGTAATAAACGTTATTATAATAATAACAATGGTAACAATCGTTTTAATCACCGGAATAACAATAGATATGTACACTGAAATAAGACTCACTAATGTTTTCCAAATTTCAAACAAAAATTAAGATCTCACATTTTTGATAGACACAGGTGCCGACATTTCCTTTATTATTATTATTAATGTATTATTATTATCGAAGCAGACCACTTACTTTCTGGGTCCCTTTTCGACCCCCATTTCGCTCCTAAAATTGATTTCAGGGAACAGATCCGTAATCACAACCACCTTACTTTCAATTGAGTCTCGTGCTAGCCTTTACTCTTGACTAAAGTGATTTCAGACTGTCGACTGGTAACTGTCGACACTCTTCCTCATCACAGAGTCTTTTGTAATTGCTAGCATTTGTCTAAGGCTTAGTTCCCCCATGGCATTGGCATCTAACAAGTGTCTGCCCGTGGTCTTAAGTCTTATGCTAGCCAGTGCAGGACATTCACACACAATTTGCGCTACCGTCTCAGCCTCTTCCAGGCATAGTCTGCAAGTATCATCTTCTCCGACTTTCATCTTAGCCAGATGGTACTTGAAGTTTCCATGTCCTGTCACTAATGCAGTGATCCAGCTTAAAGTAGCCCTATTACATCCGAGCTCCTTGCTGGCCTTCCTGCCGAGGGGCTTTTTGAGCACCGGAATTTCCTTATGCAAGATAGATGCTTTGAATGAAGACTTAATGTTTATTGATAAAGAACAATCGATTAGTTTCACGGGAATTACTCAAGAAAAAATTAAATCAATAGGAACATCAGAAATACAATTAAATACATATAATGAAATCGCAGATCATAGATTTCACGTTGTTGACAAGAATTTTCCAATATCAACGGATGGCATTTTAGGGAGATAATTTTTCATGAAATTTTTATGTAAGATAGATTACGAAACATTTTCGCTCACTTTAAGAAATGAGGAGATTACAATACCCATGAAAACATGGAATAAAAGGGATTATAGTATAGGAATAGAAAAACGCTCAGAAACAATACACCCCATTCAAATATATATAAATGAAGATAGTATTATTCTAAACAAAGAAATTGAACCAGGTGTATACATTGGTAACAGTATAGTACCAGGAAATGGCATATGTCTTGTGAAGGTGTTGAACACAACAGACAATGATGTCATTTTGAAGAACATCAAATTAGACATTGAACCATTAAAAAATTATACTATTGTAACACAACCAAATAAGAAGGGTAAAAACCATATTGATGATGAAAGGTTTCAAAATTTATTAGATACTTTTAAGATTGGCATTGACGATTACAAAGCAAGAGAAGATTTAATACAGATTTTTAAGGATTATAATAGTATTTTTCACCTAGAAGGAGATACATTATCTTCAAATAATTTTTACACACAAAGTTTAAAAGTCTCTGATGACACACCAGTATTCATTAAAAACTACAGACTACCATAATCTGAAGAGATAAATAAACAAGTACAACAATTATTAGATGACAATATCATCGTTGGTACTCGTAGTACCGAAAAAGGCTGAAAATGGAAAAGAAAAATGGATTTTGGACAGTTGAACAAAAAGGTAGTGAACGACAAATTTCCATTGACAAGATTGGAAGATGTATTGGATCGACTTGGTAGAGCCAAATATTTTTCAACTTTGGACATGACAAGTTCTTTTCATCAAACAAATTTGGACGAGGATTCAAGATATTTAACAGCATTCTCAACGAGTAATGGTCACTATCAAAAAAGATTACAATTTGGTTTAAAGATTTCTTCTAATAGTTTCCAAAGGATGCTAACAATAGCACTTAGTGGACTAGATTCCAAATCATTTTTATACGTTGATGATATAATTGTATTTGGTTGTAGTCTAAAACATCGCAATGATAACCTTAGAAGTACATTCGAACGTTTGTCAAAATACAATTTAAAACTAAACGCATCAAAGTGCGTATTCTTGAAACCAGAAGTGATATACTTGAGACATCTAATAACAAAGGAAGGCATGCGAATAGACCCTTCTACACATAAAACGATAGAACAGTACCCTATTCCGAAAGATAAAGATGAAGTTAAAAGATTTGAAGCATTTTGCAACTACTACCGACATTTCATAAAGAATTTCGCAGAAATTACAAAATGCCTGAATGACCAAACTAAAAAGGGCAAAGCGTTTGAGTGGACTGAAGATTGTCAAAAGGCTTCTGAATTATTGAAGGAAAAATTTATAAATCCACCCATATTGAGACTTCAGACTTTGAACAACCATTCATACTAACCACTGATGCATCAAATTATGCATTGGGAGCGGTTTTATCACAAGGAAAAATAGGAGAAGACTTGCCAATTTCTTATACCAGCAACATATTAGGAAAGCATGATTTAAATGAGCCCGTAATAGAAAAAGAACTTCTTGCCATACATTGGGGAATAGAATTTTTCAGACCTTACCTGTTTGGTAGAAAGTTTATTGTGGTAACAGATCACCCCTCATCAAAATTGACACGTATACGTATAGATTTGTCAGACTATGACTTCCAAATTATATATAAGAAAGGTAGGATCAATACTAATGCAGACGCTTTGTCTATGATAACACTGAATTCGGAAATGTTAAAGAAAATGATTCCGATAGAAGACGACATTAACAAACTAACAAGAATTTTAGTAACAAAAAAAAGATTTCTGAATATAGACAAGCAAATAATATAAGTAACACATCCCAAGTGCACAATGAATGCCATATATGGGAATGTACTTCCTTACAAGATATAAAAAATATCCGCGAATTAAAATTTAATATTATTAAAACAAATATAAAAAAATAAGAAAAATACGAAAAATAAACATGGTACTTTAGAGTCCATTAACAATACTTTTGTGATGAATGTTGATGATGATCTAGCGAAATACGTTTTGTCACTAGAGAAATTAATAATTCATATGCATAAGCAAAATATTAAAAATCTCGCTCTTTCATGCGAAGATAAAATTTTTGAGCTCATATCAATTGAATATTTAAAGAAAATTTATAATGAGGTATACCAAAGAATTTTTAAATCAAATAAATACAGAAATCTAGAACTAAACATCATATTATATAAACCATTGCAACATATTAAGAATAAAAGATCACAAATGAATATTATTAAAAATTCACCAATATCAGGACATTTTGGTATTAGAAAAACAATCTTAAAATTAAAACAACGTTATGTATGGAAAAATATGGAAAATGGTTAGAGATTACATAAACAAATGCGATAAATGCTTGAGAAATAAACAAACTAAACACATTAGAGACGAAATGATAATTACTGACAACCCAAACACTAGTTTTGAGGTAATAGAAATAGATACAGTTGCACCATTAAGAATGACAAATAACTATAGGTACATTTTAACAATGCACTGTGGGCGAAATCGCGATTTTAGCGGCAAAAAGTTAATTTTTCTACTTAAAATTTTTACAATTTTTTTTATGGTGTTCAATACCCAACATATTGATAAGAACAAACTAAAAAAAATGTTTACTGTTGGCAACCCTGTTTATGTACAAACAGCTGTTAATGTTTACATATTTTTTAGCACGTGTTAATACAAGTTAAGGAGACAAATTTTTATAAAATTAAATACTGTTTTTTTATAATAATATATTCTTCTAAAAAACTTTGTAGATATGAGTTGTAATACTCGAGATGAGTATTTTTACTATATACAAATTTAGTGTGCTATATATTTGTATTTCGTACTTATTTTGGCGATTTTTGGTGTGTATATTTTTGTGAAATTCTGAAGAGTTTTATCGTTTTTCGTGGAGTAAAACTAAAAATGTCATGAAGTGTCATTGAAACTACTTACATGTGATTGTTTGTAGAAAACTCAAGTTTTATGTCATCTTAAAATTGTACGCATTTGGCTGCTAATGAACGAATTTTCAATATTTTTGTAGAAACACTCAGTTTCAAAAATTCTGAAATATTCGAGTTTGGTTGAGAAACAAGAGGAATGTTTTGAATTACATCAAAGGAAAGATTTCATACGAAATGGACGGTGAATTAAGTAAATTAATATGTACTAAAGCTCGTAACGTATCTAATTTTATTAAACTAAAATGGGATAAACAATCCAGAAATGAGAAAGCATTTAGAAAATATAATAAGGAATAGTTGGGTCTAAAAACAATTTTTGTTATACCGAAAAATACCAATGCGATCGGGCGACCAAAAATGAGTTATGATGATAGTTGCGAAAGAAATAAAAGGAGATTAGCTTCCCAGCAAGGAGACAATGCGCAATTATTAGTTCATGGTGTCTCCATATCTGCCGAAAACTCCCACGTAACGGATTTGAAATTTGTCCTACAACAAGTTGCTATATCTCCAAATCGGCCATCCAAAATTCGAGAAGTTCTTAATACTAGCCATAAAGAAGTTACGCCAGTATCACCTGATGAAGCTCTAATGTTTTTGTTAGAAAACGGATTAACTAGAAAGCAGTACTTAAATATGCGTCAATTAAAAATAAAACACAATAGTGGTATTTATCCCACTTATGATAAAATGTATGAAAGCAAATTGAAATGTAGACCGGATGAAATCAAAGCGAATAAAAGCTCTGTCGAAGTACCGTTGCAAAATTTGGTAGACCACACAGCTAAAAGAATTCTTGCATATCAAAATGAAGTATTATGTACAATGGATGTTGAAGAATCGATCCTAATTTTGAGTTACGGGTTTGATGGTTCTACCGGTCACAGCTTGTTTAAACAAAAATTTGTGGCAAATACTTGGGAAAGTTTCGATCAGTCCCTTTTTGTGACATCAGTCATTCCAATAAAAATAATTTCATCAGCAGGTGATAATATTTGGGTAAACCGTACACCTCAGTCAGTACGCTTTTATAGACCTTTAAAAGTGGAGCTTGTTAAAGAAACAAAAGAGCACATTTTAATTGAAAACCACAACATAAATAAACAGATTAAAAAGTTGGAACCACTACAATACACAATAAGTAATGGGAAAAAAATTAAAGTAAAATATAACTTATATATGACATTAATAGATGGGAAAGTCTTAAATGTGTTGACAGAAACTGAAAGTGCACAGCAATACCACATCTTCGAACTATAACAAACTTTGATTCTCCTCATTTTGAAGCAAAGGCCGACGCTACGAAATATGGAATAAGACCTTTGCATGCGTGGATTCGTAGTTTCGAGTTTGTTTTAAAACTTGCATACAAGCTAGATTTAAAAAATAGGAAATTTCGTGGAACAGAAGAGAAGAAAATCCTGCCAAAAAAGAAACAAAAAATTCAAAAAGAGGTTTTGCTTCAAATGGGGCTTCATGTCGATAAGCTGAAAGCAAATGGCAACACCAACGACGGCAACACAGCTAGAAGAGCATTTTCTCGCACGGAGATTTTAGCATCTATTACTGGTAGAAATATTGTGTCGTAAAACTATAATGTCACATAAGCACATTGTGGTAATTTATAAATTTTTCTTCATTTTTATTTTATTTTATTTTTGCTTTCTTAATTTGTTTTAACAAGTCGTCTACTTGTTTTCACTTACAAATTCTTATTGTTATTAATTCTTAAAAATAGTCTCTATATATACAATTTTAATTTACTTCCTATTACAATTACTTATCTTCTATTTTGCTTACTTATTATGTCAAGTACATGCAATTCAATAATTTTGATTTATACTTTAATATCGATGTCAAGTACTTGTAACGGTGACACCGATCTACTTATGAAAGAAACAAAGAAACTAGGCCACACACTAGATAGTTTCAAATTTTTGGTGAGAATAAGTTGCAGTTATGAATGGAATTTATATGCACACTACACCCTCACCCTTCAGAAAAATCTATCCGGTTTCAATTCATTGAAATTGGATAAGTTTTAATTCGTTTGGTAATCTGAACCTTTATATGCTTGTAAATGTTAATGACTTTCAATGTTTATAATTTATAATTGCATGTTATTGATATTTGCTTAAACTATTTTCTTTTTGTTTTATTATATGACATACATTTTGTTAATGACACATATTATTATTTCTCTTTTTTTTTCTTTTTTTTTTGGTTTTAAATTACTTTGAATGAATTTTAATAGTCAAGGTTTGTTTGAATTTCTTATTGTACGCTTATATACATACATATATATGTTTTGTTATTTTACTCTATTTAATTTTAAATATACATTTGTGTTCTTAAAATCTATATTTTTTTTTTATGTCATGTACTTTTTAAGTCTATTTTTATGAAATGATTTTATGGTATTCCTTATCTTAACTAGTACGTTTAGGTCATCTATGTCTACTATTTCATATGGACCTTCGTATGGTGGTTCATATTTTCTTCTGTTTTCTTTTTTGGTTAAAACTTAGTCTCCTATTTCTAATTCTATACTATTTGTTTCCTTTAATGAGTCTATACTCCTTTTATTTTTAACTGTTTGTATTAAATTTTTGGCATTTTCTAAAGAACATTTTAGTCTAGTCTTTAACTCATTACCATAATTTTCAAAATTGTAAACCTTTGGATGATTCATGACTTCATCTCCGGGTAAACTTGGTAATTTTCCAAAAATTAGCTCAAACGGTGAATATTCAGTATCTACATGAGGAGTTATGTTATATGCGAAAGTGAAATAAGGTATGCATTGATCCCAATTATCATTGTGCACAAACGATAAAAAGTATTCATTCAAAACCCTGTGATTTCTTTCGACTGTACCCAACGTCTCATGGTGATACGGCGTGGAAAAAATTTGTTTAATTTTTAATAATTCACATATTTCTTTTAATAATTCATTTTTAAATTCTGTACCGTTATCTGATTTTAATGTACTAAATAAACCATATTTGAGTATTAAATTTTCTACTAATGCTTTTGCTATAGATCTTGCTTCTTTCGTCTCTATAGGACATGCTATTATATATTTCGTTAATTCGCAATGCATAGTCAAAATATATCTATAGTTATTTATTGGACATAAAGGACCTATTGTGTCGATTACTATCGTTTTAAAACTGTCTGTAGGAGTATCTGTAATCTTTAATTGTTCTCTCGTATGTCTAGTTTGCTTATTTCGTTGGCATAAATCACATTTAGATATGTATTCATTAACATTTTTGTTCATATTTTTCCAGATATATTTTTGTTTTAATTTTAGTAAAGTTTTCTTCCTTCCGAAATGTCCTCCTTGTGGTGTATCATGGTATAATTTTATTAATTCTTGTCTTCTTTCTTCATTTGTTATATTTTGAGGTTTATTGTATAATAATATAATTATGTCATCTTTAATGTTCTTATTTACTTCATTATATTTGGCCTTAAATTCATCTGCAGGTATAATACTAAATATTGCATCATTTCTATCGATAGCAAACTTCTTATTTCTTGTATTTTTTAAATATGATGATAGCTTCTCCAAAAGAGTACCTAAATACTTTGGATTATCACTACATATAACACGTGTTTCATTATTAAATTTATCATTTTCCACTATATATTTATATAATTCTTTTATATCATTTTCTGGCCTTTTTTCTAATATAAATTTTAATTTCGTACCGCTTTTTATATCCTTTATCGATGTGCAATCCCACATATAGAGTTGATCAGTCTCCTTATGAGATTCACTCGTAATATTTTCTTTTTCTGATGACTTCTTGCTCATACCTCTTGTTATTACTAGTGTTTTCTTTACGTTTTCGTCATTTTCTAACGGTATCATATTTTTAAGTGTAGTAGAATCTATTTTGATTCTTGATAATGCATCCGCATTAGTGTTATTTAACCCTTTTTTATATATTATGTCAAAATCATAGTCAGAGAGTTCTAATCTTATCCTTGTTTGTTTAGAACTTGGATTTTTGTGTGAGAATAGTGAAATCAAAGGTCTATGGTCTGTTACGACTGTGAATTTCCTACCGTATAAATATGGTCTAAAGAATTGTATGCCCCAATAAATACCTAATAATTCTTTTTCAATTACGGGTTTATTCTTTTCGTGTTTGTTTAAAGATCTACTTGCGTAAGAAATAGGTAAATCTTCTCCTATCGGACCTTGTGACAAAACTGCGCCTAATGCAAAATCTGATGCATCTGTCGTCAGAATGAATGTTTTGTCAAAGTCTGGATATTGTAAAATGGGGGGTTCAACTAGTTTGTTCTTTAGTGTTTCAAATGCAGTCTGACATTCTTGTGACCATTCGAATTTTGTGCCCTTTTTTAGCAAATTGTTTAGGCAGTTGGCAATGTTTGCAAAATTTTTGATGAATCTTCTGTAATAATTACAAAATGCAATAAATCTTCTCACGTCATCAGCATTTTTAGGAGTAGGGTATTTGGAAATAACATCATGTTTACTTGGGTCTGGTTTAATACCATTCGATGTTATTAAGTGTCCCAAATAAACAACTTCCGATTTCAAAAAACAACATTTAGTCGCATTTAATTTTAAATTGTACTTGGATAATCTATCGAAAACATTACATAAGTTATTGTTGTGATGTTTCAAACTACATCCAAAAACTATAATATCATCAACATACAAGAAAGCTTCGGATTCTAGTCCAGCTAGCGCTATCGTTAGCATCCTTTGAAAACTATTTGAAGATATTTTTAGTCCAAACGGTAATCTTGTATATTGGTAATGACCATTGGTTGTTGAAAATGCTGTATACGGTCTTGACTGTTGATCGAGTTTAATTTGGTGAAACGAACTAGTCATATCCAACGTGGAAAAATATTTAGCTCTTCCTAGTTTATCTAGAACATCATCTAAGCGCGTCAGTGGAAATTTATCATTTATTATTTTGTCATTTAGTTTTCTGAAATCAACGACTAATCTCCATTTTTTTATCGCTTTGCCCCTTTTTAGGTACTAATAAAAGTGGATGGTTGTAAGGACTTGTAGATGGTTCTATTATTCTTTGTTTCAGTAAATCCTTCACTTGGTTATTAATTTCCTCCGTATGTATTTGTGGTAAACGATAGTTCTTTATGTAAACTGGATTTTTGTCATTTAGTTGAATATTCTGATTGTAAAAATTATTGCTTGTCAAGTTCTCGCCTTCTAAATGAAAAATGTGTTGATATCTCTTTAATATTTCAAATAACTCTTTTGTTGCTTTTTCATCATTCTTTTCTATATTGAATTCATTTAACAGTTTTTTAAAACGTTCCTCATTGTATTCAGTAACTATTCCACTATGATTTGTATTATATATATAAAAATTTCTTAAAGGGATAGTTTCTACTTTTAAATTTTCTATTTTTGCAGTCTCGTCTAATATGTTTAATAATTTTATATATTTGTAGCCATCTCTAGGAATTATGGTATTTGCTAAAAATACACCTTTTCCAATTTCACGGTTGCATATTACACTATCTTCTTCAATATTTATTTCCCAAGGTATAATTATTTCATTTCTTGGAGGAATTCTTATTACATTTATCTCGAATGTGTCGTTGTGAATAGGTAATGTCAATGTCTCATCTCTTGTGTTGACGGTTAAAGTGAATGTTTCATAATCTATATTACAGTTGTATTTTAATAAAAAATCTCGTCCAAGTATACCATCTGTATGGATAGGAAAATTTTCATGTACCAACTGTATTTTATGTTTAATTAGTGTCTCGTTAATTTGTATAGATATGTTAGTGGAACCTAAGGATTTTATTTTCTCTTTTGTAATTCCTGTTAAACAGCAGAAATCATCTGGATCTTCATCATATTTATGTAATAAATCTTCTTTGCATAGTGAGATGTCAGCGCCTGTATCTATCAAAAATGTCAATACACGGTGTGTATTTTTTATATTTAGTCTCACATAATTTTTCAGATCTGATGAAATGCTAAATACTGCCCTCGAGGTTACTGGTTTTGTTCCGGAGAACCTTGGTATTCTATTGTTTCCGGACCACGGGAGTTTCCCTGGTCTCGTTCCATACAATTCACATTCCGATTTCTGTTATTGTTTTGGTAATTATTGTATCTATTACGACTATTTGCATTATTATTAGGATTGCCATTGTAATTATTACCATTATTGTAGCCATTATTACGGTAATTATTGTTATTGCCACTGTTATTGTTGCGATAGTTGTTACCACTATAATTGTTACTTCGGTAGTTATTGTTATTATAACTATTTGTCATATTGCGGTTTCTTCTATTATCAAAGTTATTTCTATTATTATTTCTGTGATTATTGTTGTTATGTCTGTTATTTGAATTATTGTTATTCCTGTAATTTGCGTTGTTTCTGTTGTTTGTGTAGCTGTTCCCGTTTCGTGTTGTTTGGAACATTACCTGATTTTGTCTAATATCCGTTGATGCTTCTATTGCTATTTCAATAGCCTCGTTTAAGGTTTTTACTCTACTGGCTTCTATAGTCCTAACGATTTCTTGATTTTTCAGTCCGTTTTTGAAAGAATTGAATGCTATTACAGCATTTGATTTGCTAATTGCGTCTCTATGATCCTCGCCTAAAGAAGTTATTTGGATCTCATTTAATTCCATAGTTAAGTGTTCTATTTTGTCCGCAAATTTTCTAATTGTGTCTATCTGTGTAATTCTTGTTAATTCATTCAAAATAACATTTGGCGATTTTTTTGTTTTGTAAGTCTCTTTCAATGTCGAAATTAAGGAATTTAAGTCAGTAGGAACTAATACCTGTCTTAGTTTGGTTTGCACTTTATTTGAAATTTTAGTCTTATATACAAAATTTAAAAATGAATTATGTTTTGCCGAAGGTAATGTATCTTTAATTATTTCAATATTTGCTATAAATGGATCTAATTCGTTTTTATTACCATCAAAAACAGTTAGCAATTTTGAGATTGATGCTAATTCTGTTGTGTCTAAACCGTTGTTCGTCATGGTGGAATTTTCTAGTCGTCCTTTTAATGTCTCAATTGTAAGTTTGTCTTCGTGGCTCTGTAGTACCTGAAATGCTGTTTCCTTTTTTTCCTTAAATTTTAAGATACGTATTTGCCTTTGTTCTTCTGTTATTACTTTATTTCCTAATATTTCTATACACCTGTTTTCTAATTCTTTAAGTTCTATTCTTTTACTCTGAATCATTTCATATGTATAACCTCTCACTAAGGATTTCTTTGCGTTTAATATAATGGAATCTATATGGTCATATATACTTTGCATAATTTACAATGATTTATTTTAATATAATTTTCTTGCTTTTATTTTCATTTTATTAATTATTTAAAATAAGTTCGCAATAAAGTGTGTATATATGTATATCTTTTTTTTGTTTTATATTTTTAAACTCTACTATTTGAAGTTAGTAAAATTCTTTCTTTTACTCTGTTTTGAATAAATTTCTTATACATTTTATGAATTTTAAATAAAATTATAATTAATTGTAAGATTATTATTAAATATAATAATGATGTTTGGCTTATGCCGATGTTGTTCGAGCCGTCATTGTTATTCGAAATTATAATTTCTTCGTTTTTCGACTTTTCATTGCCCATTTTATATTTAATAATGCACTTCTTATATTTAATAATATACTTACTTATGTTTACTAATGCACTTATTAAAAATTTTCTTTACCTCAGATTCTTATTCTTTTGTTGGTGACCCTTTTGTTTGTTGATGTCTCCTCTAGTTGTTGTTAGTGTTCATGATTTTGGTTAAGATGTCCACCGGGATCGAAATTTTCATTGGGTTCCTTCTTTGCGTGATTCTTTTGCTATTTGCCGAAAAATGTGTTTATCCTGGCATAACTACGGCCATTATCATCAAAATTAAGCTTCAGATATATTGCTTTTGGCTTTTTATGTGCGTATATACGTTTTAGTTCACTTTTTCTGTACACTTTACTTTTTTTTGTTTTAGTTCATTTTTTCTGTACACTTTACTTTTTTTTGTTTTAGTTCATTTTTTCTGTACACTTTACTTTTTTTTTGTTTTAGTTCATTTTAAATTGGCAGGATCGCCATGTCGTAAAACTATAATGTCACATAAGCACATTGTGGTAATTTATAAATTTTTCTTCATTTTTATTTTAATTTATTTTTGCTTTCTTAATTTGTTTTAACAAGTCGTCTACTTGTTTTCACTTACAAATTTTTATTGTTATTAATTCTTAAAAATATTCTCTATATATACAATTTTAATTTACTTCCTATTACAATTACTTATCTTCTATTTTGCTTGCTTATTATGTCAAGTACATGCAATTCAATAATTTTCAGTTATACTTTAATATCGATTTCAAGTACTTGTAACGGTGACACCGATCTACTTATGAAAGAAACAAAGAAACTAGGCCACACACTAGATAGTTACAAATATTTGGTGAGAATAAGTTGCAGTTATGAATGGAATTTATATGCACACTACAATTGATTTTTTTTAACATTACACATAATCTTAATTGTTTTATCCTCTGAATTTGAAATTGATGCTCAAAGGTTTCGTGCTCATTGCATTAAAACCAAAACTACTAATGGTACTCAATGTCTGTCACAATACACAAAATATTAGTGCATTCCTCACAAATAATTGAGGCTTCAGTAGTACCCGTAGTTTGCCTTGCCGAAAATTCATCTGAGGCGCAAAACAAATATTATTAAAAAGTTCGAACTGGTCACTCTCGAAAGGAGATATATTAGAAACGGATGAAAACGAAGAAACATACATACCATTAATGAAGCTCTATAGCTTTTGCGAATATGTATCCATTATTTTGTTAGTTTCAGATTAATCCATAAGCATTTACAAGTTCTTTAAAATTATAAATTTATGAATTAAAAAATAAAAGAATTTCTCGGTAGCATTCAATATCTTTTTAATAGTGGGCGTGGATTGCCCATTTTTTCTCAAACAACATTTTTTTATACATTCCATATACATTTGATGAAGTTAGCTTTTTGGTAAGTATCTTTGCCGACAATTTGGGTTTGGGGTATAGGGAAAAGGGGACTGCTCATTTTTTCTCAAGTTGCTTTTTTGTCCTTAGAAGTCCGTATAACCATTTTGGTGAACCTAGCTTGTCGGGAAATATTTTTTGCCGCTAAAATCGCGATTTCGGCAATGCAGTGCAAATTAACGAAATATTTAGTAGCACAAACAATGGAAACAAAAGACGCAAAAACTATAGCCAAAACTTTAGTTGAACAATTTATTTTAAAGTATGGATGTTTTAAGATTCTAAAATCCGATAGAGGTACAGAATTTAAAAATGAACTGTTAAAAGAATTTTGCAATTTGCTAAACATACATCGAACATTTTCAACACCATACCATCATAAATCCATAGGCACACTGGAACGCAATCATCGTGTCCTAAACGAATATTTATTAAATTTTGTAGATGATTATGAGTGGGACAAATTTATCCCATACTATATATTTGCATATAATACAACACCACATATTAATAATAATTATTCACCTTATGAATTAATTTATGGCAAATTAGCAGCATTGCCAACAGATAAAATACAAAACAAAGATATATGTTATAATATTGAAAATTATGCTAACGAAGTAAAAATAAGATTAAGAAAATCCTTGGAAAATGCAAAAGAACTTATAAATATTGCTAAAAAAAAACAATCAAAATTAACATATGACAAAAATTTAAATGAAAGTAATTTTCAAGTTGGAGATTTAGTATTAGTAAAATTAGAATCTAGAAAAAAGAATCAAAGCCCATATAAGGGACCGTATCAATTCTTTATTAAACGTAAATTCTATAGAAAAACTTTTTCACAATAATATACTTAAATTATATAAGAAAAAACATGCATAAACATTAAGATAATAATATTTAATATTAAGATCCATTAATATAAGTTAATTATAATATTTAATATTAAGATTTAATTTAATTATTTTCAAACATAAATTAAATCTTGAGGGCAATGTTGTAGTGTACCTATTATAATGAAATACACTATACTCATTGTAGCAATTAACATTCAACAATTTTGCATTAATTTCTTTGAAATTTAAAACCTTCATACAACAAAAAGCAGTCTCAATAAATTAGACCACAAATGTAACAAAACACTTTGCTAACTAAAGATATTTTTTATTTATGAATCATAAAGAAATTTTGTAAATGAGAACTGAAGAAATTTTGTATAAATACGATAAGAAAAATCTAAATAAATCAGAACTAGTTTTGAATTGTAAACCAAAGCATTATTCGTTCTCAATATTCTGACTTAGCACTTTAACCAGTGCTTAGGTGAATCAAAACTGCTGCAGCCAAATGTCGTATTATTATCTAATGGGCAACACCTTTTATTTTTACAAATATTATACAAAAAAAGTTCTTATTAACAAAAATAAGGACTTAGTACGTCGCTATCAGGACATAACACTAGTGTGTTTTGTTTGTATCCCAGATTTATAAACGTTCTGAAATCTGACAAAATCTACATTGTCTGGCATACAAATTGCTGAGTTTTTCCCAATCAAATGCTCCTTAATTATATTCCAAATAGTGTCGTTACTTACTTCTATATATTTTATGGTAGTTACTGAATTTGCAAAAAGTTTTTGTTTCGTGACTTTCTATGTTTCACCCCTAATAAGTCTTATTTGATTTTTGAATGTATTTAATGCCCTCTCAGATATAGGAATATAATTGGCGTTGTCCTCTTCTGCAGAGTGAGTAGTAGCGATATCAGACCTTACTTCTACATTCATATTGCACTCGTCGATTTTTACTCTGGAAAGTGCATCGGCGACATGATTTTCTTTGTCTGAAATATGTCTTATCTAAAAGTCGAATTCATTTAGCCTAATCTTCCATCTTTGAAGCTTGGTATTTGGTTTTTTAAGGTTGCGGAGCCACTGAAGGGGCTTATGATCACTATTTACTAAAAAATTCCTACCAAAGAGGTAGGGTCTGAAGTACTTTGTTGCCCATACTAGCGCTAGAAGTTCGCGTTCGATAGTAGAATAGTTAAGCTCGTATTCATTAAGCGTTCTGCTTGCGAAACATATTGGTTTATTTTGTTGACTCAGAACGGCGCCAATAGCAATGCTCGAAGCATCAGTGGTAAGCGTAAAAACCTTATCAAAGTCTGAGTATGCAAGAATAGGTTTGCTAATGATCATCCATATATTGTTTATTATTACAATCTATCTTATTACCTTTTTTCAAACAGGAAGTCAGGGGTTTTGTTACATGGGCAACATTTTTAATAAATTTTCTATAGAAACCTGCCAGACCCAAGAACTGTCTTATTTCTTTTTCTGTTTTTGGTATTGGATATTTTATAATTGCGTTTATATTTCTTGGGTTTGGCCTGACACCGTCTGGTGTTACCAAATGTCCCAAAAACTCAGCCTCTCTCCTAAGAAATTCACATTTATCGAGCTGAACTTTAAGATTTGAATCTGATAATCTCTTTAGCACTCTGTCGAGGGATTTAATATGCTCTTGCAAAGCGCACTAAATACTATAATATCTTCAAGGTAGACTAAGCAGTGTCTTCCCACCAAATCTCCCAATATATCGTTCGTCAACCTTTGGAAAGTTGATGAAGCATTTTTCAGCCCAAACGGCATCCTCATGAACTCAAAATGACCGTTAGCTGTAGAAAATGCCGTCTTATTTCTATCTGCAGGATCCATCTCAATCTGATAGAACCCCTTAGTCAGATCTATAGTTGAGAAATAGAGGCATCTTCCCAACTTATCTAGACTATCCTCCATATTAGGAATAGGATATTTGTCGGACATTGTGATCTCGTTTAACTTTCGATAATCTACGACTATCCGCCATTTATCCCCCCCTAAGGCGTCAGGTTTTTTAGAAAGTACCCATATCGGTAAGGAATATGGAGAGGTGCTGTGACAAATAATATTCTTTTTCAACATTTCTTTTATCTGACGGTCCACCTCTTCTCTATGAAGCTCGGGGTACCTATAAGACTTCCTATAGATAGGGTCTTCATGAAAGGTTTTAATACAATGTTTTGTTGCGTGGGTGAAGATCAAATTGTCACCTTCTTTATAAAATATACTGTTATATTTACGTAATAATCTAACTAAAAACGTTCTTTCCTCCCTATTGAGGTGATCCATTCGAAACTTTGGTTTTTCTCATTTATATCAATTTCATGTATATTTAAATTTTCTTTTATGAGTGCATAGTCTCTTTCGCTAATTGTGTTACTTCCTATTTGGTATTCGCAGCCCTCCAGCAGCAGTAAACCGTTACTAATTTTTATCTGAGCATTCCGATTTTGTAATGCATCATAGCCTAGTAATCCCTCACAACTATCTGAAAAGTCATAAACGTATAGAGAAATTTTTACCATGAATCCAAATGTATTGAATTGAATCCAACTTCACTGAGGTTGTTGCTGTTTTCAAAATTATTAGTTTTGGATGAATCGGTATCAATTAAAAATTTATAGGATCTATTTTTTAATATAAGCGCTACAATTGGCAATTTTTCTGGGCAAGTGAGTGAAAATTTGAATGATCTTGTTCCATTGGAACAGGGGCTCCGTATCGGCGGATTTTCGTTTGATTGGAATCGCTCCAATTGGTTGCTCGTGTTGGTGGTTTACTTAAATGCGAATGTGGTTGTTGTGGAAAATTATTACCATTATACGAGCTATTATTATTAGGACTGTATTGATAAGGATTTACGAATTAATAGTTTGGATTTTGTTGCGCGGAATAAACAACATGAGGAGCGTTTCTGTGATATTGGGCTATTTTATTTGACATTCCCCGAAAAGTTTCTTGCATTTGCGGAGCGTTGTTGACATTTCCAGTTGTCCGAAATTTTCTTCCTCTAAATTCAAACAAATATGTTCCATTTTCTCTTAAAATTTGTACGGGTGTTTACAGACGAGCGCACACACATATATATACTTTTTATTTTCGCTGTATATTTTGGTTGTGTAATGTCATAACAGCGTTGTGCGAACTATTGTTCGGGCAACTATGTTCGCACATGAAGCGACCACGAACAGAACCGTATTGACTACCCATTTTTCTGTGCGAGCAGCAAAATGTGCTATGGCTGAACAGATTCAAGGCGCCGTGTTAAGTAATAATATGAACAACACCAGTAGTGCAATAATCGCATCGTTAAACAATTTTAACAGCAAAATTAACGATGTTGCTATTCAGTAACTTTTTTTAAACAATATTCGCAATCGTTTAGTAAGCTGTTGTTGTTAGCTTAACGATTGTAGACAAAAAATAAACGACGTATATTTTTGTGGTGTTTATTTATTCGACAAACTAAAATTCATGGCATCTTTAAGAGGCAGTGGTAATTGGTTTATAAATCATTTAGAAACAATATTTTTAATAAATAAAGCATTAGATACATACATAGTATGTTGTTGTTGTTTTTTTCATTCTTCTTTGTGCTTTTCGTTTATTTGATAAATTTTGACAGAGATGCCACTTGGTATCAATTTGAATACAGAAAATTAACAACGTCTACTATTGCTTACGAGCAGTTAGTGAATCACACAATCTTTATTGCAAACAACAAAAATTGTCGACAAATTTAGCTGTCGTTCGACTCGTTAAAAGTTAGTGAATCGCACTACAGGTTGAAAACTGAACAGATCCTGTTGGTAATACAACAGACAATCCTGCCATAAGCTCGTTTGAAAATATTCGCTATATAGCATCGTTGTTGCCGGAATTTAACGCTACGATGAGCAGATTAATAAATTCGTTTAATTTATAAAACACATATAGATGTTGAAAACAGCATACAAGTGTTCCGATAATACTATTCAGCACAGCTGTGGATTGATTCGTCAAAATTTGTGTTGCGTGGGAACAATTTAAAGGCAATTGGTTGTGAGATTTTCCGTGTGGTGACAATGGAGCCAGTGTCCACATAAGAATGTCTCCTACGCATCGAAAAACAAAGTAGACTCAAGAACGTTTATCTACGTGAAGAAGATATCGTCGAATATAACACCGCAAAATTCAGTTAATATTACAATTATTATTATAATTGTGTTGAGCCGGGTATAAATATAGAGGACAATCGAAATGGTCGTGAACCCGAATGTTTTCATTGTCGCCGAAAAGGATATATTTCTAAAGCGAAGATTGTTCAAGAAGATCATCGAATGAACCCAAGAGCGAATGTGCATAAAATTGTAGACGATAAACCTAGAAACAAACTTATTAAACTTATTCTAATGAAGGTCGGCGAAATGACGTCTTAACCTTCTCCCAGATGATATATTGCTGGGTCGAGATATTTATGCTGTCAAGGAAACAAATTTATAAAAAAGGTACGAATGTTGGCAGATAATAAAATTACCGTAAATGATGCTGTAAATCAAAAATATTTATAAGAGCTGAAGGTATTTATTTTTGGAAACCGTACTTGTTTCGCCAATATTGTTTTCTAGCTAGGTTAGTGCACAATCTCTTAAATAGAAATAACGCTAAAGACGCATGAGCAGATTAATTTAAAGCGTTACCGTATATCTTTTGCTATACGTTAGTTTCCGATTTCATAAGCGATTTTTTTAATGCTAAATTATAAGACCTTTAAATTCACCGTATGCTTCCACTATAGACCATGTCGATAAAAAGAATGGCGAAAGTAGACTTTGCGTCGCCTATAAAGTTCTGAATAACGTAACTGTAAAAACGTCATATCCTATACCTCTGTTATAAGAGCAATTCGCACAATTAGTCGGAAATTGGGTATTTACTACTTTGGGAGAAAATTTTCGAATTTGTCTCGGTTAATGATTTTAAAAATGTGGGCAATAATAAATTATTAGAATTAAAACTAGGCTACTTAACAAGGTGACCCACATAGAAAAGAAAGATGCTGACAATATTCAACAAATAATTAGTAAATATCACGACGACCCAATAAAAGGAGGTCATTGTGGAATATTTAGAACCATAGAAAAAATAAGAAGATATTATTATTGGAAAAATATGACAAAATACATAACAAAATATTTTAAGAATTGTCATAAGTGTCAAATGGCCAAAACTACAATGCATCAAAAAAATCCATTGCTTATCACACCAACACCAGCTGCAGCATTCGATACAGTGTTCGTGGATACAGTAGGACCATTTCCAAGATCTTTCATAGGAAATGAATATTCCATTACATTAGTATGTGACTTAACTAAATATTTAGTCACTATACCTGTGCCGGACATAAGCGCTAAAAACAATTGCGAAAGCAATACATGAAAATTTTATTCTTATCTACGGTCCAATGAATATGTTCATCTCGAACATGGGTACAGAATACAAAAACAGCATAGTCAACGAATTGTGTAGTCTACTAAAAATTAAAAAAAATACTTCAACAACACATCATCACCAGACATTAGGTACAATAGAAAGAAGTCACCGAACATTTAACGGGTACGTACGCTCATACATATCGGTAGACACGACAGACTGGGACGAATGGTTAAAATATTTTACATACTGTTTTAACACTACACCATCGACAGTGCATAATTACTGCCCTTACGAATTAGTCTTCTCCAAAATTCCAAATAAATTTGAGCAGTTTAATGAATTAGATATAATAACACCGCTATATAATGTAGAAGACTACACAAAAGAGGTCAAATATAGACTAGAAGTGGCTCTTAAGAGAGCACAATTGATTTTAAATAGAACTAAAGAAAAACAAAACATATTATACGATAGAAATAGAATAGAATATAACTTTAAAATAGGAGATAAGGTTTTACTTAAGAAAGATTCAGGACATAAGGTTGAACAAAAATATAAGGGACCTTATGAAATTGTAAATATAGATCTAAACAAAAAAAATGTATCCATAGAAAATAAGAAAACAAATAAAAAACAAGTAGTTCATAAGAATAGACTTAAAATTTAGTTTAACAATTAACATGTTGATCGATCATATTGTTAATATAATATAAATTTAAGAAATAAAATATAACATAGTTCAACAACATTTAATTATTGTAAAAGAATGTCTATAAAACTTCAGTTATATGAACATTCTTGCGGAAAATGGAGGTGTAGCGATATTAGCTAAACATATTTTATTTTGTACTGCAGGGTAGGTTTTACTTCCCAAATAAAACAATTACAATACTTTGTTTCATTTAACCAAACAATACTGGACAGCATTAATTGTTCATGTTTGTATACATGTAAGCCTTGTGTACAGTAAAGCAATTAAATTAAGAATCATATTACTTGAGTTTGCGGTCCAGCGTAAACACCTGACGCAGCACTTTTGGTGTGCGCTGTGTACTGCGGTATAAGCACGCGTCGTATTACTTCCATATTCCTATTTTCCCACGACACATTAGTGTGGGACTTATAACTTAAATAAGAACTTAGAATAAGTACTAACCATCACTATAAGAATTCTAGATTTCTTTAAGCTTCACAAGTTTTGTATATAAAGCATTAGTTTTAAGCATAACACATTGTAATTTCAACAGTTAAAAGTGGAGCTCTCTAGCAGAGCTCCTTAATAATAAATAAAGCTTTGAGCTCCCAAGAGGAGCTACAGTTAATAAAACAAAAGCAAAACCATTGTTTAACTATTACACTTACAAATTGGATACTGAAACACTGGTGTATTTATATGACATCATTCTCCCGAGGACCACAGCTGAAAAAGGACTACATCGCTTAGAAAAGTTTCTTAAAACTTGATGAAAATATGGGTTGATGTTAAAATTCGATAAATGCAAGTCCTTGCAGAGCGAAATAATGCATCTAGGTTTCATGGTTAATTGTGAATGAATAGGACTAGGCGAACAGAAAATAGGCGCGATTAAGAATTTTAAAGAACCTACCAACGTTACTGAAACTCGGTGATTTCTTAGGCTTATAGGATTGTTTCGAAAATCTGTACGGGATTATATCTTAATTACAAATTCAATTACAAAACTGCCGCATAAATCGGAGAGTAATAATTCTATCTGAAGCAACGCAGCGCATTCGAAAAATTAAAACAAATACTAATTAACTATCCGTGCTAGCTTTCTATAATCATCGAACTACATAACACATACTTTCGTAAGTACAATCGGATTAACCGCAATATTGTTTCAGCCAAAAGAAAGCAAAGAGGTTCAATCTGTCTTCTACTTCAGCCCACATTGTAGAAAAGAAGAGCAGCGTTATCACAGTTACGAACTGGAAGTATTGGCTGTTTCCGAATTTGCTTGTTATGAAAACCGTTAAGACTCGTAACCGGATGCTCAGCTGTTGCAAATATCCGAAGAGAAAAGAACTAAAGTCAAGAATCGGACGATGGTGTTTAGAGTTATTAGAATTCGATATTGAACTGTACATGAAATGAACTGGTTTTTCACTGAGCCGACAATATTAATGATTAGGCTTAAACGATGCATTGACAATATAAGAAGGTAAATCGCATTAGGGATATTTTATCCCTAAAGTGCAATCTACAAAAGTGACGAAATTCAAAGCTGATAATGAAATTTTAAACTACCGTTTATATCAAATTTGTACTACCTGAAATGGGGAATTTTGGGTATTTAATTGTCTCCGCACCGGAAAAATAAAAGGATTTCTAAAAATGTTAATTCATTTTTGATAATAGTGGGCTAAGAGAGATATGTGTCAAAAATGTCATTACGCTACAATAATTCCTTCGATTTTTCCCAGTTTTACTATGGAGACCGTTCACTGTGCGACTTCTAGATTATTTGCTTTAACTGTATTGTATCGCTGTCTCATATATGGCAACTCTTATTAATCTATGTATATAAGCCTGCGCAAAAGAAAGAATATCAGTCATCTCAGAACTTTGAAAAAAACGTCTTTTATTGTAATAAAAATTATATTAATCGATAGATAACAAATTTCGAAGAACTTTATCACTGTCACGCCATGATGTGGCACCAAAGTCAGAGAATTTTAAGAACAAATTACTGGACAACAACTTAACTGTATAAATTATTGTTTGAACTAGGAGATTAAAATTTTCGCTAGTAAAAGCTAGGTATATATGCAGATTTTTAAATTACTGCGTGTTCGGTAATTATTTTTTTAAGATTTGAAAATCGCATATACTACGTCTTGACTAGCCATACATTTGTTCGCACACCCAGAGAGCGTCTGCAAAATAACGGGAGAAAATGTGTTCGTGAACTTCTATTTGGAGAATACGTGTAGATGTTCCTGTTCAGTTTGAGCATAATTTGTTGTGTCTCATCGAGATTGTATAAATGCTTTTAGCATAGTTTACAGACGAGCGCACACACACATACTTTTTTTATTTTGCCTGTAAGTATTTTGTTTGTCTGTAAACAACCGTACACGTACTATGCTGAGAACATGGAAACAATCTCCATGAGAAACAAAAACTTATGCTCGGCAGAATAACAGAAAAAATGTGTTCGTGGTCTTCTATGTGGAGAACTCTTATGGATATTCCTGTTAAGTTTGAGCTAATTTTTTGTTTCTCATCGAGATTGTTTTCATGTCCTCAATCAGGGTAAACTAAAGTTTTGAAACACGTTTGACATTTTGGACAAATATTTTTTATATATACATAATTTTAGGTTATGAGTGTACCATACATTAATGTCAAAAATATAAAAGGAAATAACTACAACGTTTATTATTCTTTGTAGTTATACACATGCTAATATTGCAATGAACAATTTAAATAGTAATAAAAAAGATAACAGTGCTTTTTTAATCGCCAGGCCAATTGACAGAACGCGTTCCTTATCCGCACACATAAATATTTCTGCACAGGTAATAATGCCTGAATTTAATAAAACTCAGCAAAGAAACGAGTTAGGTATCATGTCAAAAACAGTGCAACAAAAAATATACCATTAATATATCAAATACAAAAAGTGCAAACAGGCATGGATTGATATATAACTGTGGCACCAACTATCAAACTACCCTTTACCTGCATAACCAGTATTGCAAATGCAAAATGGCATGCACATATAAAAAACGACTTTTACATAGTGCATCGAGTACAATCGATCTCTTTTCCTGCCAGCACAAAGTAGTAAACAGAGGTGAAACGACAGTATAGTGATCTTTTTCTCTATCCGTCTCGTTCCCTCAGAGCCTTAGTTTTGTTTTTATATTGATTTTCTTGCCGTGTTTTCCTGTATTTTTTCCTATATTTCATCACAAAATGCTATATTTGTCTCTTTCTAACAGAGCCCATAGTAATAAAAAGGAGTTTTTTATTTTTTATGTGTCAAAGTCTTCACCTCTGGTTACCCTGTGCTGCCGGTTTCGACTAAAACAACACGTTTACATTCCTATTGTCGCGATTAATTAAATTGTATTTTTTACATCTTGTATCTTTTTTGTTGTTAAATTAATTCAATAAAATAATATTTAAGTTTGAATTTAGACACGACGAGTCTTTAATTTCGAACAAATTGGGAAAGTAAATCCAAAAAGCCAAATAACTAAAAGAAAAGCCACTTCTAAGTCTTCCCACCAAGAACGCATCGCGAAACACTACAAAACTAGTAGAGTAGCTACAACAGCGGTAAGTGAAAACAATTGCTGCCCCGGACGATGAGAATGTTGAAACCTCTGTTAGGTAAGAAAAACCCCCACCAATTTACTTGCGCGAGCGAACGTCAAATGCCATTGTAAATATGTCTCAACTTGTAGGAAAGAAAAACGTCTATGTTGCTTCGATATGCTTAGGACAAATACAAGAAGCCAAGATCCAAGCCCAGTGCAAGTAGAATTGACGCTGAAAAAAAGATTTATTGTACCAGGTAAAAATTGCCGAAGGTTTGATAGTTGTTATTAAGGCCATTGATATTTCTGCTCCTACTTAGGATATAAATAGTGCTGTAGAAGCAGAAGGGAATGACAAAGCGTCACAACCCATGGATCGTATTAAGATTGTATTTAACGCAACTCATATAAATAACAAAAACTCCGTTCGCCTTATTTACAACTTGCGCTCCTCAAAAGAAGAATAACTGTAGCAGAGCCACTGAAACATTATGGTCCCCATCAGTGCACTTTTTCAAAAACAAATTCCAAGGTCAAAAAATGTAGCAACTGTGGTGAAAACCACACTGCAAATTAAAAGTGGTGTAGATTCCTTCAACATGTAAAAAATGAAAAAATACTACGAAAACCCGAATTCCCTCCTTTAATGCTGCGACATACTAAACCAAACTCTTCATATGACCAAGCACTGAAAAATAATGCACAAATACCTAATGGTAATCGTCAAGCTAGAAGTTCTAACTCGCAAAACTATTCATGTGCCCACGTCTTAAAAGAGTGCGGAAATACGTATTACGTATTGTTCGATCTTAATCGAAAGTCTTATACAAACAACAACAACAATTTTATGACAACTATGCAGGGTACGCTTCAGGAAATGATGGGAAGCCAAAGCATGCTGCTGCGAATTTTGCTAAGTAAAAATGAAACCCTTCAAAATATGCTTCTGGAACGCTAACGGGCTCTCCCGACATAAATATGTAGTGGAACATTTTCTGTCACATGAAATAGATATACTTTTAGTTTCCGAAACACACTTCATTTTAAAAAACTGCGTTAGAGTTAACGAATTTCTTGTACACGACACTAAACACTCGAGTGGAAGAGCATGTAGTAGCCCTGCCGTTATAGTGCACAAAAACATAAGGCTTTTTCCAATGCTAGATTTCAGTATTTTTACAAGCGATTACTATAAGCCTTATTGACTTTAAAATTGCAGTATCTTCTGTGTATTGCCGTCCTAGGCATAAGATTCAACACGATCAATTTGCCAGTAAATTTTTATTATTGCAAAAATTACGTTTGTTGAATTTATTGTTGCCAATTGAGCAGGTTATAACATTTTGTGGCACTTGCGAAGGACTGAAGGAGAAAGACCTTTTTTAATTTTGTAATTAAAATTTGAATTCTTTATTGTTTCATCGAGCACCGCGATTAGAGCTCAAAGATGATTAGAATTGGTATGTGTCTTAAACTAAAAGAAACTCTTCTTTTATACTGAATTTTGGTTGACTTGACAATTTTCAAGTCAACGCTTATTTCTATATTAATTCTATATTTCTATTTACTATAATATATGTAGTTCCGTATTTAGTAATATAGTAAAACACTATTTTTTTTTATAATATTTTATACAATTCTTTTATTATTTCAGGATAAGTATACAAGTTCTTATTTCTAGGTAGGCATGATTTGGTTTATTTAATTCACATATATAGGTTTTCTGGTTGATTTTAATTATATAGATGTTCGTTATTTTTACACAGTAGTAGGTAATTACGTTTACTCCAATAGTTTTTAATTAGGTAAGTATTAATCTCTAATAATAATATATAATTATCAGTAAGTATTTATTCAATAGTCTTAATTAGGTACGTATAAGTATTTGTTACTATTTCTCTTTATATAAAGCACTTGATTTACTCGCAGATCACTCATTTCCACTCAACTCGACGGTCACATAAACTCTGTCTCGTCCTCTGTCTTTGCTGTATAATCCCTTTCATGTCTCTCTTCGTCTGCCAGTTAAGGTAAGTTCTCTCTCTCTCACTTTACTCGTTAATAATGTCCGTTCCTACATTCGGCCCTCCTGATGTGGGATCCGTCCCGGAGACCCAATCCACGGCATCATTTATTCGGCTACCGTTGTGCACTGTATTGACCCCTCGCCTTCGCCAATTTTTTCGACTTCGTACCGGTCATGCTTAAGTATTTTCATCACTTTGTACGGCCCTAAATATTTTTGTCGTAATTTCATTCTGGTACCAAATTGCGTACGCTTAATGGCTACTAAGTCGCCTATTCGGTATTTTCTGCTTTGAACTCTTTTCCTGTCGAGCAGTGTTTTGTTTTCAGCCTGAATTCTTTTAATATTTTTGCGTGCCTCGTCTCTGGCTTCATCTCGTTCACTCTCAAATTCAGTTATCGCGAATTCTTGTAACATTTCGTTAAAAGGCAAATTTTCTTTAACTCTCATCTGGATCTGTTGAACTTTGTCTACGTGCCGTCGCAATTAATAGGTGCTGAATGCCTTCTCTGGTGCAGTAATCTTCGAAATCGGTAAAAGTAAACGCTGTTCCTCGATCGCTTATTATTCTCCTTGGATTACCAAATGTTGCCGACTGCTTCTCTAATTTCTCCAACACCTCTTTACTGCCCGTAGTTTTTGTTGAGTACAACCAAACAAATTTGGTAAACGCGTCAACAATAACAAAAATGTGGTTGTAGCTTTTGGCTGTGGTATCCATGGGTCCAACGTGATCAATGTGGTAGGTCAAGAAGGGTCGATCTGATTTGACTATCGGATCGAGCATACCTTCTTTTCTGCCTGCTTTTGTCTCCGTTATGATGCACTCTACATAACCTTTTAACCAGTTTTTCTATCTTTGTTTCAAGTTTTTGACTAGATCTGCTGTCTTTCTTGTTCCAAAATGACTTCTTATTGCAAATCTTCTGGCATCACTATAAACACTCTTTATTTGGGTCTTTATGTACAACTCCATATTTCATATAGTAGTCTTCGCACGGACTTAATTCAAGAGTTTTGGTTATAGCTTTCGTCCAGCCGTCATTTTGTTGCGCTTTTCTTATACGATATTGTAGCGTATCTTGCATCATCAGGCAGGAAACGCGACTCAGTGCGTTTACGTGCCTCATTTGCCTGTCAGATCGGTGCTGAACGGAGTAATTAAAATCTTGCAGAAACAAGGGCCACCTTGACACTCTTAGCGGTACGGCATCTTTTTCATTGTTTGCGCAAATGCGTTACAATCGGTTATGATTTTGAATTCCAGCCCCATCACGTATATTCGGCACTTTTTCAGCAGCCTCTACGATGGCTTATACCTCAAACTCGTAGGAATGGAATTTTCTTCTGTAGGAGTGGTTTTTCGGCTCATATACTCAACTGGGTGATACGTTGAGTCCTCTGAGCCCGTACCCATATTTACTTCCGTCCATATGGATTTCAGTATCGGCGTTCGGATTGTACAATCGCAACACTGGCTCACTTGGTAATGCAGATTTAAGTTGTTCCACCGCTAACATTTCTTCATCTCTAATAATAAATTTCCTGTCTTTTTTTAGAAGATCAAGGCTTTTACATTAGTCGGTGTCGGAAAATTCGTTATTGCCGAGATTTTCTCCCCTGACGGCGAAATCGAAGAATCTTCAACTAAGTACTCTAGAAACTGGATTTACGACAATGGAATTGGCACTTGTCCACTTGATTTGAAGTCCATTTAAGGATGCGACTTCAAGTACTTTGCGCAGATTTTTAATACCTTCTTTTTCACTACGTGACAATACAACTACTTATGTCGTCCATATACACGACAATAATTCCCTCTGTGATATGCTCATGAAATACGGCTTATATATAACGCCAGAAAATAGCAGGCGAGTTGCTGATGCCAAACGGTACGTACTGAAACTCGTACTGTCCGTTTGACGTGCCAAATGAAGTGTATTTGCGTGATTCTTTTGCAATTGGCACGTGAAGAAACCCGTTTCTCAAGTCGAGTGTTGTGATAATTTTTGACTCCCGTAGTTTTTGTATAACTTTATCTAGTAGCGCCATAGGAAAGTTGTCGCGGATTATTTTCTTATTTAGTCTCCTATAGTCACAGCAAAGTCCTTTTGTGCCATCTTTCTTTAAGACAAGGCTACTAGCGCGGAGTATTCGAAAAAGCTCGGCTTTATTCATATAACCATTCTCTAACCTGATTATTTATTATCTGTTGATCAACGAACGACGTTCTGCGCGGTATACTGGCGACTGGAATGTCATCTGACAATGTTATACGCATTTCAACTCTGTAGGATTTTGGTTTTATAGATTTGTACTCCTCAATCGTTCCTGTGATTATCTGACGATGCTGTCAGAACAAAACTCTCAAACTCTGTTCTCAGCTCAGCGATTGGATTAGCGCCTGAGACAAGTTTCACGTTCCACTGGTAACAGTACGGATTCATCTCCCGATGAATTTATTACGTTTTCCTCAAACTCTCTTTCAAACAAATTCATCTCGCGTATTTTATTTCTGAATCTGGCGGCATTTCAATCAATAATTAAGTCCACTCTGTTTAAAATGTCGTTTCCGATAACTGCTGAGTAAAGTATATCTCCTTCTTTTACCACATAAAAATCTACATCCAAAACAATTGAGTCCAATTTTACTTTACCCTTTATGTACCTCAAAGTATCGATGTTTTTCTCGCCGATACCAGTCAAAGTCTTGATATTTGTCTCTATCGTGGCATCTGTTACATACAATTGTTGCCGAAATTGACTTACCGTAAATAAATAATTCTTTAATATTCTTCTTGACGGAAGGTTTGTGTCTTCAGTAAGCGTGTGTACATTTATTTTAGCTGTTTGATTTATGATCTGACTATTACATTCAAAACATTTTATTTCGACGGCTTTACATTCTCTGGCCATGTGTCCCATTACTCCACACTTGTAGCATTTATTATAATCTGTACGTGCTTCTCCTGTCTGTTTCTCATATGAAAAACTGGGTTTAAAGCTTAGCGGCTTTTCCGCAGATAGGATTTTTCCATACACCGTTATATTTCCTTTGAGACTTTCTAATGTACGCGATTAATATAATACTGATTTATTTGTGCTACTACCTGGAATACCATCAATAAAGTATTCTATTATGCCCCTATCGGGTCGCTTTCTTAGGTTTTTAAGGTTTCTGTGGACTGAAACTGCTGATGGTTTTGTGCTGAATTCATGAGCGAGGAGGATTTCTGTAAGAGAGTCCCAATTCTTTATGCCCGATTGGCTTCTGACAAAGGTTTTGGCTACTCCCTTTAACAATTGCTTACCATAAATATACTTTTGGAGGTTGTCCCACCGTAGTACATGAGCACAATCCTTAAATTGTGTTATCCACGTTTCAACATCGTGTATGCCCTCACCAGTGAATCTAGAGACTGAGTCCTCTATGTCTCTTAACGTAAAGTTAGATCGCATTATAACTGGCTGTGACATCGCTGAAGCCGCGTCATCGAACTCAGAGCCGTCTCTAGCATCTTTGAGAGAACCGAAATGTTTTATTAGTCTTTCTTGTAAGTCCGTTTTCGTGCCACTTGTCTCTAACCCTAACCTCTCGGCCGCCGTTTTCAAATCTTCTACTGTCGAACCCAAAATTTCCCTAAGCTCCATCTCTGTCGACTCCCTGAACTACCTTCGTATACCGTCCGTACAAATATTCAAAATGTGGATCCGTATTAACGCACTAACTTATTACTATGCAATATTCTACCGATCCCAATATTCAATAATTCGAAAATGAAAGAAAAAAAATAAACAAATTAATCAACAATTTAATTTTTTGTCCGATTTAGGGCCACGCTGTTCCCGGAAACAAAAATAAGTCCTTTAATTATTGAGATACTCGCCTCTCTTTCAACAACAAAATCAAATTTTTCAAGAAATCAATCTCGAATCGAGAATTTGATTCGCCAATTTTTAATGAAACTGTTAGCCAATTAATATATTTTTTCTTTTTTCTCAAGTTCGTATTTCGAAAAAAGAAACTTTCAAGAATTCACTCGTTACAAAAATTTTGATTACATTTTTTTCACACCTCTATTTTAATTTTCCAAAACAAAATTATGATATACCAATCAACACAATCTTCTTCTTTTATGCAAGTTTTTCACTCAAAATATAATATAGCAATATAACTGTTTAATATATATATTCCAATAATACACTATGAGATTCCAATCAATATATGTAGTATTTTTTATATCAATTTTACATTCAGATATTATAATTATAACAATTTAATATTCTCAAATATAAATTGTGTTACATTACCCTGAGTAACACAATGTAAGTACATACCCTTTATACACCATTTTTTGTGTTACTGTTTCTGTGAACTTACTGTGTGTTATTCCAACTCTACTTTATTACAAAGAAAAAAATTACACACTCTTCTCTTTATAATATGTACTACCATCAATGCTTTTACTCTAAGTTTATAGTGACAACATTAATGTTGACTCTGCTAATGTTGGTTATGCTGCCTCTGCATCCGTACTCTGTTCTCTCATCACGCTGTTTTGGCTCTGGTTGATTTTTATTCGTAAATAATTTTTTTTCTCTTCCAATACCATTTAGTTTAGCGACCAAATGATGGGTTGTTGTTTTATTTGTTTTATTTTCGCGAACGTTCTCCTTTTAAAATTGTGATCTACAGGGCAACTTTTTGTTTCTTCTAATTTTGTTACTTTTCGTTGCTTAATGTTCTGCTTGTGTTACTGTATGTTGTTTTGAATTTTTTGCTGCGATATGCGCGTGTTCTTTTGACAAATTTTTATTTTAAGTTTTTAGCGCAATATGTTTGTGTGTTTTATGAATTTGCACTTGTTATTACAATTATGCTCAATGTTCACTCTTTTCCTTGTTGTTATTTTAACATTGGTCTTGAATTGTCTCACTTGATTGAAGTTTTTTTTTATTTTAAAGTTTTAAAATTTTGGTGGTGGAAAATTTTTTATATAAATGTGGTGTGTGTTCTATATTCCTTTTTCTATTATGTCCGTTCTTACATACATGTGCATGTGATTGTATGTTCTTATCCTAATAGTTTATGTGTAAATAGCAATGGATAACTGGGTGCAATATGAGACGAGCCCATTGCATAATTATAACAAACCTTAATTCTCACGGTAAAGAATGAAGTGAACCACACGATCACAAGTGTTGCTATACAACAACAACATGCATCATATGCATAGTACGTTCATGAACACGGTCAGCGGCATGACAACAAAATATGAAGTGATCGCTGCTTGTGTGCATACTAATATGGTCAGCGGCGCAGCGACAGTCTATCAAGCGTCAAGTATTCGCTGCTTATACAGTACGAAATATGACACTCTTTTGTTTTAATACATTGCACACTGCATGTTTATAATGACTCTAAAGTCATGCTATGTTGTGTCGGTATTACTGACTGTAGAATCATGCTACAGTTCTAGCCTTTGAAAGAATGTTCATATAACTTTTGTTTTATGGACATTGTTATACACACTAAAATGATTTTTCAGTTAAAATTTATTATTATCCCTGCACATATAAATTAGTTTATTTTTGTAATTAAAATTAAATTAAGAACTAATTTCCAAGTATAATTTTAAAGTTTAAGTTCAAAAAATTAACATTTTAAAATATATTGGTTAAAATACTCCGGAATTACGTAATTAAGTTTCCTTAGATTTATATAGCTTAAGTCTATTCTGATGAACTACTTGTTCTTTATTTGTTTTCGTATCTCCTATCGTTACATTATTTCTTAACTTTATATGGGCCCATATATGTAAGATATATCTAACTTATTAACTGTTTAATGTTTAATTAAAACTATATCTCCACTTTAAAGTTATATTCCAGTGTATTCTTATCATAATTTATTTATATCTAGTAGGTGTTTAGCTCTATTAAATGCTACTTCTAATTTAAACTTTGCTTCTGTAGCAATACGAAATTTAAACTTATCAAAATAGTAATAATTATTAAACAACACTCAACTACATATAAATCTATTGGTTCCTGCTTTAGTTTTATCTAATTTATTACTTTAGCATTTGGCTTTTCTATTTTTGATTGTTGGTTCCCCATTTTAAAATTAATATTTATGTTTTATTTTTTTAGTTCAGTTTATTTTTATTTTCTAAATATTTCTCAGAAACTCTTATCATTCTAATTAGAGCCACACGATCACAAGTGTTGCTATCACATTGCGTCAAGTATTCGCTGCTTATACATTGTGAAATATGACGCTCTTTTGTTTACACACATTGCACACAGCATGTCGATAGTGACTCTAAAGTCATGCAATGTTGTATAGTATAAACTTTAAGCGCATAATTTATATTCATTTAAGGTGACTTTTTTTTATTTTAAAAATTGAACAAGTGTAGAGACACAGTTAACAGTTAGTAACAACAACAAAATAAATAACAAAAAGTAAAAAGCATTATAATATAGTGTGTGATAAAAAAGACAATAACAAAGTGCATGGTTAAACCTGTTTAAACAATTAATAGTGAGCGCATGAGCGCACCGAACATTAACGAAAAAAAAAACAAAAGGTAATAACAACAATGCTTATTACTCTTTTTCTTACATAAATGCTAATAATGCAATAAACAATATTTTTTTTTTTTTATTACATTTATTTATTTATTGAATCTTCAAATAATGAACTAACAAGAAGTATACAGATCTTAATACTAAAAAAAAATTATTTGAGGCTAGCCAATGCTAGACAACAAAATTATGTTTCAATGGGTACTATATATGAAAGGTCATCTGTTTTGTGCTCGGATGACAGCAACGGTATCTCTCCTTCTCAACCGAGCATGGCCGCCAAAATTAAGGATGCTACGTGCGAGTGGGTTCGGGTGAGTTTCAAGTTTGTTGATATACTTTATCGCGTACCTGGCGAATTCTACTTTTACCATAGGCACGCTTAGGTCTTCGTGAATTCGGGAGTTTTTAACATACCAAGGAGCTGCTATAATCATACGGAGAATTTTGTTTTGTTGCCTTTGAATTTTTTTAATATTTGATATCGAGGCGGTACCCCATAATTGAATTCTATAGCACCAGATTGGCTTTATAATCGCTTTGTACAACAAGAGTTTGCAATCCAATTTCAAGGAAGAGTTTCTGCCTATAAGCCAATTTAGTTGAACTGCTTTTAGTTTCATCTGAGTCAGTTTTGCATCAATATGAGACTTCCACGTTAGCCGGCGGTCGAGGTGAATACCAAGGCACTTGACTTCATTGTGCTGCGGAATTACTTGATTGTTGATCTTGATCGGCGAGCATGTTTCCCTGCGCAGTGTGAATGTCACATGAGTACATTTCTGTTCGTTTACCTTGATTCTCCAGAGTTTTAGCCATTTCTCTAAATTTTCAATATGTTCCTGCAAATTTCGCGAGGCTAATTGATGATTTTTATTGACGCTGAGAAATGCTGTATCATCTGCAAAAGTTGAAGTGTGGATTTGGGATCCTGTTGGCATGTCAGACGCATAGATTAAATACAAGGTAGGACCCAGTATACTGCCTTGTGGGACTCCTGCTTCAATTGGCTGAGGGGAGCTTGTGAAATCACCTTCTCTGATGACAAATAGGCGACCATATAAGTAACTTTCTAAAAGTTTGTGGGTGTTTATAGGCAAATTTAGCTTTATTTTGTGAAGTAAGCCGTCGTGCCACACTTTGTCAAAAGCTTGAGCAACGTCAATGAAAAGAGCTGAGCAATATGTTTTCTCTTCAAAAGATTTTCTTATGACATTGACTAATCTGTGTGTTTGTTCAATAGTGCTGTGCTTAGCCTTAAAACCGAATTGATGGTTGGGGATACATCCTACAGCATTTAGTACGGGAGTCAACTTCATTATCAACAATTTTTCGAACAATTTAGAAATTGTCGGCAGTAAGCTTATTGGCCTATAGGATTCTACTTTGGTGGGATCCTTCCCGGGTTTAGGTATCATTGTAATCATAGACAACTTCCATTCTGCAGGAAAATACTCCAGGCGTAATATAGCGTTAAAAATAAAAAGTATAACTCTTCTAGCTACTATAGGTAACTGCACCAGCATTTTGTTACTAATTGTATCAATACCTGGAGCTTTTGTCAGTTTTAGATTACAAATTGCGTTTTCGACATCTCGAAAATTAAAATGTAGAGACACAGGAGATCTGCTGGCAAAAGGCGGCAAATCAGCTGCCTCATCAGATGCGTTTAAAGCAAAAACATTTCTTAAATGGTTTACAAATAAGTTCCCCTTTTCGGAATCGTTTCTAGCCCAGTCCCCAGTTGGATTTCGCAAAGGCGGCTTTGCCATAACTGGTCGTTTTAAACCTCTTGTCGCGCGCCATAACGAATAATCAGACTGAGGAGTACCATCCAGGCCTTCCAAATAAGTTTTAAGGGAAGCGGATCGTTGAATTTCAAGCAGGTCGATGTGTGCATTCCCGTAGCCTACTTTTTGACTGGGGAGACCTGCAAACTTGCCCCTCTCTTCTTGCTATTCTTTTTTCTGACACAAGTTGTTCTATTTCTAAAGAATAAGTCCTACTGTTTACATTTCTGGACACTGCATGACTAGTAGTAGCATGTTGCACGGCTTGTTTAAGGTTCCGGGTAAAATTATTAGTTGCCAAATCAATATCTTCAGGCGTTCTTAAAACAATATTTTCGGTACAATGTGTACTTATATATTTTTTATATTTTAGCCAGTTCACTCGAGTGACTGTTAAAGCTAAGTCATTTAGCGGTGACCCAATTTCTCGAGGGAAGCATATGGATATAATTGTGGGTGAGTGATCGGAAGACAAATCAAATGAAGGCTCCACTTGCATCCATTCTAGTGGGATGTTTTTCGCAACTCCAAAATCAATAACGTCTGGAATCTTTCGCCGGTCTGTGGGCCAATATGTGGGATGCCCGCTTGAAATTACCTTTAAACCCATACGGGAAATAGTATCAAACAGCACGCGACCTTTAGGGGAAATTAACCGTGAACCCCAAAATGTATGTTTTGCGTTGTAGTCGCCAGCTGCGAGAAAGCAAGGACCAAGCGAATTGAAAAAATTTGAGTACTGATTTTCTGTCACCGAAAATCGGGGCGGTGAATAAATCGATGAAATAACTAATTTACTATAGAACTTATCTATGCAAATACTTGTAGCTTGGAGATAATCCTCGCATTTGTCATTAAAGAAATAGTGTTTAATTCTGGATTTTATCAGAATTGCCGAGCCTCCGCAAGCTCTTCCTCGGGGGTCTTTAATATCGTATAGAACGTAACCATTTATTATAAAGTAGCTAGTCGACGTTAGGTGGGTTTCAGCAATCATCATTACATCGATCTGTTTTTCCTTAAGGAAGTAAACAAGTTAATTTTTGTGTTGGCGGATGCCGTTCGCATTCCAGAAACATATTTTTAAACAAATCATTTATTTAAAATTGCCTGCAAAATGGTTGATTGCATTTTCAGCATTTCTTGCATCATGGTGGTCATAGAGGCTGTAAAAGTATTTATCGACTGAACAAGAGTCTGTAATGTTGCCTCAAGGTTGCTAAAATTTGGCTCAGAGGTGAGAGATTTGGGTTCTGGATTCCGGTTTGCTGTATTAGATTTTAATACATTAGCATAAGAAATGTGTCCAGGAGTATGAACGTTAATATGGTTGGTTGGCTTGATTGTTTAGGGAAAATTGTTACTGGGAACAACATGTATCTCCTGAGGTTGCTGAGGAAAAACTGATGATTTTTTAGTCATTGAGTGCTTAAAATGGGTATATACAGGGCACCCTCTATAATTTGCGGTATGGTTTCCGCGACAGTTACTACATTTTTTTGCTCCAGAGTCAGTTTTTGGCTTGTTACATTGTGTCATGCCGTGGAGTTCACCACACACGACACACACTGTGGGCAACTTGCAGTAGGCCCTAGTGTGGCCGAATTCCTGGCAGTTCATACACTGAACGGGTCCCAAGCGTTTATGCGGTTCCTCTACGGTGATTCTACGATGTAGAAGGAATTTGAGATTGTAGATTGGGTGTGTCTTATTCTTTTTTAAAACCACATCCCCGGGTTCAAACTCTACCCTAAACATGGGCTGAGGGTTTTTATCGCGGTTTCTGATGTTCAAAACGTTTTTAACTTTGAAACCTTTATCCAGCAATCCAGTTTTAACATCTTCAGGTTCTACGCAATGGTCAATACCCTTTATTACAACCTGAAGCCCTTTAGCACTTTTCAGATGGTATGTATAAAAACTTCTTTTTTCCTTTTCTAACTCGTTAACTAATTTTCGGTAGTCGTTCTCATGTTTTACCTGAATTTTCGTTTCATTAATGTTACCGTGCTTAATTGAGGTAACTACAAAATTTTCTTCGCCAATTATTGAAATAATTTTCTTTACCAAATCATTGGAGGTAGACTCTCTCAAATAAATTGGCGGTGGTTTAAACGATTTTCCGACTGCTGTTGGCTCATCTGTTTGAAGGATATCAAACCTGTTTTGATCCTTAGTTGTTTTGTCAGTATTGTCATCTTTATGTATTTTGGACTTTGATGAAATCTGAGCAGATTTTGGGCTTCTCTGACGTTTAATGACGGTGATGTACCTATCCATACCAACTTGCATTTTGGGTTTATTAATGTTGACTAAAATAGGGGATGTTTTGTTATCAGCTGTAACTAAAATGTTAGGCGAGCAGGAGCGGGGACGATTTTTATCTCTTACTGTAGGAAGATTTTCTACAGTCCTTTTGAAGGATTCTTCCTCAGAAATCCATAAAGTTTTTCTGGTGGAGCTAAGCTCTTTCTCAGAATTACTTCTGATGGGAGCACTCATACAGTTTATGATTTTTGACTTGCCTCTAAACTTATGCGCTTCACTGTGTATGTTGTTATTTGACAACAACAACAACAACAAAGTTAATGCACTACCACTGACTGCACTTGTTTAATTGTTTTTGTTTTTACTATTAAGATTTTTGTAAAGAATTTATATTCCCGTTGTTTTTTTTTCTTTTAAAATGAGTTTTTTTTGCCACAGTTTTTGTTGTTATGTTGTTTTTATTTTTTGTGTGTTAATTTTAACTTTGTTTATTATATGCACTTGCATTTGTTTGTCCGCTTTTTTGAACACGACCGTACGGTTGAACGTTTGCGTGATATATGATAAACAATATAAATAATAAAAAAAAAAATCACAGTTCTTTTTCAACCGCCAGGCCAATTGACCGAACGCGTTCCTTATCAGCAAATATAAATATATCTGCTACACAAACAACGAAAGAAACAAATACAGTATTTTTCGGTTAATTGACCCTACGGTTAATTGGTTTCCACATAAAAAACATGTAAATTTCGTATGTTTCCATACGAAAAAACATGTAAATTTCCTCGGATAATTGAACCCGGTTAATTGATTTTCCCGCTTAAATGGTTCAAAATTCATATCATCAAAAATAAATTTCCTCTTACTTTTACCCGGTTAATTGCATTATTATTGAAAAATAATCAGGCATTTTTGCACATGCATATTTGACATCATTTGTGAAAAACACTGGGTGGCATCTCTACTATGTATGTAATTGAAAACATGTTTATTGCTGAGGAAAAACCGTGAGAAAGCGTAAGTTTTTAATTTGTATTTGACAATAACATTGGAAATTAATTTGATCTTATTGTTAATTTTTGTAGACTATGAGTGGAAAACGATACGTAACCCTTACACTTAAGAATAAGCTTAAAATTTTATCTAAAGCTAAATGCAAGCAGAAGTCTGAGCTATGCAAAAAGTATGGGTGCTCTCTTACCACATTGAATAGAATTTTGCGAAATGAGTTCGAAATAAAATCAAAAGCCTCCAAGTGCAAATTGTCAAGCAAGCGTGAACGGCATGGAAATATTATTGACGTTGAACGAGCGCTTCAAATTTGGTTCGAACAAATGCAATCATCTGGTGCAGTGATTTCAACAAACATGTTGATGGAAAAAGCGAAGCAGTTGGCTCAACAAATGAATTGTGATTTTACCCCATCAACAGGTTGGTTATGGCGCTGGCAACAGCGGCAAGGAATTAAGCTCAGAAAAATACATGGGGAGCAAAAATCTGCGGATTCAAATGCAGCAGAAGATTTTTTAAGTTCAGTTGCACCAAATATATTATCAGAATACGAGGAGGCCGACATTTTCAACGCGGATGAGAGCGCTTTATTTTTCAATGCATTGCCTCCAAAAAGCCTTTGCATACAGGGATACCATAACACTGGATTCAAGTCATCTAAGGAGCGCGTAACATTACTTTTTATATGCAATGCCACGGGTGAATACAGAACATCATGTTTATTTTTCTTTTTTAAATAATGTTCTCGAAAAGTGTGAATATGTCAACATAAATTTTTTTTATTTTTTTTTTTATTTTTTAAGCACTATGTAATAGTGAATGGAATGCATATGAATTGTTTTTATTCTTTAAGTTTATGTTTATTTTTTTTTTTTTTTTGTAAAACTAATGTGCACATAAATAGTGCATTTAATAGTACATACCTACAATAATAAATATCTGCGTATACACATATATGTACATTTTTTTCTGTTACTTGCATTTTTTCATTTAAGGTAAAAAAATTATTTTGAAAAACTTAAAGTGCACATATGCGATTTCTTTTAATTCATTAGTAGTTCCAATTATGCGGGATTTCTGTTCAATTAAACGGGATTCTTGTAATTGAACGAATTGTTCAATTAAGCGGGTATGGGGTAATTGGTTCCCCGGTTAATTGAACAAAAAGTTGTGCAAATTTTGATGTGCAATTAACCGAAAAATACTGTAATACACAAAAAATAGCACAAGAAAAAGAACCAGTTACTGTATCTAAACGCGTGCATACTGGTATAGATCGGTACATAACCATAACGAAGAGGAAGGCGAGTCCTAAGTCTTCACAACAAGAGCGAACCACCAAGCAATATAAAGGTTCTCAGCAAGTAGCTGCAACATCGGTAAGTGAAAATAGATTTTCTGTCCTTTCTACCCCGGATAATGAAAATGCCAAACCCACTGTAAAGGAACAAAAACCCACACCAATCTACTTGCACGAACAAACATCAAATGCCATTGTAAATATGCTGTCCCAACTCGTAGGCAAAGAAAATTTCTAAGTGGCTTCTGTACGAAGAGGACAGATACAAGAAACGAAGATCCAAGCCCACACTGAGAAGAATTATCGCCTAATCGCAAGTCGTCTCGATGCAGATAATAAGAGCTATTATACGTATCAACTAAAAAGTGCTAAAGGTTTGATTGTCATTATAAAGGGCAATGACAGTTCTGTTCCCACTGAGGAGATAAAAGTGCCATAGAGGTTGAAGGTTATGTCGTAAGGTCAGTGCACAATATTCTAAATAAGAATAAAGTTCCCCAACCTATGCATCGTGTTGAAATCGTGTTTAATGCATCACAGCTTAAATCAAAAAACTCGGTTCATCCTATATATAATTTGCGCTACCTTTTAAACAGAAAAATAACGGTGGAAGAGCCTCTAAAACGTAACGGTCCCCATCAGTGTACCAACTGCCAGGAATTCCGACACACGAAAACCTACTGCAAGCTACCATCTGTATGCGTTGTTTGCGGTGATGCGCACCGGACTTTGGAATGCACTTCTTCCAAAACAGACCCCAAGGTCAAAAAATGCAGCAACTGTGGTGAAAACCATACAGCAAATTACAGGGGCTGCAAAGTATTTCAATATGTAAAAGATAATGCGAAAGTCGTACGTAAACCTGAATATAAGCAATATAAAGCTTCCCAATTACCTCGGCTTCATGCTGGTTCTGTTGCTAGTACACAAGCTACACAGCCACACACTAAGCCAAACTTTTCATATGCCCAAACATTGAGAAATGATTTACCTAATGTGAATGCCAAAAGTTCTAACGCTCATAAACATTCATATGCCCACGTCTTAAAAGAGGGTGCTCAGACATCCCTCACCAACAATTCGAGCTCGATCGAGAACTTAATACAGACAATGAATAATTTCGTGACAACTATGCAGGGTATGTTTCAGAAAATGATGCGAACTCAAAACATGCTTCTGCAAGTTTTGCTTGGCAGAAAATGAACCAGTTAAAAATATGCTTCTGGAACGCTAACGGGCTCTCCCAACATAAATATTTTTTTTTTAACTTTTTATTTTTATTTATTGGATCTGTCTAAACGACATTTACAATAAGTATTAAAATCTTAACCTAAAAAATACTTAAGCTGTTACTGCTACTGCAGGACTCAGCGTTTAGATCGAAAGTTTATCATACCAAATCAAAAGCCTGCACTCTTTTGAGACGCCGATGGCCCTCAAATAAAAGTAAGTCCCTCGCATATGGATTGGGATGATCAGTAACTTTTGCAACGTAGCTCGTGCACAATTTTTTTATCTCTTCTCGGATGGTATGAATATTGAGATCCTTGTGGATGTCAATATTTCGTATGTACCAAGGAGCGCCCGTAATCATTCTCAGGATCTTTGACTGCCTTCTTTGCAGCTTTTCAACATTTAATGCGGATGCAGAACCCCACAACTGGATACCATACGCCCATATCGGTTTTAAGGCAGCTTTGTATATTAGTACTTTGAGGTCTAAGCTCAGTGCAGAATGTGCCCCAATGAGCCAGGAAAGCTGGGCGGTTTTAATTTTAAGCTGTGTAATTTTGGCTGGAATATGGTAGACCCACGTCAGACGCCGATCCAGGTGTATTCCCAAATACTTTACTTGGCTCTGCTCTGGGATGGTTACTCCATTTATAGAAATTGGTGGACAATTGTTTTTCCGCAGCGTAAAAGTTATGTGAAGACTTTTTGTGGCATTGACTTTTATCTTCCACTTATTCAGCCATTTCTCCATATCAGCAATGTGCTTTTGAAGCTGTTCAGATGCCACATCCGGCTGTTTATGGATACTTAAAAAAGCTGTATCATCAGCAAATGTGGAAGTGTACGTGTGTGGACTTGTAGGCAAATCTGAGGTGTATAAAAGATATAGAAAGGGCCCGAGTATACTCCCTTGCGGGGCACCAGCTGAGATTCTTTTAATTGATGAATATGTGGTTTTTGATCTTACAACAAAAGACCTATTTTCCAAATAGTTCTTGAGCAGTTTGTGAACGTTTTCGGGAAGTAGTGTTGAAATTTTGTATATTAGTCCTTCGTCCCAGACCTTGTCGAACGCTTGTGATATGTCGATAAATAGTGCAGAACAATACTGCTTACTTTCAAAAGTTTCGCGAATTAAATTCGTAATTCTATGGACTTGTTCAACAGTGCTGTGTTTTCTTCTAAACCCAAATTGGTGGTTGGGAATTAAGTTTCTCGAATCGATATGCGACGCTAAAGATTTCAAAATTAACCGTTCGAATATTTTTGAGAGAACGGGCAGTAAACTGATGGGACGATATGATGAAACCTGCGTAATGTCTTTGCCAGGCTTGGGGATCATAACTATTTCCGATTGTTTCCAAGATGGTGGAAAGTAGCCGATTCTTAACATCGAATTGTAAATGAACAGTAAGGTTCTCAAGGCTGAATTAGGCAGATTGATAATCATAGTGTTAGTGATTTTGTCGCTACCGGGAGACTTTCTTTGGTTCAGATCGCTGATAACTGCTCTCAGTGCATTTAGGCGAATTTCTATCGGGTGAACAACATATTCTTGAACAGCAATTGGTGTTAAACAAGAATCTGTTTCATTAGGAGCAAAAACTTTCTCCAGGTAATTGGCAAACTCTTCCGCTTTGTCGTTGGAATTTTTCGCCCACTCTCCATTTTGTAGGCGAATAGGAGCTTCATAAACAGTAGGACGTTTCATTTTACGGACTGCCTTCCACAAGCTGTAGTCCGTCTTCTCGGTGGCATCTAAGTTCTGCAAAAAGTTTTTCAGATTTAACTCCTTTTCTTTTTGAAGGGCCATACGCAACCTTATCTGGCATTGATTTAGTTGTGTCTTTAAAACAGGGGAACGAAACTCCTGCCATTGGCGCCTTAGCTGTCTTTTTTCTCTTATTAGAGTTAAAATATGGCTTGGAGTATTAGTAGGCCTCTTTGCACATAAAGAGCCAGTGGGTGTTGTTGACCTGACGGCGTTAGAAAGTATATCTGTGAAATGGTTTACAGCCGAATGAATTTCACCTTCGGTCTTTAATGATATATTTTGCGGCAGGTGTGCGCTTACATACATATTATACTTTAGCCAGTTAGTCCTTTTATTTGGAAAGATAGGATTATGTTGATACACATTTTGTTCCTCGCTGTGTAACGTTAAGAAGGTTGGGGAGTGATCCGAAGACAGGTCTAGAGAAGGAATGAGAGTAATGTGCTCTCGTTTTATATTTCCCATTACCGCAAAATCAATCACGTCGGGAATCTTGTTTAAGTCTGTAGGCCAATATGTAGGATGTCCTGCGGATATTGCATCCAAGTTATTGGAAAAAACAGTATTCAGAAGTTGTCGACCCCTAGGAGTAACGAGGCGGGAGCCCCAAAACGTATGCTTAGCGGTAAAGTCTCCAGCCGCTAAGAATTTTGAACCTAAAGTTTTAAAAAAATTGGTAAACTGCTCCTTACTAATGATGTGCCTAGGAGGACAGTACACTGCTGATATAGCGACCCCTGTGGCAGGTATGGTGATGGTTGTAGCCTGTATGTGTTCTGTTTTATATTCAGGCATAAGGAAATGATCCACATCTTTGCGAACGAGGATTGCTGAACCTCCACAAGCTCTACCACTTGGGAGTTTAGTGTCATAAGTAAAATACCCATTTATCCGAAAACAATTTTTGACAGAAAAATGGGTTTCGGAAACAAGCAAAACATCTATTTGATGTGTGTGCAGGAATTGTTTAACATAAATATGAAGTAGAACACTTCCTGCTAGCACATGATATAGACATACTATTAGTCTCTGAAACACACTTCACTATAAAAAACTGGTTCAGAATTGATGGGTATTTTATATATGACACCAAACACCCAAGCGAAGGGGCATGTGGTGGGACTGCCATTATAGTCCGAAAAAACGTAAGGCATTTTTCATTGCCTGAATTCAAGGAGGACTTTTTGCAAGCCACGACTATAAATCTTACAGATTTTAAAATTGTAGTCTCATCAGTGTATTGCCCGCCTAGGCATAAAATAGAACACCATGAATTTGCCAGGTTCTTTGCTACGCTAGGGCCAAAATTTATTGCCGCTGGCGATTACAATGCAAAGCACACATATTGGGGATCCAGACTCCTTAGTCCTAGAGGTAGGCAGTTGTATTATACAGTTTAAACCGAGCTGGACGTCGTATCTGCCGGTAAACCCACGTATTGGCCCACAGACTTTAATAAGTTGCCAGACCTTATTGATTTTGCTATAGTAAAAAACACCAAACGCGATCAACTCTTAGTTAATTCATCCTATGACCTATCTTCTGATCATTCACCTACAATTGTTATTTTACACGACAGTTTTGTCACTGCACCTAAAACCCTTAGTTTCTACTCGAACAGAAACACGAATTGGTTAAAATATAAAATGTATGTGAGCTCTCACTTATCTTTGAACATCCCACTGAGAAATCCAGCTGATATTCAAGCAGCTGTAGACCATTTTACAGACGTCGTGACTGCCGCAGCTATAGCTGCAACGCCAACAAAGCCATCAGCTAAAATAATAAAAGCAGATGTTCAGATGCTCGTCATTGAGAAAAGAAGACTAAGAAGACAATGGCAAAATAGTCGTTCTCCACACATAAAAATGCAAATGAACTTATGCCAAAAAAAACTTACGGGGTAAATTGAGACAGAAACACCAACTCGCTATCGCACTTAGAGAAGGTTTTCGCACCACATGATATAAGTAATTCCACTATTCCAATTATTAGCGACATCGTGAATGATCCTATGAAATTTCGGTTGTCTTCTTTAAAATCGACAATTGAAAATACGGATATAAAGAAATCACCTGGACCTGATCGTATAACAGGATCAATGATAAAAAACTTACCTAATTCAGCTGTAAGAATTTTACTTTACATATTTAATGCCATGTTGCGCGTCGGATTCTTCCCATGCGCTTGGAAGATGTCTGAAATTGTTATGATCCCGAAACCTGGAAAGGACTCAAGCCAGATTACATCCTACAGGCCAATTAGCCTACTGTCAGTTTTGTCAAAGATATTTGAAAAATTATTCGTCTCGAGTGTAACTCCTTTTCTAAATGAACAAAACGTTATCCCAGATCATCAGTTTGGTTTTCAAGCAAGGCATAGTACGATTGAACAAGTCAATAGAATCGTTACCATTATTAGATCGGCTTTTGAAAGAAAGCAATACTGTTCAGATTTATTTATAGACATTTTTCAAGCATTTGATAAAGTCTACCATGATGGGCTACTTACTAAAATAGTTCGGGTTCTACCTGAAAACACCCACAAGCTTATAAAAAGCTATTTGTCCGATAGAACTTTTAAAGTAAGGTAAAAGGACCAGCTTTCAAGATGAGGGAAAATCAGTGCAGGAGTACCTCAAGGTAGTGTGCTAGGGCCGCTATTATATATCATCTATACAGCGGATATGCCGACAAGCCCACATACATATACATCAACCTTTGCAGACGACACTGCAATTATAAGAGTCAGTAATGATCCAAACGATGCATCTGAAAAGCTGCAGTCCCATATTCATAAGCTAGAAGACTGGCTAAAACAGTGGAGAATAAAGGTAAATCCATCAAAATGTGCTTATGTAACGTTTTCCCGTAGAAGGCAAAATTGTCCACCAATCACAATAACTAATACCACGGTTACAGCGGAAACGCACGTCAAATATTTAGGTATCCACCTAGATCGGCGCCTAACTTGGTCCCGTCACATTGAGGCAAAAATAACGTCCATAAAGCTTCGAACAAATCAATTGCATTGGCTAATAAGTCCTAACTCAACTTTGGCTTTTATACATATATAAGTCCTTTTATACAAATCCGTTATAAAGCCAATATGGTCATATGGTATTCAGCTGTGGGGTACTGCCTGTGCATCAAACATCCAGAAGTTACAGAGACAACAGTCTAGGATTTTACGTCATATCGTATGCGCCCCCTGGCACATAAGAAATGAAAACATACATAGGGATCTCAAAGTTCCCACAATCCACGAAGAAGTTAAAACATACACGTCCAAATACGTAAACAAACTAGTCGCACATCCCAACACTCTAGCACGCAATTTATTGCAATTTGACGGCCACCAGAGACTAAAAAGAACTGACACATTGAGCATGGCGAGGCGGCTCTCTCTACACAATAGAAGATAGATTTTTAAGATTTGAATACAAAAAATTAGTTATTACGTTGGTAATAACTAATAAATAATAATTTAGAAATAATATTTGAATACTTATTGTGAATTTCTTTTAATAGAAAGATTCAATAAAATACAGTATAAAAAAAAAATTTATAAAAATTCGCTATAGATCAAATCAATTGGTAAATTATATCTCTATTTATATGCAAATGTTTAGTTATTATAATAAAAATAATAAATAAAAATAAAATAATTTTAACATTTTTAATAAAATTTAAGTTTGGGTATTTTCAACATTTGTTGCGATTTTCTCAATTGGCATAATAAATATATGCCAACTACTGTTTTTGGTTAATTATTCATTTTTAAAGAAATTTCTTCTGTTCAGTCTTATCAAACTTTTTATTTGTTATTTTTAAATTTGTTTGGTTTTCGGTAAATTTTAAAATTGTAGTAAATTTCAAAAATGTTGACATCTTAATATCCAATAATTTATTATAGTCGATATTTTCTTACGCCTTTGTAAGCCATTGTTAGGAAATTATAAAAACAACAAATTAAAATTTAAAAAATTTGTCTTAAATACACTGAAAACAGATTCACATTAAAAAAAAATATATCTATATATATGTATATATATATGTATATATATATATATATATATATATATATATATATATATATATATATATATATATATATATATATATATATATTTAGGCATTTAATACACAAAATAGTATAATTTGTAATTAATTGGTTGTTCTTATAATTAAGTTTTGTTTATACATGTACGTATAAATGGAACATTTGTAAGTCTTTTATATCTATTTGTTTTTTAAAAATTTGAAACTTTTTTTATAATTTTATTGTTATTTGATGTTTTTATGATGTAATTTAACCACATAGTGGTTATATATAAATTTTAAATATGATAAAACAGGTCTTCATGAAGTTTAATTTATTTTAGCATATACATATTGACAGAATATTAATTGGTTAATATCTTAATAGCACGTGATTCCATCAAGGTAATAGTGTCTCACGTGATGTATTCTTAAATGAGATCGTTGTATAGCAGAACGTTTCCATCAAACACAACATACAAATTTTTGGACGCAATTTAATTTCTTGAGCGGCTAGGTCTGGTAGTGACAAACTGACTTCATTTAATATGGAGTTTGGTTAACACTTCCTTTTTTCCAATACTTATTTTAATATCTCCAGTGTTAAAAGTTTTAAGTAACTCTAACGACACGTTCTTTGTTCTCATTATTGAATCCAAAATATGATTAAAAGTGAAACAAAAATACATTTTACTTATAATAATCTTGTATCTTCTCTTTTTACAAGCTCGTCAATATTATTATCTATATGCCTTTTCCTGCCCACTGATACTTACGGTAGTCATCAATTGAACAGCCCAAAAATGTTTTTCCTTGTTAACAAAATATTATTATTTTTAACAAAATATAATATAACAAAATACAATATAAACAAAAATTTTATTTTCTATTTACCCACGTGTGTAGTTGAGCCATTTAATTCACTATGGTATTTCATTTCAATCGTTCCGAAGCCAAAGTACGTTGCCAGACTGCAACCATGTCAAAATACACGAGGAAAAATTAACAGGCAGTTTTAGAATTGCTTACAAAGCAGAATGTGGAAAATGAATGAATTCTAGCAATATTCACATACGAAATATTTTTATTTCAATTTCAATAATTTAAAAACTTCAACTTAAAACTAAAATAAAATACAACGAAACAATGAACAATAAAAATAGTACATGTGTAATGAAAACAATGATCGAATTCTTGGCACATATCGATTTATTGATTTTATTCAATAGAAACTGTATATATAGGCATATGAGTAATTTTCAACTCAAGAGGGTATACCCTATAAACGGCTAATTTTTCGGAAGTGACAACTGTACAGCTCGATTCCTATGGTAATTGTGTATTGAAATCAATGATCGAATTTTTGTCACATTTCGGTTTATTGATTTTATTCAAAAGAAACTGTATATATAGGCATATGAGTAATTTTCAACTCAAGAGGGTATACCCTATGTACGTAAAGGCGATAGATTACTTCAATTCAAACACATAAATCCGAACTGAAGCTATTTTTGCCTTATTTTTTCTTACAAGCACTTGAACCTGAAGAACTCGAATTGAATCAAATAAAACACCTTAAATGCTTTGAAACGATTGATTGATATTTTCTTTATTTTTCATTCTTATATACTATCAATTTATTGTTTTACAATAAATTGATTTAAATTGCTTAGTAAGTAGAATAAATCAAAGTTGCGTAATTACTCTTTTTTTATAGCAAACTTAAAGTTAACAGCAATAATTTCTGCTTTGTCAACCACAATGGTTAATGAAATTAATACAAAATTAGGTCATAAAATAAAATGTTTAAGTAATTGAACTTAACACGTTAATTAGGTTTGATATCTGCAATGTCGATGGTAACAGGTCGAGGTAAGGGAACTGGATGTGGCCTCGGTTGAATGATCTTATGATTTTTTCTTTTCTTATAGATTGAGTATAGCTTGACTATGATATCTTCTATAATGATTAGAGAAATTAAAAGTGCAGTGTAGCTTACAGCGTGGTGATGTTAACTTTGGGACCTGATTAGCTCTGGTAATCGTACAATAGTTGACTCATCATGTTATTTTTGCAGGTTATTCAGTTGATTTAGATGGGTTCCAAATTGATTGTTAGTATTAAAAGTTCTGTTGATTTCTTGTGGAGTGCTAATTTGATCAATATGCCTGAAATTAACGTAGGAAGTATGCAAGCTATTTGATGCATCAAAGTGGCACTGAATAATGAGAAAGTTGTTTTTAATTATGCAATTTGGTTCTATTTGCATTATCCCAATGCCTCTTATTAGCCGTTGGGAGGCTTCAGTGCCACAAACTGCTGAAATTTCTATTTCTGTTGTGGTAGCAAAAATCCATTTATTCGGATTTTTCAATTGCGTCCATGTTGTGTTATCTATCAGCCGGGTAAGGTTACAGTTTGCTGTGTTTAGGCTATTGAGGATATTAACTTCACAGGAATTTGTATCCTTTTAAATATAAGCTGTTTGTTGTGGCATATATATATATATATGTATCTACTTCTGCTATAGTGCAGCTTGACAAATTGTCGGTTTTAAATAGAATAAATTCATCTCTGTGGGGATTCACTGCTAGAAAAGGTACATCTGATTTGATGGCGATTAGAGCGTTATTTCTTATTGTTGGGACCGGAGTTATCTTCAGGAGCTCTAGGACTTGTTGAGCTATTATCTTCTATAGTTGAACCAAACTATCGTCTTTAATTGGAAGCATATATTGTATTGGTAGATGTGCTTTTATTGTGGTTAATTCAGTCCGTAGCTGATCAGGTGATAATAAAACTGGACTAAGTTTTTCATGGTGCGCATTCGTTAGTACGGCGATGATCTCTTTTTCTACCCTTTGCAAATTCAGTGCTGTTAATGTTAATTGATTGGAAAGATGTGATATTAGTTGTGTTTGGCTGATGTCTGATAATTCCTTAGCAAGTGCATTTGCTTCATTATTAATTTCTGTTAGGTGTTTTTGTGTGCTGAGTTTGTCCTTTGTAATTATATTAATAGTGGAATCAATAGTTTTTAATAATAATATAAATAATGGGTTTTTAAGTAATTCGAAGATATAGGCTGTTTCGACCTTCGCCTTTTTAATGGTGCCTGACATTTCATTGGAATTGTCTTAGTCCAGTACTCCAAACAATGACCTTGCTATATTTCCTACAATGTTAAATGCACCCCTTTTTGCTCTACTAGTGATGAATAGTTCTTTCTCTTCCAGCAACTCTTCTCTTACTTGATTGAAATTATTTATCAAAATATTGCATGTTGACTCATGTGTGATGGATGAACTTAAATGCTTCTAAGTGACTAGTCCAGATTGAAAAGTCTTTAGCTCGGACCAGAAAGGTGCTATATCACAGTATACCATGAGTTTCCATTCAGTTGTTGCCAGTTTTACGCTTCCAATACCTTCAAAGTACAGCCCTGGGTCAGAATGAAAGTTGTTTATCTTTAGTTGACTGCCTATAACACCTGGAATGATAAGTATGGCTACGATCATGGTGAGTACAATTGAGTTAGTAATAGTCTTTGATTTTTTGGTGGATTTTTCATAGTCTTTGATTTTTTGGTGGATTTTTCATCAACAGGTATTGGATGAATAAGGTTGGATAGTTCACTTGCAGGTAATTCGTCTTCGTGAAGTAGCGGAGCTAATCTATCGATAGGTCTGCTTTTTATTCCTGACAATGTTTTTACATCTGCTACCTGAACCTTGCCATCATTGCCCTCGTGCGTTTGAAGGATTCTTCCAAGTGGCCAACTCATAACCGGTAAATTGTCCTCCTTTATAATAACCATCTGTCCTTCTTTCACGTTTTCAAATGATGATTTCCACTTCTGTCCTTCCTGCAATTGGTGTAGATATTCGGTTGACCAGCGTCTCCAGAAATCATGTTTAAGTTGGGAGACGTGTTTCCATCTCGTGACGCGAGAATTATTTGGTTACACTGCTCTATTGTCCCCTTGGGCTGTGAGTGGTTCTCCAATTAAGAAGTGTCCTGGAGTCAGTGCAGTTAGATCATTTGGATTAGATGACATCGGAGTTAGCGGACGGGAGTTTAATATGGCAGCATTGTGAGTATAAGTTTTCAAATCGAGTCGTTATAGGGTAGAAGTATGAGATGTTTTGCATCATATGATAGATTAGAAACTTTCAATCTTCCTCCGACCCGTAAAATGTTATGTTCATCTAGGAATGGAGATAAGCTGCTAATTATGCTGGATTTGTCTACTTGGTTTTCTGTCTTTAATTCAGATATCTCCTTCTTGAAGTCGGAGATCTGAACTGCTCGAATAATTATAAACCGCGAATCATCCAGTTCTTTAGGTCTCAGCGAAATGTTTTTTGGTCGAAATTCATTTTGCGTTTTTGAAATATTTATGAATCTGAGTACGTAACCCAATACCTTCTGTGAAGTTGTAAAAGAATTTCGGTAGTGAATTCCGTATATAAGACTACCGTCGCACAGTGGCACATATTTTGAGAAAGCGGCCAAAAATCAATTTTTTTGTGGTTACCGATCTTATAGTTTTCTTATTCATTTGAAAGGAAATACCAGTAAACCTCGAGAGGCAAAAATTTAGAACTCTGTTCCAACTATAACACACTGAACTAGGTGATCCAAAATAGACTTTCTGAATATTTTGCTAAAATGAATTTTTTTTAGTAAATTCTAATTTTCAAATTTGTTTTAAAAGATATCAAATCAAAATAATTTTTTTTAATTATGCAGTTTGTTAGTTATCAGTGCTAGCAAAATAAAGTCGTTACGTTTTTTAGAAGATTTTAAATATTTTGTTTTAAAAAAGGTCAAAATTCTTCAAAAAACTTATGCTTAATAGGGGATAACTCCCTCCCGTTAAACCACGTCAAAAAGATATTTCTCTGTGTTATAACCCAAAACCTCCCCTACACACCTATACCCCATTATATGTGCGCCAGGTTGCGCCCGTGTGCACCAGAGGAATTTTTCTGACCAAAGGTCAGGTATTTTGTACAAAAATTATCAATACATACGAAATTTTTCAAAAACATTTTTTTTAATTATTTTAACTTTTTAACACAAAGGTAAAGCCAAATTTTTTTCAAATCTCCTTAAAAGATGGCGTTTATAACTTTTGCGATGGAATCTAGTAATATACAAATGTAAATTAATCAATATTTAGTTTATAAATTGTTATAGAAATATTTAAAAATAAAATAAAACTTTTCTTTAAAAAGGCTGTTTAAAAAAAACCTTTGGCCCTTCTTGCTTTTAAGCTTAAAAATATTACGGTGGCCAAAATTTGACGTTTCCTGACAAGATTTAGTTTACAAAACTATTAATAATTATAATTTGCAACAATAAGAATAGGACATATGAAAAAGAATTTTGTTTAAATGTTTCAACACTCCTCTTTTATACTCAAATTCATTAATTAATAATGGTAACGAATATTAAACCATTCGTAACTTTTTTTTGTCGGTCAACTTTTATGCTTTTTATCAAAAATTCCAATCCAATCAAAAGTTATGGATTTTTGACCGCCTTCTCGCCAAATGTGCCACTGTGCGTCGTTTGATACCATAGTTATTGTAACAGGAACCACCTTTTTTTTCTCAATGTCATTGGCACCTTCTTGCGGTACGTATTTTACGATGGCCATGACTCCTCTGTTCCATGAAGGAAAACTAGTCCATATAGCCATAAGCTACATGCTGGCAGATCTACTGCACGAAGTCCTCTGGATAGTACATCGACAGGATTGTGTTTTGATCGTACATGGCGCCATTGTTCTGCTAGAGTTAGTGACTGAATTGTTGATACTCTGTTGGCGACAAAGGTTTTGTATGACGATGATTGTGCGTATATCCATGATAATATAATTTTTAAATCAGTCCATAGAAATGTAGCTTGGTTTTGAGACTTCAGGTCAATCGTTGATCTGTGAGCAAGCTGCACTGCTAGAACTGCTGCACATAACTCTAGTCGCGGAAATGTCTGCTGATTTAATGGTGCAACTCTTGATTTTGCACAGAGGATTCGCACGATTACCTGTCCAATCTTAAGAATTGAAGAAATATATGCAATTCCGCCAAATGCCTTCTCAGATGCGTCTGCAAATACGTGTAGCTTTTACTGGATTTCCGCCTTGGAAAATGTGTCGTGCTATCGTAAAATTATTAAGATTTTCTAGATCGTTTCTAAATATGCTCCAAGATGCGCATAGTTCATTAGTTTATGGTACATGCCAGTCTAATTCATGATGCCAAAGGTGTTGAATATATATTTTGGCCTTAACAATCACAGGAGCTAACAGACCGAGAGGATCAAATAGTTTTGCGAGATCAGAAGTTACTGTTCGTTTTGAGATTTGCTGATGTTGGGTTAATTTGACTTTAACGCAAAAGTGATCGATTTTAGGTAACCAATATAATCCTAAGGTCGTTATTGAATTAGTACTGTTATTATCGATATCTAAGTTAATCTCTTGGTCACCGGTTTGAATATTTTCGAGCAAATATTTCGAGCGCACCATTTTTTGAAACTGAATCTATATTTTTTCAACATAATGAAGAGTTCTTTTTGCGTCGCCACTGCTACGTTGAGGCTGTCTGAACCTCCAAGGTCGTCGTCTACATAGAAGTTGTCTTTCAGCATCTGAGAACCATACGGAAACTTGATAGAAGTCTCATTAGCTATTTTTTGCAGATATCTTGTGGCCAGGTAAGGTGCTGCACGTGTCCCATATGTTACTGTGTTGAGTTTGTAATAGGCAAGTGGTGATGATGAAGCTTCCCTTCACATAATAAGTTGATACTGATGGTCGTTTGGGATGATTAGTATTTGCCTATACATTTTTTCAATATCGGTTGTAAAAACGAACCTTGGCAATCGAAAACGAATTAAAAAGGGAAATAGTTCACTTTGCAACACCGGGCCAGTATACATTAAGTCATTTAATGAGTATCCAGTTGATGTTATTGCTGATGCGTCAAACACTACCCGAAGCTTTGTTGTGGTGCTATCAGGTTTTAATACACAGTGGTGTGGAATAAAATATCTTGAATAGTAATACAAGATATTTTATTCCATTGAATAGTAATACAAGATATTTTATTCCACACCTAGGTTTACCCTTTGCATGTGCCCAAGCTGATCATATTATCTCATGAATTGCATGTACTGGATTCGGATATTTTTATTCATTTTGGATTCGTTGCTCAAAACTAACAAATCTGTTGTATGCCATGACATGCGAATCACCCAATGATGTTGGGTTTTCCCGAAATGGAAGGCTTACGATAGAACGACCATCTGTGTTAGTTTGAGTATGATGAATAAAATGAGCTTCACATTGGGCATCTGCTGAGGACAAGGTCATTTCGTTTGGTTCTACTTCATCGAGTTTCCATAGCCTCTCGACTGCTTGTTCTAGTGAAGACTCCTCACCAAATACTGCACATGTAGGTGGTGGTGATGAGCTGTGAGAAACGGTTTGTCGTACAGGGCCGAACACGATCCAGCCAAGTAACGTGTTTTGTGACGTTGGACTGCCATTAGTCAGTTTTATTGCCCCAGGCTGCATACGACTAAAATAGAATTCTTCGTTGAGTAGAACATCGATTTTTCCTTGCTGATAGAATCTGGGGTCTGCTAAGTAGATGTTACTTGGTATGTTCCAAGTTGAAACCTCAAAGTTTTGATTTGGTTGTGCCGGAATGATAGTTGGTAGGACAATCACTTCTAAGTTTATTGAAAAGTCATTATTTGTAGAGAACATTTCAAAATGCACGCGGTGTTGTGCTCGTTTTTTAATGCTTCCCACACCATCAATGCATAAAGACGCTTTCGTTGGAGAAAGTGATAGCTTCTTGATAAGTCGTTCAGTCACAATGTTTACTTGTGAGCCTGAATCTAGTATTGTTCGAAATTCGTGTATGATACCATTTGTAGCCTTGATAATTAACTTTGCGCTGGCTAACATGACATAATTCTTATGCCCTGTTGTTGGCTTCAAAGATGTACATGAGACTGTAATCGTCTCTCCTCTTTTGTTTGTGGGTTATGTGGGTTATGAACTGATATATTCTGGTTCTGTGGTAAATGTAATAATGAATTATGCCTTTTGTTGCATTTTATACATCCACTGGAGGTACAAACTTTTGTTATGTGATCCTCTTTGAGACAGTTAGCACAAAGTCTTTACTTCTGTGCCCACCTTAATCTGTCTGATTCCGTCATGTTCAAGAATTTCTTACAGTGAAAGATAAGATGATTTCTATAGATGCCACAGATGACACTGTCATCTTTTCCTTTTGAGTGGTAGTTAATTTCTCCTTGTAACCAAGTGACTCCATTGACTGAAATTGAATCTCAAGAAAGCAGAACAACTCTTTCACTATCGGCACATCTCTTGGTTTATATAGTGATTGTATAAATCGAATATAGAGAGCACGATCATTTTTTTTTTTTTATCATTAGTTGTATGATTATGACATCCCAGGATGAAGTGTTAACATTTAAGTTATTTAACGCCAACAAACATTCCTTGGTAGTGTCATAAAAGGTCTTAATTGAAGCGCTAGAAGACATGGTTCCTATTGGTTGGTTAAGGATCTTGTCTACCAAAGTCGCTACTATTACTGTTTTGTTATCATACCGCTCCTGAAGTAGTGCCTATGCTGTCTTGTAGCTTTCTTCGGATAGCGTTAGATGGCTAATAAGTTTTGCGGCTTCTCCTGAGACGTTTGATTTGAGGTACCACATTTTTTACGTTTGGTAGAGGTTGCTTATCGACCATTTCCGTAAACAGTTCAAAAAATTGACACCACTTTAAACAGTCTCCATTAAATTCTGGAATTGTAACCTTTGGTAGAGGTAATGAGCTATGTACTCCTGGGTTGCTTCCCAACTGTACTCCACCATCTATTTGCTGCCGTTTGTGTTGATCTGATAGCACCGCCAATTCTATCAAATAATGTTGGACAAATTCGTCCAGCTCAAATTCTTGAATTTGATCCCACAATTTTTTTATGGTTTCACTCTTCATCTGATAAAATTGTGGTGGGTGATCCTCTTCTTCCAATTATAGCCCTTTTATTAAGCATGTTAAGGCCATCATTCGAGGTTTTAGTCTCCTAGCTAGTCCTTTACCTTGAGGCAACAATACTTCATGATCAGATGGATTAGTTGACGGAAGTTCTAATGTGTCTTTTCTGATTGATAATGGCTTGACGCTGAACTTGTTAATCTGAGACGTAAGATACTCAATTGTCTCATTTTACACATCACCTACGGATTTGTACAGGTTCTGTACAGTATATGGATCCTGGCTGACAGCGTATTATCTCTTCTAATCGCGTTTTCTGTTTTTTTAAAGGCCTGCCATAATACATTTAGTTCTTCGTTTTTACTTCTGTAGAAGTCTAGTGTTCGCCGATCATGTGGGGACTTTCTGATGTTACTGATAATTCTTTCTATCTCAGTTGCTTTCACTTACTGCTCAGACATAAGATTCTCTAAATTTGCCATGTTGGATTGCCTTCTTTGATGTTGATGATTGAAAAAAATAGACAAGGTATCCCAATACTTGGCGTCACGCGAAACAAATGTTGAAGATATGTGAGAGGATTTGACTAAAACTGTTGTGGTTTATAGGCTTAAAGCCTTTAGCAAAATGTACAACTTGTTGTTGTGAAAGGACTGTGTGTCCTGGTAAATTATGGTATATGGACTGGCTGTCCTTGTAAATTGTTGTATATGGACTGGCTGTCTTTGTAAATTGTTGCGTGTGTTTTCTTAAGTTTCAAAGCTCCTTACCACTGGTGGGGGGAACTCAAAAAATATCTGAAAACTTGATGTCACCAAAATCATGTCCGGGACACCAAAATTTACGTAAAGGTGTAAGATTGCTTCAATTCAAATACATAGATCTGAACTGAAGCTATTATTGCCTTATTTGTTCTTACAAGCATTTGAAGCTGAAGAACTCTAATTGAATAATATAAAACACCTTATATGCTTTACAATAAATTGATTTAAATTGCTTAGTAGGTAGAATAAACCAAAGCTATGCTAAAAGCATTCATACAATCCCGATGAGAGACAAATAATTATGCTGAAACTGAACATCTATACGATTTCTATAAACAGAAGACCACGAACAAATTATTTCTCGTTATTTTTGAGAGGGTCTCGCAATGTGCGAACATATTTATGGCTAGTCAACACGTACTTTTACAGACGAGCGCACCGACGCATACATACTTTTTATTTTGCCTGTATATTTTGTATATGTAATGTCATAACAAAGTTGTTCGAACTCTTGTTCGGACAACACTGTTTGAACATGAATCGACAATGAGCAGCGACGGTGTTGACGAGCCATTTTATTTTGCGAACAGCAAAATGTGCGATGGCTGAATAGATTTATGGGTAGTCAAGACCCCATGTTACTTAATATGTATTGAAGAGATTAGAGATTTTTCAAATTCTCAAATGATTGTCTTTAAATGCAGTTAATCTTTTATAATTGCATATTAATACTACATTTACATCTACGCAAAATCTGGTACTTATGAGATTTTGAGCGAAATCTAGTTCATTTCCACCAGATTTCCCATACAAAACAAAATCTACTTACGAACTAGTTTTTGGCAAAATCTCTCAAAATCTTGCAATACTAAATGATGCAACTATGTATTTTTTGCTAATGTACTGAAATATACAGCGCTGAACAAGAAAATTTTGACATTTGTAACAAAAAAAAAGCGCGGTAGAAACAAAATATTTACAGCAACATTAAAAAATAATAAAAGTTTAAAATAAGTGGTTTCAATATGAATGAAATAATAATAAATAAAGTGTAAGTAATATTACATAAATAATTATGTGTATAAAAACAATTGTAGCACGAATTTAATTAAGTTTAGAGCCAATTTTTTATTCTTTCTTCAGTCAGCTGTTTTTGTTATGAAAATGAAATCCAATAATACGTCAAAAAGCATTGGTCTAAACGGCAGAGATTTTCTTCGAGATTAGAGCTGAAATCTACTAGATTTTGCGTAGATGTAAATGTAGTATAACAAAAAAAATTTCAAATTTTATGCCAAGATGTAGGCCATACGTGTGTAAGTACATGCTAAAGTTCTGTTTGAAAATTACTTGAACATTTATTGTGTTAAATTTACAGGAAGGTTAGGAAGAGTTCTTTGAATGTGTCTCAAGCAATGCCATGCGATCTGTGTAGCTAGTAGGCAATATCTTCAGTAGCTTCAATACGATGGTATTGTAAATCAGCCCCTCAGCGCAGAGATTGTCATTAGTTTCTGTTGATCGGTCGTTTCAAAAAAAACTGGCTTTCAGTTTCTTGTTGGGCTGGCTGTTTAATTTTAATAGTTTATGTGAATACACGTCCAGATGTTGAATGTTCAATAGAAATATACTCGCAAGTAGTATGTTATGTAAAACTTGTTTAAATACCATCTAACAAGAAATTGCATGTTTAGTATATGCTTCAAAAATATCTTTAAAACAAATTAAAAATGTTCCGTACCTCACGTTGTGTATTTAATTCAGCGGGAAAAAATTTTAGCACAACCTTCAACACGTCATTTGTATTAGATGGCGAAACCCTTAAAACACGCAAAAGTACTGTACTTTGTAAAACCTTTCCATCAGTCACGACGCCTAATTTCTTTTATCGTTTTCTGTAATGAAAGTAAAATTTCCGCCATCATTTTTAAGTTTTCTTTACAATTAAATGACTTAATTTCTTAACAATCTATATTTTTGAATACACACACGTTTATTTTAGGTATTTTAAACTCGCTTTAGCCAATTTATTTAATAATTTTTAGATTTTTTTAAACTTATAAAACTCTTGAGATCACAGATATAATATATATCTGTGCTTGAGATTTTTGTAATGTTGTACTTGTTGTAGATCTAAGGCCACTGTTTAGTCATATGATAAGAAGTGCATTTCCTTCTCCGGAAAATGTAAATGTCATTTTGCTGGGGAAATTTACTTTAAATCTGTTATATTTAAGTTAGTCTAAGAAACCATTATTTAATAAATAATCATTGTTGAACTACCAATAATACCGACCGGTCGTGCACAAATTATTAAAGCGAGAATTATAGTACCCATTTTAGAGTACAGTTTCTTAATTAACATAAACTTTTCGATTTTTTTATAGTCTAATTCCTTAAAAAATATTAAGGAAACACATTTTGGCGCCCGAGCATGGACTGTGTTTTAAATAGTGCATTTAAAAATCAATTTTAAATAAAATATAATTTTTGCGGTTACCACGATCGTAACTAATAAATAAAAAGATAACAACTAAATCATCAATCATCCCCATTTTCGTCAAGAAGACTTCCATTAGATGCCTAACTGCAACTGCATTCTTTGTCAGAAGGAAAGTGCTGAACGTCAGGTATTTAAGAATAAATAATTTTGTGAGACTTCTTATTAATTGTTTGAAAATATACTATAAAAAATTTCAATTTCTCCGAAGTTTTATTCCACACTCAAAATTATTTGTTCTTCCAATAAATTATCTAAGTATGTATACACAAGCCTAAGTAGTGAAACACATAATATCAAAAATATTAAGAAAATATTAAAAGTGCTTTACTGTTCGTTAATGATCATTATTATTAAAATAACACAAACTTAATTATCAAATTACAAGTGTTTATTAAGAATTACACACGGGTAACAATTACGCCTCCTCCCTGCATTCGGTGCCATCACTGTTCGTTCCCTTTTGTTTAATTCTCTCACAGTTTTTCCCGCAAGAAATGACTTACATTTTTTTAAATTGAAGAAATATTTCCAATTTTCCTACACATATACATTTTTGTGTGCTTCACTTCTTTGTTAAATCGTTTGTTTAATTATCGTGACATTGGGTTTGTTCCTTTTCGTTGTACTCGTTACTTATTAATAACAACGTTTACCAACACTACTTATTAAAAAGTAAACAAACCGACGGACAAACGCCAAACAAAATAAATATAAATTTTGTGAATAAGAAGTGGTTAATTTAATTATTTAATTACAAATCTTAAAACGTACATACGAAGAAAGTATTGAGAAATTTAATTAGTGTGAGTGAAAACATGAAGAATAATAAAAGAGGCAAATAATTAATCTCGGACGGACATTTGTTTTAAGTGACTGCGAGTTAAAAAATTAATAAGAGGCTATACACTACACTCGAAGCGAACGATAAATTAAAAAATTTTAAATACAATCCATTTGCAAGCAATCCAAAATTATTTTATTAAAAAATAAAATACGTTTTTCTAATTCTTCCTTGTGCAGTTCGTGGTTGCTCACAGCACAACCCAGCAAACATTATAGTATCCAGTTAATCACTATAAAGATATATGTTAATATGAAGTATTAATAATTGCGTGATCGAAATAAAAATTAAAATTTTTTTAATCCTACCCAGCAAGCAATTACCTTTCAATATAAAGTCTTGAAAAAAAAAGTTTGCAAAAAATAACATTTTGCTATTTGAAGAGCAAAGGATATCGGAAAAAGTAGATATAAGTGAAATTTAGTTGATATCAGACATTTTCCGAACTCCTAAGCGGTTTATAAATTGCTTATAACTGTATGTTGATCTCGGAATTATTTAAATTGTCAAGTCGATAAAAATTGCTAATTTCCTTGAGATCCTTCCAAAAAATAATCTGTAGTAAATTATATACGAATTTAAATTGATTTCATATAATTTACTAAAATAAATAAAACTCGACTAAAATGGCTGGCGGTAAAAAGCAGAAAGGCTCCCCCCATACTAGTCTTGCGAGTTTATATCAACAGAAAAATACGATTTTGACCAACGTTGCAAGAATAAGGCGATCTAATAAAGAAAAAACAATTTCATTTAATCAAAATGAATTACAGTGTCGCCTAGAGATTCTGAATTTATATATTGAAGATGCGATGGATATTCAGTCAGAAATCGACATTTTAGATCCATCAAATGATGAAAGGGCCGATTTGGAAAATTTATGTGTTTCAAATAAAAGCATGCTTATGGCGTATTTAGCTCCAAGAGCACATAGCCTTTCTGACACCACTATTGTCAGTCATCATAAACGACTTCCAAGTATGAAGTTGGCCAAATTTTCCGGAAAATATTCTGAGTACAAAAATTTTATAAGTTTATTTGAGAGTCTGGTAGATAGCGATCCGACTCTGACTGAAATTGAGAAATTTAATCATTTGATTTCTTGCTTATCAGACGAAGCGCTAGGCACAGTAAAAGCCTATCAGATAAGTGATCAAAATTATTCCAAGGCTTTGCAAAGTTTAAAAAAGATTTACGACAATCCCTGTGTGATATTTTTTGATAATATTAGAAGATTATTTGATTTACCGGATATGTCAAAGCCGTCTGCAACAGGCTTGAGAAGCATGATTGATACCGTGTCGGCCATATATGGCTCACTTTTATCAATAGGTGACGACAAAGCAATAACTAATGCAGTAATTATTCATTTAGTGATGAAAAAAGTAGACCCCCTCACTAGATCGAAATGGGAAGAGCAACTTGATTAGAAGAAGTAATTGTGAGACAGCTTTGAATAGAAGATTCCATCACATTTCGGCTGAAGAAGCTTCAAGTTCAAAAACAAATTCTAATGTTAATAATACAAAAAAAAGTCGCCATATTCATGCCAGGTCGAAACCCAACAGACCCCGGCAAAATGCCTATTTTGTAAATCGATACAACATTTTATGTCAAACTGCCCTTCATTTGCGGCAATGCCAGTGCAACAACGATTCGATTTTGTTAAAGGCGTTCCTGCCTGTATTAATTGTTTAAAAAAGGGACACACAGTGACAAAATGTAAATCATCAAAGTGTCGCGTTTGTGGTCGCTCTCACCATACATTATTACACATATACGCTGCAAGTAATGCACAATCATTAAGTGTAAATAGCTCTGAGTCTAATGAACCAACTACTTCAAGGGCGTTTGTTAATCATTCATCTTCTGAAAAAGATAATGTTATTCTAGCCACAGCTTTAGTTAAGGTTAGAAATAAATGCGGCCAATACGTTTTGGCGAGGGCTTTACTACGCTCCGGTTCGCAGGTAAACTTTGTGACTGAGGAGCTATCACAGTGGCTACAATTACAAAAAGAGGAAAGAAATCACAGTCTCATTGGCATTGGTAAAAGTAATTCTTCTGCCAAATACAAATTTCAGGCTACGGTAAAATCTCGAATGAATTCCCATGAATTCTCATCAGAATTCTGGATTCTGAGGTCGATTTCGAATTATCAACCAGATCATATTATTTCTACCAATAATTGGAACTTGTCTAGGAACATAGAGCTAGCTGATCCATATTTTCATAAACCGTAGAAAATAGATATGTTGATCGGCGCTGAGATTTTCTTCGAATTATTATGCGTTGGTCAAATCAAACAGAATCCTAACATTCCAACATTGCAAAAGGCGTTACTAGGTGGGATTGTCTCAGGAAAATATAAAGAATTAAAAGACTGTAAGGTGAGATCATGCCATATAAGTTCACTGAAAGAAGAAGAAAGTTCACTAGATTGTGTAGTTCGTTGTTTTTGGGAGTTAGAAGAAATTTCAAGAGAGACAAATATTATGTCGATAGAACAACAGCAATGTGAGATGAAGTTTCAGAATTCTGTTACGAGAATTTCTTCAGGTAAATTTAAAGTGGCGCTACCATTTAAAACAGATCCAAAATCTTTTGGTCTTTCCTTTGAAACTACTAAAAGGCGTTTTTTATCTTTAGAACGTCGGTTATCAAAGGACACAAAAACTAAAGAAATGTATAATGCATTCATGAAAGAATACGTCAATTTAGGGCATATGTCTATTGCAGGCAATAAAGTTCCCGATACTTTTCATAATTTCATACCACATCAGTGTGTACTACGCCCGCAAAGTTCTACTACTAAGCTTCGGGTGGTTTTCGATGCTTCTTGTAAGACGTCTACTCAACCTTCTCTAAATGATCTACTAATGATCGGCCCTACGATTCAAGAAGAATTATATTCTACGCTACTTCGATTTAGAATGCATAAATACGCAATTACGGTTGACAATGAGAAAATGTACCGTCAAGTGTTAATTGACGAGGCCGACCGGAATTTTCAACTAATATTATGGCGTGAAAATCCGTCTCAAAATCTTGAAATATACAAATTAAATACAGTGACTTATGGCACTTCATCAGCTTCATTTTTGGCAATACGATGCCTTACATATTTAAGCGAACTATTCCAAAATTCATTACCGATCGGATTTGACATTATCAAAAAAGATTTTTATCTCGATGATTTATTGACTGGTGCCGATTCAGTTGGCGAACTCAGTACAATTAGGTCTCAAGTCACAGAAATACTACAATCTGCCGGCTTGAACCTTACAAAATGGGTTTCCAATTACAATCGGCAAGCTCGTTCGTCTATGTTAGAAAGGTCTATCCAGATAGATCCCGATCTTACGAAAACTTTAGGCACTTATTGGCATCCGAAGAATGATGTTTTCAAATATCATTTAGATGATTCGTTTTATAATCTTAAAGCAACGAAACGTGTTGAGGGTGGGGTAGTAGTGTATTTTTATATTTAATTGTCTTATGTTACTTTATTTTATGTTTATTTTATTTTGGTTACTTTATGTTTATTTTATGTTTATGTTTATTGTATTTTGGTTGTGGTAAAATGTGCTGACTGGAAGGTCGTGCTAGAAAAATATTGCATATACAGGGTTGGTTTATTGAGTAGTAACCCAGTTGCCATATCATTAAGTTTGGCAAAAGTTTAGCTGAACAAAGAGATATTTTAAATTCTCTCTAGTCGTTTGTGCATGCGCAAGAAAGTGCATTAAGTTTCAAGGCCAAAACAAAAGATCGCTGACCTGAGCATTTTTTTTTGTATGATTAAGAAAAGAGTGCTAATGATGCGTTAACCAGCGGTATATGTTTTTTCTATGTGTGTTTTGTTAGTAGTTGGTATATTCGTTACGTTAAGCTAGGTAATTTAAAAATAAATTATTAAAATACGATTCTTAGTGAAATAGTCAGCTAAACGTTAAGTGGTTAAGTCTTGGTGGTTTTTGTAATTCCTCCCAGGAAATAAATATTTTAAATAAAAAAATAAATAAAAATTAATAAAGATAAGCCTGTAAGTATTATAACACAAAAGTGAAGAATATAGATTTAGGACAAAATATAAAAAAGGTTTATAAATTTATTAATAATAGAAATATAGCGGTGGTGAACGAAGAAACAAAAGTTAAAGCGAATTTTCTCGAAGGTGAAAATTAATATATTTGGAGGCGAGCCATAAGTCCCACAGTTTAAGTAGAGCCCGACTGGAACAACAAAACCGTAAGCCGTGATTTATTTATGAAATAAGGTAACATATTTTTTAAGATAATTTTCATTTTATAAAGTATAAGTTCTAGTCATCGCCAAAAAAAGAACTTTGTGGGAATTATCCGCAAAGAGCTTCGGAACAAATAAGTCTCCATTTAGTGATCCACGCTATTTAGCAGGTATTTCAACCCCACAAAACATAGATTTTAGTCACCACGGAAAGGCACCCAGTTGGACGAACTAGATAAATTTGCCATAAACTGTTCTTAGGTTTAGAGATTAGGTTAACGAATAAGTAGTAAATTAAGAAAAGAAGTATCCATTAGATTTGTTTAGTTACCTGATAACAAGGGGTCGTTCTAAGTAGAAAAAAAAAGTTATTTGCGTTGGTCTTTACGGGCAAAAAATTTCTTTAAATATTGTATTACATAAAACCGTCCTTCAGAGAGCTCTTTTAGGGATAGCGTAAATCGTATTAAGAATATTCAGGCTTAGAAGTGTTGCCTGTTCTTGGGAATAAACTGGTACGATCCTTTTGTTTTTCATTGTTTGATTTATTTTGTTTTCCTTTCACAGGGAAATTCAATCAATTCCAGAACAAATCTAGTGTTGTCGAATTTTGTTTGTTTTTTTTATACGTTATTTTTAAAATTGTAATTGTTTATTTTTTTTTATTTTTGTGTTTTTTTGTCTTTACATATTCATTTTAAGTCTGCGACAGCATTGTAAATTTTTTTTGTGTAAACTTTTTTTTTTGTATTAATAAGAATTTAAACTTTATATAATAAAAATGTAAATGGCAGTGTACATAATGTCTTTGGATTGTTAAAATTTATTTATAAGGATTTTAGGTATCAAAGTCATGACAGACAGAGTGGAATGAATCGTTGGTAAGTTGTTGGTAAATTAAAATGGTCATGGGGTCATTTATAATGGTTAAAAAAATGGCATAGGTACGGTTTGGGCAAGGACGCATCTGGGTTTTTACAGCCGCCCCAGTTCATAGGAGGTTCTGGTGGTATACTGTTTTTGTAATCTAAGGTTATTATATCCTAAATTTTCAGAAAATTATTTTTTTTATTGTTCGAAAGTATTAGGTGGTCCGGGTTGAGAAACCACCCCAATAGGAGACGTGAGCTAGTCGGCTACCCTACTACCACCTAATGCAGAAGTTTCGTAACAGTAAAAATGACGCCAAAATTAAAACCAGGAAAACCCATATTCAATAAACTTTAATATTTAAGGAATAAAAGCATATACTACTAGTCCAACTTAGAGGAAAATAAGCACTCAAATTGTGGATTAGACGCTAGGCTGCTATTCGTTAAATAGAACTTAAAATCCAAAATACAGTTTAATTATAATTGCATATACCAAAGAGGAAAAGTAACAGTAGTGGCCAAACTATGAGGTTTGATCGCATTATCGAACTATTTCGTAAGATTCCTAAAGATTATGTCCTAATCGAAACGTATTAGTTGCATAATCTGGAAGATATATAGAGTAAATTGAATCCTATAAGCGAATAGTTGTTATAGTTGTTCAAGAGTTTTCTAGTATAGTATACCAGCCACGGAACCTATTATAATAGGAATTGCGTCAATTACTTTACCAACAACCAACCAATTATCTTGAAAAACTTTATAATAATGAAATTAACAGTAAATAAAGTCTCTGTCCATGATTTGAGAACTGAAATCCTTGTCTTAAAAGTATTGTGTGTCTATTATTTAGAATTGTTAATCAAAACGAGTTGTGTACTGTTTTTTTTTTTGTGGTGAATGTATTGTAAACTATTACCTTTAAGCATTCAAGATAAAGAAAGATTTTTTTTTTCAAACATAATCACATATATATTGGCACTTAGTGTCGAAAATATAGTTACATTTTAGGGAATAAATTTTAGAGTATAAATTATTTTAAATTATCAGTGTTGTCTCCACCATCCAGTGTAGTAAATTAGAATCCACACAATTAATACCCCAAATACTAACTCACATATAAACAGCCGATTAGAAACACCGGGAACAGCAGCTGGGAAATCTACTGGAACTATTCCAAATAGTACCACTTCTCATCCGTTGCCTAACCTTTCATATCCACCCCCTTTGTTTCGTCGAGCAAATGATCAGACATCAAAAAATAGTGCCGGAGAATATGCCAATATAATCAGAGACATGATCAAAGAATCAAACGCCGAATATCGTTCCGATCTGGAGAAAAACCTTGAGCTGAAAATAGAAAACAGCTTGAGAACGGGATTTACAGAGATGCTGAAAGAAATTCAAAAAATTGCCAAAATAAACCGATCATCAGACGGCTCTTCAGAAATTATGGAAGATAAAGAAAAGAGACATAGAAATGAGCCAACAGAAGCAGAAATCGATGAAACCCTTGTTCACCACATAATGCCAAGAAGACTGGAATTTAAATTAGTGATACATCTTCAAATGGAAACGTTCCGCATAACCAACCACCAAATTCAAATCGACAAATATCGTCCATAAGAATAGATAAGTGGGACGTAGCTTTCGACGGAAATACCGATAATCTTAACATTGAAGATTTTATTTTTCGTGTTGAGTACCTTCAACAACACCATGGATGTCCTTGGATAGAAATTATGGGAGACTTTCATAGATTATTAAAAGGAGAAGCAAAAGAATGGTATTGGTCAATAATTCGAGAGAAGGATATAAGAAACTGGTCAGAATTAAAGGAAGCTCTATTACAAGAATATAGGTCGAATAGGAGCGAATATGAGTTTATGCGCGATTTGGAGGAGCGACGTCAACGTCCTGGTGAGTCAATTGACTCATATTTTTCAGCTATTAGGAAGTTGAGAGCTCGGTTAAAAACACCATTACCGGAACCGGAAGTCATTCGCATTATTAAAAGAAATCTGCGAACAAACCTCTCACAAATATTGTACTCTATGAAAATATATACAGTTGAACAGCTACGAGATGAATGTAAAGAAATTGAGAGAAATTATTTAAAAAAAGAACACTTTGTAACGGGACCAGCTTCACGATTTGCACACCCAAGGCGACCAGTTGATGAAATATATGAAGATCAACCGGAATTAGGCAACAGTGAGCAAATAGATGCAATTAGAATCACCCGGAATCCTAACAACAAGCCACAAAATGATCAAACTACCGTTATATGTTGGGACTGTCGCGCTCATGGTCATTCTTTTACTGATTGCCCATCAAGTCAAAGAAATTTATTTTGTTATAGATGCGGTAAAGTTGGTGTTACGAGGGCTGCTCTATATATTTCTGGCCTAATAGTGAAAATGCGAATATTTATAATCAAAAATGGTTTTATTGTTTTTCAAAGTATTCTCCAGCATGATTTATACATTTTTGCATGCGCTCAAACCAGTTGTCGAAGCACTTTTTCCACTCCGATTGAGACACCTCTAAAACATGGTTTTTGAACACTTCAACAGCTTCTTCTGGCGACGAAAATAGTTGCCCACGCATTTTTTTCTTGATGTGCGGAAACAAGAAGAATTCATTAGGTGCCAAGTCAGGGCTGTACGGCGGATGACCCATTAATTCGACGTTTTGGCCGGTCAAAAACGCTCTGGTTTGAGCCGATGTGTGAGAGCTCGCATTGTCATGGTGAAGAATGATTCGTCTTCTCTTGTTGGTTTTTCGAATTCCTCCGATGACTTCAGGCAAACAAATTGTAGTGTACCACTCAGAAGTGACCGTCCTACGTTGCTCAAGCGGAACAGTCGCCACATGACCAGTTTTGCCGAAGAAACAGGCGACCATTTGCTTCGAAGTGCTTCTTCCACGAACAACTTTCGTTGGATTTTGCTCGTCTTTGAAAACCCACACGGTCGATTGTTGTTTCGTTTCGGGCTCATACGCATAGATCCATGATTCGTCACCTGTGGCGATCTTATAAACGTCTTTTGAAGCACCGCAATCGTATTTTTGCAACATTTCTTTGCACCAATCGACACGAGCCTTTTTTTGAGCCACTTTCAAATTGTGTGGGATCGAACGAGAACAAACCTTGTTTACGGCCAGGTGTTCATGCAGTATCGAATGTATGCTGGTGGAAGTAATGTCCAAGGATGTCTCTATCTCTCAGTATGTCGCATGTCGATCTTGCATTATGAGTTCAGGCACGGCATCAATGTTCTCTGGCACAACAGCCGTTTTTGGGCGACCTTCACGGAATTCGTCTTTGAGCGAGCTTCGGCCACGATTAAATTCATTATACCAATTTTTCACAGTGCTATAGGATGGTGCTTCATCGCCATACAGAGATTTAAGTTCATCAATGCACTCTTGTAATAATCCACGTCGAAAGTTGTGAAAAATGACGGCACGAAAATGTTCACGAGTTAATTCCATTTTTTTCTATATTAATTTTTTCAAGTCAATGTAAACAACACAAATAATGGTCATACGTCAAAACGTTTTGAGTAAGATTATGCTTAAAAATGACAAACTTTCCAATGGAAATGTCAGATTGCACTTGGCAGCACTTAGTGTTGCCAGGCCAGAAATATATATAGCAGCCCTCGTATTAACCCTAAATGTTCAAAATGTTTGGAAAACACGATGAGGAGTGTGTCAAAGACGGGAGAGTCACGCTTCACTCAAACTCCCGATATAATATAAAAGATGTTGAGGTACAGGTAAACTTAAATAATCCAGCTAGTCGGAAGTCATCAGAAAAGGAATTGAGAGTAATAAACAGGGAATGTAAGCAAAATATTAATAAATTAGAAAACAAGAAATCTTCAAACAACCCAAAAGATTTAAAATTGGCGTATGAAGAAAAATTAAGTAATTATTACAGTGTAAGGAATAGAATTTTTAGTGAGGAAGTAGAAAAAAATAGAGTAAACCGGATAAGAAAAGTTAGAGATAAATTTAAAAAGAAAAAGAATTTGTACCGGGAAATAGTATCGTCTGTGCGCCTGTGTAATGCTGTAAACACTAAAGCGGGAAAAGACCCACACATTTGCACACATTAGATTAGGAGAGATAAGTGTTGAAGGTTTGTTAGATTCTGGAGCTTCTATAAGTATATTAGGTAACAATTGCCATGAGATTGTGAATAAGTTGGAATTAGATATAGATCCAGTTTTCATGAATATTAAAACAGCCGGAGAAAAGAACATAGCGTTTTGGGGAAAATTAGAGTACCAGTTCTTTTTAGAGATCAGAATAGATTGATTGAATTTTATTTATGTCCTGATTTAAAGCAAGAAGCTTATTTGGGAGTCGATTTTTGGAAAGCATTCAACTTGGCCCCTGAAATATTCCGTAATGAAGAGATTAATGTTGACAAGCTGGCAGAAAACTATAAACTTGATACAGAAAAGGTGGAACAACACAACTTATCAGAGAAGGAGATGAAACAGTTAGAAGATATAAAACATAAATTTCGAACATTTGAGCAACATGGGTTAGGTAGAACCAATTTGGAAAGCCACAAAATCGAACTTGTAGAGGGAGCTACCTCGTTTAAAGATAGGTGTTATCCTGTATCACCTGCGATACAAGAGTTAATGGATGCCGAAGTGGACAAAATGATACAAATATGAGTAATAGAAGAGTCGTAGCCCATGGTGCAACCGATGTACACTGGTGAGGAAACCTGGAAAAAAATAGACTCTGTCTGGATGCGAGAAAACTCAACGAGTGAACGATTAAAGATGCTTATCCCATACAAAATATCGAGGCAATCCTGAGTAGATTGGACGAAACGTACTACATAAGCAGTGTGGACTTAAAGCATGCTTTTTGGCAAATTCCACTGGAAAAGGAATCTAGAATGTACACAGCCTTCACTGTACCAGGTCGGCCTTTATATCAGTACACAGTGATGCCATTTGGTCTATGTAACGCGCCGCAAAGACTGTGTATAGTCATGGACAAAGTAATTCCGCAGGAGCTTAAGTCAAACGTGTTTGTCGACTTGGATGATTTATTAATTATATCTGCTGACTTTGAAAGTCATCTAATATTATTAAATAAGGTGGCAGAATGCCTTACTAGAGCTAATTTAACAATCGGATTAAAAAAATCTCGTTTCTGCTTTAAAGAACTAAGATATTTAGGCTTTATTGTAGGAGGTGGAATAATGAGAACTGACCCAGAAAAAAATCGAGGCAATAAAACAAATACCCTTACCTAAATCTGCAAGAGAAGTTCGCAGCTTCTTAGGCACAGCGGGATGGTATCGCCGTTTCATCCAAAATTTTTCATCATTAACAGCACCACTCACAGATCTAATAAGGAAAGGTTCAAAATTTACAATAACCCAAGAAGCAAAGGATAGTTTCAACAAGTTAAAACAAGCATTAACATCAGCACCGGTTTTAACCCATCCGGATTTTAAAAAACGATTTTATGTCCACTGTGACGCCTCTAGTTACGGAGTGGGAGCTGTTCTTTTCCAAAAGGATGAACAAAAGAATGAAAACCCGATAGCTTTTTTTCAATGAAGTTAAACGCAGCGCAGAAGAATTACAGTGTAACTCAAAAGAAATGCTTAGCCGCAGTCTTAGCTATTAAAAGATTTCGACCATATATTGAATTAATGCCATTCACGGTTATTACAGATCATGCCAGTTTGAAATGGCTTATGTCCCTGAAAGATTTGAATGGCAGATTAGCTCGATGGGCTCTCCAGTTGCAAAGCTACGACTTCAGTATTGAACATCGTAAAGGGTCGGAAAATATTGTTGCAGACACATTGTCCCGAGCAGTAGAAGAGATAAGTTTTGCTCCAGAAGAAATAGTTGGATTCGAAACTAATGAGTTTGAGTCAGACGAATATAAAGACTTAAAGGACACCATCAGCCGAAATCAAGATAAGCTTCCTGATCTAAAAGTTGAGAACGGGTTAATATTTAAAAAACTAAGTAGTGCATCAGACACTGACGTTGAAGAATTTAAATGGAAGGTATGGATTGCGAGTTCGATAACTCATGAATTAATTAGGTTAGCACACGAACCAGCTGAAAAATCGCACGGAGGAGTAAGAAAAACACTTCAATTCTTACGAACGAAGTTCTATTGGCCAAACATGGTTGTCCAAGTTAAAAATTTTGTAAACAATTGCATAAAGTGCAAAGAATGCAAATCAGTAAATGTCCGATTAGCACCTGGAATAGGAAATGAAGTAATTACCGATCGTCCGTTCCAGAAATTATATATTGACTTTCTAGGCAAGTACTCTCGGTCAAAAACTGGAAATGCTTATATTTTTGTTGTGGTGGATCACCTAACGAAGTTCGTATTTCTCAAAGCTATGAGAGAAGCTACATCAAAAAACGTCATTAAATTCAGCAGATCAAGTTTTCCATAATTTCGGGGTACCCGAAACAATTCACTCAGACAATGGTCAGCAGTTTATATCTAAAGAATTTAGCCAAATGATAAAAGATTAAAAAATAAACCATATGCGAACTGCTGTTCATGCGCCCCAATCTAATGCAGCAGAGAGAGTAAACCAAAGCATTTTAGCAGCTATTAGAGTATATTTGCAAGATGATCAAAGAGAGTGGGACTTGAACCTTACATCTATTGAATTGGCCTTAAGAAACTCGGTGCATTCGGCAATAGGAGTTAGTCCATTCATGGCTTTGTTTGGGCATAATATGTTTACATCAGGTGCTGATTATAAATTGGCCAGGAAATTAAAATCTTTAGATGATAGTGACATGACTTGCTTAGAAGATAAAGATTAATTCGAGAAACTATTAAGGAGAACATGCACAAACAATATGAGAAAAGTGCAATTAAATATGATAGGGAAGCAAGGATGATTCGTTTTGTTCCAGGGCAAGAAGTTTTCAAACACAATTTTGTATTATGTAATTTTAGTAAAAATATCAATGCCAAATTCTGTAAGAAATTTTCAAAGTGTCGAGTATTGAGAGTATTAGGAAACAATATGTATGAACTAGAAACGCTAAACGGGTTACCTATAGGAGTGTATCATGCAAAGGATATTAAACAATAGGTTGAAAAAGGGAACAGTGCAATAGAAAGGTATTATTGGAGAAAAGGCAATATTAGACGTAATTTATGTTACTTACTAGTGCAATATTTTTTTTAGGATAGGTATATAGTGAGTAAGCTGAATTCGTATATTTGTGTTGATTATTTTCCAATTTTTACACCTAGTACTGTGTCCATGTTATGTCCTTGCTGTGATGTAAATGTTTTCTGATAGTACCTGGTATATAGAAACAATTTTAAATGAGATGGAACATTTTGTACAAATATAGTAATAGCACAAACAAACGAGAAGCCAATGATATGCCCGGCTAACTCAAATTGTTGGGATATGTGGGTGTAGCCTACGTTGAGCGCCTCTTATATAAAATAATGCTCTAAGGTGTAAAGAAACAAATTTATGCTGGATGAAGTGAAATAAAAAAATTTAGGCACCCGTCACACTGTCATTTCTGCGATTATCCGTGAAATAACAGAGTTTTGTTGAGGGTGGGGTAGTAGTGTATTTTTATATTTAATTGTCTTATGTTACTTTATTTTATGTTTATTTTATTTTGGTTACTTTATGTTTATTTTATGTTTATGTTTATTGTATTTTGGCCGTGGTAAAATGTGCTGACTGGAAGGTCGTGCTAGAAAAATATTGCATATACATGGTTGGTTTATTGAGTAGTAACCCAGTTGCCATATCATTAAGTTTGGCAAAAGTTTAGCTGAACAAAGAGAAATTTTAAATTCTCTGTAGTCGTTTGTGCATGCGCAAGAAAGTGCATTAAGTTTCAAGGCCAAAACAAAAGATCGCTGACCTGAGCATTTTTTTTTGTATGATTAAGAAAAGAGTGCTAATGATGCGTTAACCAGCGGTATATGTTTTTTCTATGTGTGTTTTGTTAGTAGTTGGTATATTCGTTACGTTCAGCTAGGTAATTTAAAAATAAATTATTAAAATACGATTATTAGTGAAATAGTCAGCTAAACGTTAAGTGGTGAAGTCTTGGTGGTTTTTGTAATTCCTCCCAGGAAATAAATATTTTAAATAAAAAAATAAATAAAAATTAATAAAGATAAGCCTGTAAGTATTATAACACAAAAGTGAAGAATATAGATTTAGGACAAAATATAAAAAAGGTTTATAAATTTATTAATAATAGAAATATAGCGGTGGTGAACGAAGAAACAAAAGTTAAAGCGAATTTTCTAGAAGGTGAAAATTAATATATTTGGAGGCGAGCCATAAGTCCCACAGTTTAAGTAGAGCCCGACTGGAACAACAAAACCGTAAGCCGTGATTTATTTATGAAATAAGGTAACATATTTTTTAAGATAATTTTCATTTTATAAAGTATAAGTTCTAGTCTGTGGCATCGCCAAAAAAAGAACTTTGTGGGAATTATCCGCAAAGAGCTTCGGAACAAATAAGTCTCCATTTAGTGATCCACGCTATTTAGCAGGTATTTCAACCACACAAAACATAGATTTTAGTCACCACGGAAAGGCATCCAGTTGTACGAACTAGATAAATTTGCCATAAACTGTTCTTAGGTTTAGAGATTAGGTTAACGAATAAGTAGTAAATTAAGAAAAGAAGTATCCATTAGATTTGTTTAGTTACCTGATAACAAGGGGTCGTTCTAAGTAGAAAAAAAAAGTTATTTGCGTTGGTCTTTACGGGCAAAAAATTTCTTTAAATATTGTATTAGATAAAACCGTCCTTCAGAAAGCTCTTTTAGGGATAGCGTAAATCGTATTAAGAATATTCAGGCTTAGAAGTGTTGCCTGTTCTTGGGAATAAACTGGTACGATCCTTTTGTTTTTCATTGTTTGATTTATTTTGTTTTCCTTTCACAGGGAAGTTCAATCAATTCCAGAACAAATCTAGTGTTGTCGAATTTTTTTTGTTTTTTTATACGTTATTTTTAAAATTGTAATTGTTTATTTTTTTTTCTTTTTTTATTTTTGTGTTTTTTTTGTCTTTACATATTCATTTTAAGTCTGCGACAGCATTGTAAATTTTTTTGTGTAAACTTTTTTTTTTGTATTAATAAGAATTTAAACTTTATATAATAAAAATGTAAATGGCAGTGTACATAATGTCTTTGGATTGTTAAAATTTATTTATAAGGATTTTAGGTATCAAAGTCATGACAGACAGAGTGGAATGAATCGTTGGTAAGTTGTTGGTAAATTAAAATGGTCATGGGGTCATTTATAATGGTTAAAAAATGGCATAGGTAGGGTTTGGGCAAGGACGCATCTGGGTTTTTACAGCCACCCCAGTTCATAGGAGGTTCTGGTGGTATACTGTTTTTGTAATCTAAGGTTATTATATCCTAAATTTTCAGAAAATTATTTTTTTTATTGTTCGAAAGTATTAGGTGGTCCGGGTTGAGAAACCACCCCAATAGAAGACGTGAGCTAGTCGGCTACCCTACTACCACCTAATGCAGAAGTTTCGTAACAAACGTAACATATTATCTGTTGCGGCAAGACTTTTCGATCCCCTCTGACTTTTGTGCCCTTTAGTAATTAAAGCAAAAGTTCTTCTTCAAGAACTTTGGCTAATGAAACTGGATTGGGATGAATCGATTCCTACTCATCTTGACACTTCGTGGGAAAATTTGAAAACAAATTTAATACAAATTGATCGTGTAGAAATTCCCAGATATGTCTTAACCACTTCCAGAAGTAAATGTCAAATCCATGGGTTTTCCGATGCCTCAATGCGAGCTTACGGCTGCTGCATTTTTATCCGGAGTAGAGCTCCTGGCAAGAATTCTTGTCGATTGCTAACGGCAAAGTCAAAAGTTGCTCCTCTGAAGAATAAGTCTCTCCCGAGACTTGAGTTATGCGCAGCACATTTACTGGCCAAGTTGTGGTCTAAAATAAAACCTATGATGTCGTTTGAGATCGAAAACGTACTTTTTTGGACAGATTCCGAAATTACATTGTACTGGATTAAAACTCATCCATCAACACTGGCTACATTTGTATCAAATCGAGTTGCAGAAATCCAAGAACTATCAGACCAAGTCACTTGGAAACATGTTCCATCTAAGGAAAATCAAGCTGATATAGTTTCAAGAGGATGTAATGTGGAGGAATTAATAGACTCAATTTGGTTCAATGGTCCGAAGTTTCTCGTCAAAGAAATACAAGAGTGGCCAGTTAACACTCATTTTACGTTGACCGCCGAAGAAGAGTCGCTAGAAAAAAGGAAAACGAATGTATTTCTCACAGTAAGCGAATTATATTCAAAGGTTGCTCGAAAATTATTTGACATATACAAAAATGATTGGAGTATTTACATATGTTTTTCGTTTTCTTGACATTGCTCGAGGTAACAAATGTCGCAACTTAGCAATTCCTACAACGAAGGAAATGAACTGGACTTTTCTACAGCTAATTGAGTTCTTTCAGAAGCTTGAATATGCTAAAGAACTGGTAAAGTTAAGTAAGTCACAAGTTCTGCCTTCTAAATTGCAAAAACTAAGTCCATTTGTTCATAAATTTAAAGACGAACATCGTTCATTTTCACTACTTGGAGTTGGTGGGCGGTTGCTAAACGCACCAATTGCGTATGATCCTAAATTCCCTCTTTTGATGCAGAAAAATTGCATTTTATGACACTTTATTTGCGACACTTACACTTGAATAATTGTCATGCAGGGGAGAAGGCATTAGTATCTCTTTTGCAAGATAAAATTTGGCTAATAAATGCCAGAGAATAGTGCAGAAGAATAGTTCATAGGTGTTGAATTGTCACTGATTTATCTTCAAATTCTTTTATTCTTTGTCTTCAAAGGTTTGTCGGCAGAAGAGGTCTCCCAGAGCGGATTTACTGCGACAACGCCACCAATTTTGTCGGCGTCAGCCGAGAGCTACTGAAGCTACGAGACGCAATGCGCAGCCATGCCAGCGAATTGGAGCTGTTTGCTGGCAACAAAGGGATCAGCTTCCAGTTCATTCCACCACGTGCACCACACTTCGGCGGTCTATGGGAGGCGGCCGTGAAGTCTGCCAACGGTCTGCTGCTCAGAAAAATAGGGGTAGTAGTTTTAACCTTAGAGGAGCTACAGACGGTTCTGGTCCAGGTGGAAGCCGTACTGAACTCCAGGCCAATCGCCCCCATCAGCAACGATCCCAACGACGGCGGCGCGCTAACTCCGGGGCATCTGCTAATAGAAGAGAGCCTACTTGCGCTGCCGCAAGAATCGCGTCAACGTGCTGCAAGAGATGGCGACTTACCTGCGCAACCAAGCAGAGGTTCTGGCAATCTTGGGAGAAAGATTACGTCCGCAGCCTCCAAGTGAAGACCAAATGGGCAGACGTAAAAATAGATCTCGCCGTAGGCAAGCTCGTCGTCGTTCACGAGGTCAATATGCCTCCAATGCAGTGGTTGACAGGCCGAGTTCAGGCGGTATCCCAAGGCGCCGACGGCAGAGTGAGAGTAGTCGAAGTGAAGACTAAAAACGGTGTTCTTAAACGACCCATCCACAAGCTGGCACTACTTCCAATGGATTGAAGACCGTTGCTCCTTCAATGGGGCCGGTGTTTAGTCATATGATATGATATGGAAAATGTAAATGTCATTTTGCTGGGGAAATTTACTTTAAATCTGTTATATTTAAGTTAGTCTAAGAAACCATTATTAAATAAATAATCATTGTTGAACTACGAATAATACCGACCGGTCGTGTACAAATTATTAAAGCGAGAATTATAGTAGCCATTTTAGAGTACAGTTTCTTAATTAACATATTCGATTTTTTTATACTCTAATTCCTTAAAAAATATTAAGGAAAAACAGCAAACTTATTTAATTAATTAAGTGATGTGACAACGGGTATGTCAGATTTTATATAAAAAAATACAGGAAAAAGCGAAATATTTTTTGCATGTAATTTGACGTCCGTGAGTTTAACCACAGTGCACTTTTTTACCACACATTGTCTGTAAAGAAATAAAAATTGTTACATCACTTTCAATAATTGTTTTTTATCTATACTTACAGTTGGTCCATTAGTATGCGCAGCTTTTAGTTCCATTTTCACAGGTATGTCGTTCTCCAGTATTCCACTGGGCACTTTGTTACACACATTGCCTCTAAAGAAACAAAAATTTGTATATCCCTTTTAAAATTTGTTTTTTATTTATATTTTCAGATTTTTCACTATACTTACAGTTGGTCCAGGAGCAAGTGCCATGAAAACTACTTACCAATCAAGTCCTTTCATTTAAACTCCTTTTTGATGAGCAACAGCTATATAATAATAACTTAATTATGTTTTATTTTTCATTACAGCTAACACTTACCCTTTATGGATCAGCAATATTATATTTGGAGTATACAAATTCTTTAATTTCAAAACTATTTAATTTTTTATGGTAAATAAAAAAAAAATTTTGTTTACATTTTGATATCATATGTTTGCTTAGGTAATGTATAGTGGTTGTCTTTTTCTTATTGTTTTTGAGGATGCCATTGTTTATTATCTTTCTCATAAAAAGGGGTTAACTACAGATGATAAACCGTTTTAACAATCGTCAAAGTGTCATATCTGATTATATCTGTGCTCAAGAAAGTCACAAACAAGGTGTATTTATTTACTAGGTGAATTAGCACGTCAGCTTTATGAAAGACTATTGGAAAGAACACAGCATGTTAAAGTATGGATATTTTATGCTAAATTTGAATTAACAGCTCAATTAGCAGAAGAAAATGAGGACATGAATGTACGTTTGGTGCGTAGATACTTTACGTCAACTGTGTGATAAAGAATCTAGAGTTTTACTTCTTGAAGCTTGGCGTGATTTTGAGCGAGAATCTGGAGACCAGGTGAGTTTGGGAAAATATCATGGAAAAAATGCCCAGACGTGTAAAAAAGAGGCAAAAGTTAATTTCAGAATCTGGTGTTGAAGAAGGATGGGAAGAAGTGTTCGACTATATATTTCCCGAAGATGAAATGGCTAGAGCTAATCTTAAACTTTTAGCGGCTGCCAAAATGTGGAATAAACTTAAATATAATAGTGATAATGTAACAGAAAACCAAACAAATGTGAAAATGAATTGTGATGGAAATGCTAAATCTGGATATGAAAATGTGCATAAAGAACCGGAAAATGTGACTTATAGTTCACCTAATAGAATGTCATTACATATATATGTATGTTTTACCTTTTCTTTGATTTCAATAATTGAATAAATGTGTATGTATGTATCTATTTTTGTATTTTTAAGATACCACATAAAGTGTATTGAAGGGCAGGGGGAAAATTTTAATGGGCGCTTTTTTAATCGTCTTTGAGATATATTTCACTCTAAGAGGTAACTGGCCCTTTTTTTAATTTGGCACTGCGGAAAATAGCTTTTTCTATCAAAATTTCAATGTTCACTTTACTAATGCAAAATCTACTTTCTATATATGTTTGGAACGATTTTCCGTCATCCCTTGTCAATTTTGGTTTGGAGTCAAACCAGTTTCGGCTAGTTGCCATCTTCAGTGCCATTTTTATCGTTCCAAACATATATATGTCGGAAAAACAAATCAACAAACAATCTACTTTCTGTTTTAAATTTAATTTAAAATCTCTTTTTTAAATATTTTTGGTGGTCCTGAAAAGGACCGATTGGTGTTTGATGGCGATGTTTAGTCAGCTGCAGTTTAATATATTCCCGTGTTTTTGGAACGTCCTGCAGTGCACTTGGAACGTCAATCGCTTGGTTTGCCTGAAGAAGCTTAAATTTTAAGTCCCTATTTTCGGCTTCCAATTGGCGAATTTATGCTCGATAATTTTTCATTGTCGTGTCAAAAATTGATGGGCTGCAAACGAAAGAGCAAAGACAATTAAATTTTATCAATACTAATTGATTATTTTATATATATGTACATATATATTATTATTATAAACTTAAGAAATAAAATGCACAAATAGCAAAACTAAATAAGTAAATAAAATAATAAATAAGTACTTGTAAATAAAATATTTATATTTAGATTCACTTACTCAGGTTGGGATTCTTTTTTTTTAAAGGTTGTTCGGCAGACCTTGAAGCCGCAGTAGTTGTCAGTTCTTTGACGGTAAAGAAACGCAACCCATGCTGCGAAGTGCCCGATGGCGCCAACACGAATGGTACATTAGTATCTATTGGACATAAGGGAACTTCATTTGTATGCATTTCACTAGTGGCCATTGTTTGCATTTCACTAGTATGCATATTCTCCTGCTGTTGTACTACAGGAATAGCCTTGGGCATTAAAAAACGTCGGCTTCCCGCGGTTATAATATGCTCCTTTGAAAAATGATCGATACATATGCGGGTGCTTTTAACAAATTTTTTTTGCACACCTTGCTCCACAGATCTCTTCTTTCTTGGTCTTGTGGAACACTAAAAAATGTACCACTACCAGGACCAAGTTTCTTTCCACACAACGGATAATAACAACGCATGTTTTCAATATTAGGAACAAATTGTATGCACAAATTATGTTGCGTTGGCACAGTTTTTAAACAGTTACTTTTTAGAATTATAATTTTTTTGTACAAATTACAAATTTATTTATAAATTTTGTACAAATTAGAACACGAAATGATAATTTACTTTTTCTTTTTTCTTCACTTTAACTATAACACAAACTATAAAAACACTAAGGCACTTCAATCAATGAGACTTGAATTTAAATGAATTTTTTGATTATTCGTAAACAAAACAAAATAGTTTGACATTAGAATGGTAGCACAAAGGAAAACGAAAATTTAAGCAAAAAATTGTCACATGCACTAGTAATGTCACCTAGTTTAATGAGCCTTGGTCACAAAGTAGTAAACAGAGGTAAAACGACAGTATAGTGAACTTTTTCTCTATCCGTCTCGTTCCCTCAGAGCCTTAGTTTTGTTTTTTATATGTTTTTGTTTTTATATTGATTTTCTTGCCGTGTTTATTTTTGGCGCTATTAAAACTCATATTTTTTGGTAAGTATAAGGGTGAGTTTTTCTTATTTCAATTAAATTGTTATTAAATACATTAAAAAGTGTTAATTTTTGTTATATAAATCGCTCATTTGACACTGTTTTTGCTAACAATAGGTGTGTTCATTTACTTTACTAGTAAAAGTTAGTAACGAGAGAGTAACAAGAAATTTTCCAAAATTACTCTCAAAAATGTGAAAAAGTAAATGAAGGTGATGAGGAGGTAAGTGGGGAAAACGTTTGGGATAACCAAGAGAAAGGAATGGCCGTGGTTATTTTGAAGGAGTCCCTGCGGATTCTAGAGGGTGGGAGGCCGAAGTTAGCGAACACCTGCTAACCGGAATTGAAGTGTGAAAGGGAGTAAGTATGTGGGTAAACAGGTTTCTCTTTTTTCTAAAATCCCCTTTCGGGCCTCTATTATTTTCAATTTTTTTATAGATTTTTTTTCCAAGCCTGGCATACATTTTTTGTAAGTCGGCGTGGAAATACCCAGGTTGGTTGGCGAAGAACCACCCCAAGACGGCGAGCCCTAGCCGGTGCTAAACGCCAGCATGCCAGCACGGCCAACGATCTGGCAACAACGAAAACACATATTAAAACATAAATACACCGACCATTACAATACAAACAAATAACTCCTCTCAGCATATACAAAAATTAATGCAAAAATATCCCACAGTATTTGATAAATCCATGGGGAAAATTACAGAATTACAGGCTCGACTATATATTAACCCCAATGCGATTCCACGATTTTTAAAGGCCAGGCGGGTACCATTTCCTTTAATGGACGCTGTAGAAAAGCAATTATAAGAGCAAGTGTCGGAAGGGCTTTTAGAGAAGGTGGAGCGCAGCGAGTGGGCTACACCCATCGTCGTAGTACCAAAGAAAAATGGTGCAGTACGGATATGTGGAGACTACAAAATTACTTTAAACCCGGCACTGGTGGTAGGCGAGCATCCACTACCCACCATCGAGGAGCTTTTTAGCAAATGGCTGGTGGGGTGAAATTTTCCAAAATCGATTTGCCTAAGGCTTACCTGCAGCTAGAAATTCATCCCGAGGATAGGCACCTATTAACCCAATACACTTATAAGAGACTTTATCGCCCCACCCGTGTGATGTATGGCTATAGTGCTCCAGCTAAATGGCAACGTCTAATGGAACAGGTAGTAGGAGACATTCCAAGTGTCTCTGTGTTCCTAGATGCCATTAGAAGAAGTGTTTTTACGTTTAAACAAATATAACATGCGCATAAATGGTGATAAATCGGAATTTATGAAGGATTCCATTGAATATTGTGGCTACATGATAAATAAAGAAGGCATACAGCGAATTAAAAGTAAAATCGCAGCAATTCAGAATATGAAGCGACCACAGAATAAAGATGAAGTACGAGCTTATAAATTATTACGGCAGATTTATAAAGAATTTAAGCGACATTTTATACCCACTAAATCGCTTACTGCAAAGGGAGGTGAAATTCGATTTTGATGCAAAATGCAAAAAAGCTGTTGGGGGAATTAAAAGCAGATGCAAACTGACACGGTGTTGACACATTATGACCCAAAACTACCCTTCTTGCTAGCTGTTGATGCGAGTCCTACAGGCGTTGGCGCGCTCCTTAGCCACTTGTGTAACGATGGAAGGGAACAGCCTATACAATTTGCTTCACAGACTTTTAGTAAGGTGCAGCAGCGATACTCACAAATTGATCGCGAGGCATATGCAATCATCTACGGTGTTCGTAAGTTTTACAATTACATTTACGGCAAAAAGTTGACTTTAATTACAGATAACAACGCGGTATCACAAATCTTTTCACCTAACAAGGGTCTACCTATTCATTCAACTACTAGAATGCAATACTATGCGTTGTTCTTAGAGCAATTTGAGTATGTGATTAGATATAAGAAATCTAAAGAATACGCAAACGCCGATACGATGTCTAGCCTACCAACCACTGACACGTATAATTGCGTTGAAGAAGTGTATGTCATTGAAGAAGAAATGATCGATAACTTGCCCGTGGCCCTTCAGGAACTGGTAAAACAAACACAAGTCGATAATGAGGTACGACAATTGGTTAAATGTTCAGAGTATAGGAATATAGGTTCGGTATTGCTCAGACGGAATTCAGCCTACACGATGGATGTCTGTTACGGGGTATAAGAGTGTATATACCTAAGCCACTACGCGAGAAAATATTAGATGAGTTACATACCGCACATTTTGGTATATCTCGCATGAAAAGTTTAGCCAGAGCATATGTCTGGTGGAACCAAATGGATAAGGATATTGAAAATTTAGTATCCAAATGTGCACTACAAGCAAGCTACAAGACCCGACCCAAAAAGAGTAATACCAATACATTGTTGGACTAGACCCAACAAGCCATTCGAGCGAGTACACGTGGATTATGTAGGTCCATTTATGGGCAAATATTTATTTATAATGGTGGATGCTTTTTCAAAGTGATGAGAAAAGTAGAGGTAGGAACTAACACCTCACAAAATGAACAAGTCGACCCAAATCCACGTATAAAAAAACCAAATGATGTAGGAATCTACGGTATACCTCAGTCAATCCTCCAAGAACAATCAGAAACAACAACAAACAACAACGGAGATAAGGATAATACAGACGAACAAGAAATCAGCCCAGAGAAATGTTATATAAATCGCTCATTTGATAACACTGTTTTTGATAATAATAAGAATGTGAAGATGTATGAAATGAAATAATGAATAGTTACTTGTTATTAAACCACCGAACTAAACGGTAGCTTTCAATTATAACAATTTTCTTGCAGGAAATCCATTCCCTGTGTTGATACGGAATTTTGAAAAGTGTCTTGCAGTTTTCGCTGGGAAATAGCTCCTAATTCGGAAGGAAATATTTAATAGGCGGATTGATTCAACCAACAGTATGTACTTAAGTATAGCAAAAAATATTAGTATGTAATTTTTATTAATGAGGTTTTCCTAATATTTCCAGGAGGTGTATTAAAAGATGTCCCGTAGGAGAGAAGCTTCACGCCTTCCCAAAGAATCCAGAAAGGTAGGTTGTTTATTTGTAAATGTATTGTGTTTGTAGTTTGTGACACAGAGTAATTATTACCCTGTGGTTTGTGATTAGTGGACGGTGCGCTTAACGGGTACGGCGTTTTTAATATATATTTATTTTAAATAATGATTAAGATAGATTGTTGAAAATGTAATATTTGCTTTTAAAATAATTTTTAAGAATAACGTGTTCTATGCTACCGGGACGATTGTGATCGCCACTTTTTGAATCGGATGAATCGTTTTGCTTTCGGAGTTTTAGATACGTAGGTAGTGCTAAGTAAATATTATTACTATACTTTAAAAACAAATTTGTAACGCGTGTAACGTATCGTAAATAAACAGATACATGTTTTGTGACTTTATGAATATATGTACATATATTGTTACAATGTGTACATACATATATTCATTGAATGACAACACGTATAATTAAGAAGCATTCATACATACATAATTATATTTTGTTTGTGATACTTTATAAGCACTAGAGTTTATTGTTTTAATTTAATGAATATTAATAAAATAAAAATAGGTTTTTATTGTTTTTTCCGAACTACAAATATTATTAATTGTTAAGTAATTTCAATCTTTAGGCATGAGTTCGTTTTTTCTTTCTATTCAGAAAGAGAATTATTTATTTAATATGGACAACCTTTTTTGAAAACAGTAAAAGTTTTAATTCTATTAGACATCTAGCTGAATGGAATGCATTTTCTATGCCGCTACGCACGTTATCAACATTCTTCGTGTCTTATCTAATTGTGTGTCTAAAGAACTTCTAAATAATTCTCTTTCTGAATAGAAAGAAAAAACGAACTCATGCCTAAAGATTGAAATTACTTAACAATTAATAATATTTGTAGTTCGGAAAAAACAATAAAAACTTACTAATCGCTGGGCACGGCGAGAAATTTATATACATAATAATATATAAATGTTTCCTTCATCATAATTAATTGGATACTAAAATAGATCCAGGATGAAACTGGAAGAAATACATACAATGCTTTCATTGCCAACCAATGGTTGGCTAAAAGCAAAATTGCATATGGTAACCTAGATTTCAATAACAGAAAAGTTAGAGTGTTGTAAAACTTCATTCTCAACCAAGGAAAAGACTATAATATGGAAAAAATTCAAAATTGAGAAATTGCTCGTACTCGTATTCCATTTGTCTTAAATGTTGATATAAATAGAAGTTCTTTAGACACACAATTTGTAGATAAGACACGAAGAATGTTGATAACGTGCGTAGCGGCATAGAAAATGCATTCCATTCAGCTAGATGTCTAATAGAATTAAAACTTTTACTGTTTTCAAAAAAGGTTGTCCATATTAAATAAATAATTTTCTTTCTGAATAGAAAGAAAAAACGAACTCATGCCTAAAGATTGAAATTACTTAACAATTAATAATATTTGTAGTACGGAAAAAACAATAAAAACTTACTAATCGCTGGGCACGGCGAGAAATTTATATACATAATAATATATAAATGTTTCCTTCATCATAATTAATTGGATACTAAAATAGATCCAGGATGAAACTGGAAGAAATACATACAATGCTTTCATTGCCAACCAATGGTTGGCTAAAAGCAAAATTGCATATGGTAACCTAGATTTCAATAACAGAAAAGTTAGAGTGTTGTAAAACTTCATTCTCAACCAAGGAAAAGACTATAATATGGAAAAAATTCAAAATTGAGAAATTGCTCGTTCTCGTATTCCATTTGTCTTAAATGTTGATATAAATAGAAGTTCTTTAGACACACAATTTGTAGATAAGACACGAAGAATGTTGATAACGTGCGTAGCGGCATAGAAAATGCATTCCATTCAGCTAGATGTCTAATAGAATTAAAACTTTTACTGTTTTCAAAAAAGGTTGTCCATATTAAATAAATAATTCTCTTTCTGAATAGAAAGAAAAAACGAACTCATGCCTAAAGATTGAAATTACTTAACAATTAATAAAATAAAAATATATTGCTTAAAAATGATATTAAATAAAAATGCATTATTATTAATTGATTTTTTAATATAATTTGAAATAAAAGTTTATTGCATAATAAAAATCAACTATATTCATTATCTTCGGTCGCTGATAACTTTAACTTTAATAACAATAATAATTCTTTTTTAGACGTCAATGGCTGAAACTATTAGGCGTCAAGATCTTTTTAAAGCACATTTTTTTGTGCAGTCGCCACTTCTCGCAAGGAATGATTTTTGCGAATCGCGTCCATAGATTCGCGGTTCCAAATGCAAGTTTAACCCCACAATTCTTTTCAGAAAATTTAACTCCTCCTCTAACTGAAGTAAGTTTGGTTTCAGATACAAACTCTGGGATCGGGGGTAGTATGGATGTTACTTTACAAAATGATTTAGATTTGTTGGGAGACATAGTAGAAGATGTCGACACAGAGAATGAAGACCCCAGAACCTTATTAGCAGGAGGTTCTGCAAATACAGACACGCGGGACAGCAAAGTTTTAGCAATAAGTGAAGGCATTTAAATTCTGCAAAGGTAAATTCAAGACAAAAAGCTTTGCGAGCCGCAGTAACCATTTTAGAAAATTATATACTACGGAGAGAAGGGAGAAAAATAGGTTAAAAGCTTCTAACGCAAGGTTAACATCCGATTTGAATAAGTCCGAGGCCAAAGTGAAAAGGTTAGAGGTGGAGTTGTTAAAAAAAAACATGATTTGTCTTAAAAAATTTCAAAGACCTTGCTGGTATGTCTTAATAATAGTTTAAAAAATCATAACCGAGATCCGAAGACACGCCGTTATGATCAAGCGACCAAGCTAATTTCGTTGCGAGTGTTGTTTTTATCGCCTTTTGTTTATCGACATTTTCAAACAATGCTTGATTGGCCTCATATAAGAACATTGCAAAAGTTCGTAGAGGATTGGCCGAAGACGCCTGGAAATTTAGATGGTACTTTTGAGGCGTTAAGGGTGCGTTCTCAAAACTTCATTAAAGACCAGAAGCTCATAACTGTTTCTTGCGACGAGATGTCACTAAAAGCATTTCTTGATTATAATACTAACAAAGATATGATTATAGGCCTTCAGGACTTCGGCGATGAGAATCGTTCGAACAGTTTAGCAACTACCGTAGCGGTTATAATGGCAAGTGGAATAGGCGGTGAAAGTTGGTCGCAAGCAGTTTCATATTTCTTGGCATATGGTTGTTGTCAGGGTTCTATTTTAAAAAATATATATTACAGAGGCAATCACAAAACTACAAGCAATAGGCTTAATTCCTTGCCAGTTCGTTTGTGACCAAGGAACCAATTTTCAAAATTTCGCAAAAATGCTCGGTGTTACTGTTGAAACGCCATATTTCCTAGTCAATGATAGGAGAATATATTTTATGTATGATAGTACACATCTTTCGAAAAGCTCCCGGAATTGTCTGATTAGTGTGCAAAATACCATTTATTTTAATGGTAAATGCGTGTCCTGGAATGATGTTTCCAATTTTTTTAAAGTAGATTCGTCAAATAAATTAAGATGTGCTCCAAAGCTAAGTAAGGAACATATCAACCCCAATAACTTTCAACGCATGCGCGTTAACTTAGCATCTCAAGTGTTAAGTAACACTGTGTCTACTGGAATGCGAGTCCTTTATCAGTCAGGGAAAATAAATTCTTCAAAAACGTCAACTTTCCTAAATACTGCAGATTATTTAAAATTTGTCAATGATTTATTTGACATTTTTAATGTACGTGCCAATAATTTCAACTGTTCTGATGAACAGCTACAAGTTTTAAGAGATGCCTCACAAAAATTAAAAACAGTAAAAGTAATTGATGAAAAAGGATTAAATATTACAGGTTTATTTAAATTTATTAATGGTTGGTTACTCAATATTTCGGCCTTAAAATCTCTTTGGCAATATTTTAAAAAAGAAGGCTTTCTATGTCTAAAAACACGCAGATTAACGCAAGATCACCTTGAACATTTCAAAAGTGATGGGGGCTTCACTATGTTAATGTTGTTGTTAACGGAAACTGCGAAAGCGTTTCCCCAAATGACTCCGTAATAAATTTTTCGATAGTAGATGAGGCATTTTCGGCAGCCAATAATAGCCTTTGAGAATAGTTCCATTCGTTACCAAATCCTTCTTCTCATGTTGTAGTAACTGATCCAGGTATAGTGTCCCTAAATGAGAAGGATTTTTATATAAAAGTGCATTCGTGTACGTTTCAGGGTATTTTTACCTAAAACTTTATAATATGCAAAACTGCAAACTACCAATTCCCTATTTTGATGGTAAACCCCTGAATTTCTTTTTACATTTGAAAAGCAGTTCAGCAAATGCCACTTGGGAGAACCTCCACAACCTCCACAACGTAGATTACCTCCGCCAATTAGAAAATGCATTTGAAAGTTTATTATTTTTGACGACTTAGTAAAAATCAGCTCATATTTATGCTGCGAAAATTTGCAACACGAAGATATGCTTAATGTATTTATTCCAATCAGGATCTTTTTTATTCTTCGGTTCTTTAACGCAAAACTTAAAGAACCAAATTTTAAAATTAAATACCTTTGCGTGACTCCTAAATAAAGCTACTTTCAAAAGTCATTTTTAAAAATATGTAACCCTAAATAGTTAGTTTTGTTAATAAGCTTTTGCCTTAAGCAGTAAAATGTCCCCAGATCTCTTGTGTGTTCTCGTACATTTTATTTCACACCAACAATTTTACTTAGCTGAGATTATAATCGGCAAAAAATTGTTTTACAAAATATATACTAGCACTTGTAATATATTGCAATTATTGTAAATTCATTTTTAATTTTTATTTTATTAAAAATGAATAATCATTTTTTTTTTGTTTTTGTATAAATGAATTGTTACTTCTTTGTTAATCTATTATTGTTGTTATACACGAAATTATATTTTTTGTTATTTTATTATTGCTACTTTATATTGAGTTTTCTTTTGGTTTTTATATATGAATTTTTAATTATTATTTTTACTTGTTGCACTTGTTTTGGTTTTATAAATGAATTGTTAACTAATTATTATTATATATTTGTTGCCTTTGCTTTCGTTTGTTAATGAATTATTATTTATATACATGAATTTGTTCGTCATTTTATGCTGATTATGTAGTGGTTTTGGTTTTTTTACATGATTTGTTAAGAATTTTTATTTTTTTATTATTTTATGCTGATTATTTTTTTTTTTTTTTTGTTTTTGTACATACATTATTTTATATTATTATTATTTTTCCATTTATTTTCGTTTCTCCTCAGGTCATAGTTGGGACCTTAAATTTTTGGTACTTAAGATTACGAATCGTGAAAAATTAATTTTGTATTAATCACGATAATCCAGGGGCAAGTGTAGCGTATACAAAAGCTTCTCCTTGTCCAAGACCATCATGCGTGGTGAAGAACCACATCCTACTCGAGGTGGTACTGTTTTATTATAACAAAACATGATGGATCTAGACCAGAAAAGGTCGAAAAAAATCTATACATTAGCGGTATATAATTCAATTTGTCCGCCGAAGCCGACTAAATACATTTTCAAGTAAGTTTAATATAACATCATTATAATAAGTCTTCAACGTTCTGAATTCATATGTTAAGAATGAATTTAAAAAATCATTGCCTAAGTCTTCCAATATAAAATCAAAAAGTTACAACAATATTGTTAAATTTCATTACAGTAATGCATTTCATATACATATACCTGAAGAGGAATTCTTTAATTCGACCGGAAAAAAATCAAAAGTAGCCGATAAACAACAACTAAGCTCAATATACAACAAACGAAAGACAGCCTACACAAATCTCAACAATGCAATGTAATAAAAATATAATAATTAAATATACTACATTTAAATCTAGTTAAGTTTATTATAATTTACTCCTTACAAAGTAAAAGAAAACATATTACAAATTGTTTAGTTTCAATTTGTGTTTTACAATAATTTTTGAAACCACAAAGTAGTAAAACTGAAACACTCCACTTGCACTGAAACACATTTTAATTTTGTTTAATATTGTTTTTTATTAAAACATATAATGAAATTTGTTAACCCTGTGCTTATTAACTTTATTTTTTAAAATTTGCAGTTATTCACATTAGATTTTTGTTTATTTTCTTGTATTTCGTCACAAAATGCCATATTTGTCTCTTTCTAACAGAGCCCAAAGTAAAAAACTGAGCAAGGTGTATTTACTAGGTGGCAGCGCAACGACAACAATACAACAACACGCAACTTTGTTTATGTAAAATGAATGATTACTGTCAAAAACATGTGACAACAAAAAGTTAAATACGCCTTGGTATTGGACATTTAAGGAAAAAAATATGTTGACGAATCAATTCCTAAGCGACACTTTGGAGATGAAGGCGAAGAAATGTCTGATGAAATAATTCAACAAACGCTATTGCCGGGTATTATTATATCGACAAATCCTCTGTTATATGAATATCTACCTAATTCTCTCTTTTCAGGTTATCTTGCCAAACGACGCTGCCATAGTTCTCCTCTCTTCTTTTAATATTCATACGGGACTCGAGACAATTTGCATTATTGTCTCCTCCCTCGCATTCGCTCTATGGCCTGTCCACGCAACATTTTTTTATTTTTATTTTGAGTACGCTGTGTTGCATTTCTTTTCCGGCTGCGTCTGTGCCGACTTGGTTGCCTGGCGGTGCCCGCAACAAGGGATATATTTACATTGAATCATTCAAACAAACTCATGTGAAAAGCACTATTGAAAATGTTGGTAACCTTAGAATGGGCAAATGGAAACAAGAGATGATACCCATCAAAGAAATGACAGATGTGTTAAAAGTCGTAAAAGAACAAATTGGCTTAAAAATAAAACAGTGGCTGAGATTAAAAGATGATATAGCTCAAGTGGACTACGTTGATTTGGCTCTAAAAACTCCACTTTAAGGTCAGGAGAGTGGGTTGTAGCGTTAGGCAGTCCGTTGGCTCTTAGTAACACTGTAACTGCTGGAGTCATCAGTTCAACACAAAGGGCCTCGTTGGAATTAGGTCTGAGAAATAGGGATATAAATTACTTACAAACAGATGCTGCCATTACATTTGGCAACTCCGGTGGTCCATTGGTCAATTTAGATGGGGAAGCTATATGTGTAAACTCAATGAAAGTTACTGCAGGTATTAGTTTTGCCATACCGATTGATTATGTAAAATTGTTTCTGGAAAAAGTGTCTGCACGTAGAAAGAAGGGCTCAGTGGGTAAACCCATGCAGCCAACGAAGCGATACATGGGAATACCAATGCTAACATTAACCAATGACATATTAAATGAATTAAAAAACCGATCAGAAAGTTTGCCGCCTAACTTATCGCATGGGGTTTTGGTGTGGAAAGTTATAATAGGATCACCAGCTCATATGTGAGTTTGTTGTAGCACTTAATCCTCAATTTTTTATATTTTTTTAATTTTTTTTATTTGTAGTGGTGGCGTAAGTCCTGGTGACATTGTTACCCATATAAATAAAAAAGAAATCAAGACTTCATCCGACGTTTACGAAGCTTTGGGTGACAATTCCAAAACGTTAGAAGTTTCCTTATTCCGAGGGCACAAACGTTTCTTAAGTATTACTCCTGGAGATCCTTAAACTGCACCATAATAGGGAAATTAGTAGAATATATGCGTGTTTTAATTTGACATGGCTGTTAAAGTTTGTTAATATTTGGGACTGTATTTTTCAAGTTTCATTTAAACATGTTTAAAATTTTTAATCTCTTTTTTAAATATTATTGGTGGTCCTGAAAAGGACCGATTGGATCTTGTTGTTGTTGTTGTTGCACATAACCCCTGGAATTTAATAAATATTTAATATTAATGCTAACGCTTATTAATATAATTTTACAAAATGAAATTCAGTGGTATGCATTTCACTAGTATGCATAATGGTTTCTTGTTGCTGCACTGCTGGCATAGCCTTAGGCATTAAAAAAAACCGACTTCCCGCAGTTATTGCATCGCCCTTGGAAAAGTGGTCAATGCATATGCGAGTGCTTTGAATAAACTTCTTTTTGCACACTTTACTCCACTGTTCTCTTCTTTTTGGGTCCTGTGGAACACTAAAAAATTTACCACTTCCAGGACCAAATTTCTTATCGCACAAGAGACACCGCATATTTATTAAAAACGATAACTTTTCACAATTGTTAATTTATATATAATTAAAAAAAACACTTCTTAAGGCACTTGGTTGAAATTTTTTGATTATTTTTGTAAACAAAACAAAACTTTGACATTAACAATTTGTAAACAATGAAAATTAATGTAAAAAATAATCACCTGCAGTAGTGATGCCACCTAGTTAAATGTGTCTTGAAACTGAGTTTTTTATTTTTTGTGTCAAAGTCTTCACCTCTGGTTACCCTGTGAGAAAGTTGTGAAAATAATTATTTGGATAACTCTGTATCCGTTTTCTTCCGCTGTTTTCAGCACAGAATATAAACAGGATACCCAACAATGACGTTTAAAAAAGCGTATTATCAGGTGTTATGCGTTTTTACGTACAAAATTTCAAGTTAACCCGATTATATGAAAGAGATAGGTAAATTAGAAACGATAAGGTTTTTTATCTCTTTCATATAATCGAGGTAATGTTGTTGTAAGTTGTCACGTCTAATTAGTAGTCTATGGTTTTCAGCACATTTATCCAAATTGGACAAAGGTGTGTTTCACAAATATGCACAACTTCTTTTAGTACCATACTAAAAGTAGATTGTGCTAAATACACGTTAGAATCTTTTCCAATACCAGTTTGGTATCCACCTTCGGCAAGAAACGCAAGCATCCACTAAGGTTGACTACCATCGGTGGAAATTGTTTTTTGACCTCTTGAGAGTGCTTTGTAATAACTTCCAACAAGTAATACTACATTTACATCTACGCAAAATCTAGTAGATTTCAGCTCAAATCTCTAAGAAAATCTCTGCCGTTTACACCAATGCTTTTTGACGTATTATTGGATTTCATTTTCATAACAAAAACAACTGACTGAAGAAGGAATAATTGGCTCTAAACTTAATTAAATTCGTGCTACAATTGTTTCTATACACATAATTACATATGTAATATTAATTACACTTTATTCATTATTGTTTTATCAATATTGAAAACACTTATTTTAAACTTTTATTATTTTTTAATGTTGCTGCAATTATTTTGTTTCTACCGCGCTTTTTTTTGCAACAAATGTCAAAATTTTCTTGTTCAGCGCTGCATATTTCAGTACATTAGCAAAAAATACATAGTTGCATCATTTAGTATTGCAAGATTTTGAGAGATTTTGCAAAAATCTAGTTCGTAAGTAGATTTTGTTTTGTATGGGAAATCTGGTGGAAATGAACTAGATTTCGCTCAAAATCTCATAAGTACCAGATTTTGCGTAGATGTAAATGTAGTATAAATATAACTGGTTTATTTACCCGGTAAGATTTTTGAAACATCATCAAAACGAAGAAAAATAATTTAAAACAGGGAAAATGTTTCTGCATATACTTACAAAAATCGTGTCAACTCAAGTGGATTAGACGCATCGCACAACTGCCTTCTTTTACTCCTTCTATTAGGCTGTTCTTCAACTGGCATACTTTCTGCTAGCATCCGAAAAGCAATAATATGCATTTTTTGTGTTATATTTTCTTTTTTTATTGAAAAAAATGATTAACGTTTGTAAATAAATCAAAAATTCAATAGCACTAAGCAAAACAGCTGATTTCGAAAATTAAATTTTCCTTCTCTAGAAATTTATGATTGGCGAATTTTTTTCTCGAGAAAAATTTTTTTCATGGGAAAGAAATCTCTCGAGAATATTCATGATTGGGATGAGTATGTATGTGCGTATGCGATCGTCTGTAAACTCCCGTCATAAGCTATGCTAAAAGCATCCATACAGTCTCGATGAGAGACAAAAAATTATGCTAAACTGAACGTGAATATCTATCTATAGGTTTTTTTTTTTTTGAACAGAAGACCACGAACACATTGTTTCTAGTTATTTTGGAGATACTTTCTCATTGTGTGAACATATTTATGGCTAGTCAAGACGTAGTGTATGAAGTCATGCTGCGGGCGAAATCAAAATTTTTCGGCTTCTTTACATAGCGTCTTGACTAGCCATAAATCTCTTCAGCCATCACACATTCTGCTACTCGACAGAAATTTGGCCAGTCAAGACCATCGCTGTTCATGGTCGCTTCATGTTCAAACAGAGTTGTCCGAACAATAGTTCGCACAACACTGTCATGTCATTGCACAAACAAAGTACACAGAGAAAATAAAAAGTATGTATGTACGTATGCGCTCGTCTGCAAACTCCCGTCATAATCTATACGGTTTTTTTTAACAAAAGATTACGAAAATATTTTCTCTCGTTATTTTGGAGAGGCTTTCTCAAGGTGCGAATATATATATGGATAGTCAAGACGTAGTGTATACTCAATGTACATCGATAACAGGTGACTCACGGGGAACTGAAATTATTTCCAACTTCTTTGCGGATGTCAAACTTTATATAATAAAAATGAATCGGAATTGGCGAAAATTGTTTTGTCTTTCATCGAGATTATATGGATGCTTTTATCATAGCTTATGACGGGAGTTGACAGACGAGCGCATACACACATACATACTTTTCATTTCCTCTGTGTATTTTTTTGTGCAATGACATGACAGCGTTGTGCGAACTATTGTTCGGACAACTCTGTTTGAACATGAAGCGACCATGAACAGCGGTGGTCTTGACTAACCATTTTCTGTGCGAGCAGCAAAATGTTATATGATGAAAGAATCCGGTAACACTATCGAATTGGCATTGCTGGTTTTACTTGGCGGCATTGTGGATGTTTAAAGAAAAGTTTAGTGTAATGGAAGATTTTCAAAAAATTGAAAAAATAGGTGAAGGGACTTACGGCGTTGTATACAAAGGTCGTAATAGACTAACTGGTCAAATTGTGGCAATGAAAAAAATTCGATTGGAGTCTGATGATGAAGGTATACCCTCCACTGCAATAAGGTACACATTCCATATAAAATATAATTTATATATTTTAAGTTATCCTTGTAACTTTTTCATAAGGAATTAAAAATTCTAAAAATTTAGAATGTTTAGATTATTTTAAATGCCTCTCGTGCTTTGAAATGAAAGAAAAACTTCAAAAATCATTTCGAATAACTGGCGAAGCGTCTAGTACCATGATTTTATCCTCCACAATGTTTTAAACACTTGCTTCGCTTATTAAATGATTTTTGCAAAGTTTAAATTAATAAAAAATACACCGATGGAAAGAAGTTGAAATTATGTGTTAAAATAGAAACCCTATTTCGCTATTTAAAAAAAAACATCACATATTTCAAAACGCATGTTATAATAATCTGGCGCTGTTTGACATAAGCCAAAGATTTCTGTATATATGTATATTTATACAGGTTGTCCGCCGGAAAGGTATACTACTTTGTTTATAATTTTTAATTAAATTTCACGCGGTATTTCATTAATTTCATCACTCATATTTTGTTTGAGTTGCTCCAGCGTTTCTGGTTTGTTTGCATAAACCTTGATTTTCAGATATCCCCACAAAAATAAGACCGGATCAGTCAAATCAGGTGACTGTGGAGGCCAATCAACATCATCATTACTTGAAATAACTTGTTGTGGAAAGAGGTCTCGCAGTAATGCCATTGTAATCCTGGCTGTATGCGATGTGGCACCGTCTGGTTGGAACCACATGTTAGTCAAGCCCAAAGCCTGCAGTTGGGGCGTTGAAAAGTTTTCAAACGTATCACGATATCGATATCCATTGACAGTTACCGTTACGCCGTTTTCAGTTTCAAAAAAGTAAGTTCCAATGATTTCTCCTGACCAAATTGCACACCAGACTGTCACTTTTAATAGATGCAAAGGTGACTGATGAGTAATATGAGGGTTTTCCATTAAAATGTGCCTCATTATGATTTTTTCATGAAAATGGGGGTTGTCATTGGTGAACTGTAGCCTCCAATTGGCATATGTACGGCGGCGTAAATGGTCTTCTGAAAGAAGTTCTTGTGTCAACTGAATCTTAAATTGTGGCCAAAGTTGTTCTTTGGAGCCCAAGCTCTTGAGCACGGTGTCGAATTGAGGTTGATGGATTGTTTTGATCACGTTCTTGAACAGCAGTAATGTTTTCAGCCAATCTTGCAGTACGTGTGGTCCATGCTTGTGCCTATCAGCTACAGTCCCTCTTTCTTCGGACATCATTCACTACACGAGAAATAGTGCGTCTTGTTGGCACGTTGTTTTTACCAAAAATTTCACTAACTTTCTCCTCGTCACAGTAATCGATGGTTGATTTTGATAAAATGTTCTAAAGATTAAAACACGTTGGTTGACGGAATATTTTTCCATAATCAATTTGCCACGTCTCTACTTCACGACTGCCAAATATGAACTGTCAAGACTAATGTTTACCAAAATGGCGGTATATATTGTATATATTATATATATGTTATATATGTATAATATATATTATATACATTAAAATTATAGCTGTTCTTGACCTTTTTTTAAATTTAATTTATTAAAATTGTCCAAGCTTAAAGGTCTTTTTTAAAAATTATATCTCTATTTTTCGATATTTTGCTACTCCATTGTGTAAATAAAAATTACGAACAAATTATATGTTTATGAAAAATTATTGTCACAAAAATTCAAAAATTTTCCAAAGTTAACATAAAACAAAAATAACATGAGGTTTTTTTTTAAATATTTAAAAAAAAATGTAAATACAGTTAATGAAAATTAACATTAAAAATTTTGTTAAAATAATGGTACAATTGTATAAATATTTTTGTTTTCATTCTCCATTTCGTTTAAATTTCCAACTAAATTTTTTACTACATTTTTTTCGCGCATTGCTTGCATTTTATCCATTTCTTTAAATCTATCGTCATATCGTTTTTCAATTGCTTCAAATAAAGCTTTTATTTCATTTTCATTTCGCTGTAATGAACTTTCAAACTCATTCTTATACTCCACTAATCCTTGTTTATTTTTATTTACTCCTTCTTGGTATTATTAATGTCTGTTTCTTACTTTCTGAGGATTCGCCCGTTTCAAGCGATTTCTTTATAATATTTACTAAAATCTTAACCATTATATTCCAATTATCCATTATTATTTTTATTGATACGTTATTTCATTCAGGTTTATTCCTAACGCCTTACATATGTATACTCTTAGGTTCACTAAAATTGATAGCACGCATTTTAAATCTTGTATTTATTACATTTATTTGGTTTATGTATTGCACATCTTATATTCAATTTCTAATTGTATTTATACTTTCAACTAAATATTTATAAAATCTCTTGGCTATTTCATAGCTTACCTTAAATTCTGCTTGATGATTACATATTTTTTTATTTTTAAATTTGTTTTTCTCACATTCTATTTTTATTTTATATTTATTTCCTACTGATGTATAATTACTCCAAGCTTCTATTATGTTCTCTTAACTTACAGTATTATACTTTAAAATTTCATATTTTTTAATTAATTTAAGCTCTACATTAAACCACTTTAGATTATTTGTTTCATTTATTGTCCTTTTAAACGTAAATTTTTTAAATTGGCTATGTTTAACGCTATTTTATTTACTTCGTTTTCCAATAATTTATTATAGGTTCAAGTTCTCTATTAAACAAGATTTTATTATATTAATTGCTTCATGATATGCTACTTTATTTGCACAATTATTCCTAACTGAGACATCATTTCTATTAGTAGTCTCAAGGTCTATTAACGTTTTTTGTATTCTCCGTCACCCTTTTATACACGGAAACTATTGCTTTAAGATCATTATCATATAGCGTTTTTTGTATCCTGTTTTGTATGTATCGTCTTTGTATATTGAAGTCACCACTATAATGATTTTCACAAATCATTTCCCACATTTCTTTGAAAGCATTACTGTGCTCGCACTTCTCTGCTGCTCGAAGATTTATAAACAGCCATAATTAAAAATATATTTCCACTTTTTGCCACATGTGCACTCATCCAAAATCTTAATTCAGCAATTCTTTCGCATATTTTTTTAATATTCAATGTTTTATTTTTTAATAAATTATGACCACCTGTACACATAGATCATATTGTTCGAGTTGATATTTTTGTTCTTCTATATTACTTCTTAAATGTGTTTCTGATATTATAAACTTAGGCTTATTAAGTGCTGCAATTATTTCAATTTGCTTAAAGTTATTTAGTAATCCTTGAGCATTACAGAATTTGTTTCAAATTAAATGTTATTATGTAGCATATTTATAAATTCTGTGAAAGAGTTATCGCTGCGTTTCCATATTTGTTGCTCTTTGTATCGGTGCTCTGCGTTAATTTGGCTAAATTTACAACACGTATGTATATGGAATTACTTAGCCAAGTTCAAATTAGGTTTTATATTCGGAATATATATTTATTGCTTTTATTAACGAATTTTCAGTTGATTCTTGATTTGATATTTGAGATTTTATTTCTAATTCTTTTGAAAAGTCCAATTTTTTCAGATCTTACTGCATATGTATGTATTAAATATGCTTATTCCTATCGACAAATGTTAATATCAAATCAGCTTTATAAATCTATTGAACACAATCGTCACATATAAATAGCAAAAAATTTCCTGCTTGCAACACTTTTGTTTAAAACTGATCAACACCCGCGCATCTTGGGATGCAATGATAATTTTTATTAAACACTCCCGCGCAATTTATTCCCGATTCACCTCGTATTATACTCTACTATTTACTTATCAGCTCCTGTGTGATGTGCATCAATAATTTTTTATAATACAGTTTACAATCAATCGAACCATTATTTTGGCCATATATGATTGCTAAGACTAACAAGTTGTAATTAAATATATAAGTATAAGTAGCATAAGTAACATAGAACTAGATAATCACTGAATGAGGATGATTAAAAGGAAAGAAGAATTTTAAATCAACAGTGAAAATATTTTCATTCCAAATTAAAAAGCCTGCACTTGATTAGACTTTGATTTCATCAAGTGGAACTTTAATCTACCCACAGCTCCTCACATGGGCGGAACCTGGGACACACTCGTTTGCTCAATAAAAACTACTCTTTACAGCATTTGACGACATACAAACTTGAACGACGAGAGCCTGGAAATCGCAAATGCTGCAGCAGAATTCATAATAAACAGCAGGCCAATAACATTCGTTTTTCTATATTCATGTGACGATGAAGCACTCACTTAACCATCTTGAAATGGTTTAAAGCCCACTGACTACGAGGAAACTAACTTACGTCTACGATGGCGACTAACTCAAGAATTTCCTAAACAATTCTGGTGTCGATACATAAGGAATATATGTCTACGCTCTCCAAGAGAAGGAAATGGTCCCAAAAGACAGCTCCCCTAAAGGTAGGATATATTGTCATCATTGACGAGAATCAACCGCGATATTTCTGGTCGCAAGGCATACTGATTAGTACCACGATGGCTAAGGATGTTTAACATCCTTCCAGCTAAAATAGCCAAGTTAGATGTCGGCAATATTAAGTGGTAAAATCGACCTATTGGCTTCTTCACATAGAGGAGACATTCAATATCAATTTAATAGAATATACTACTGTGGGCAAAAAATAGTCAGATTTTTTAATTTAAATACCGCGTGGAAATCCATTCGTCGAATTTTTTTTTCTACGCTGGTATGATTGTAAGTGAGATCTGTGCCAAATATCACATCAAAGTAATCATTAGTGTTTAGTATACGCCTGTCTTTCTGAGTACAACAAGTGCATTCTGCGATTTTTACAATGAGTGGAATTATTCAACAAAGAAGTTACATTAAATTTTGTGTGCGGAATAAAATTTCTAGTTCCGAAACGTTCAGAATGTTACAAAAGGCCTTCGGTGATAATTGTATGTCGCGAGCAAGTGTTTTTGATTGGTACAAATTATTCAAAGAGTGTCGAGAACGCGTTGACGACGAATCACATCCAGGACGGCTATCAACATCAACTGATGATCAACACGTCAATAAAATCAAGGATTTGGTGTTCGAGAATCGACGATTAACAGTCAGAGACCTTACTGATATCATTGGAATATCGGAGATATCAGTGAAAACCATTTTAAAAGATCATTTGGGTAAAAAAAAATCTCGATTGGTTCCAAAATCACTCAATTTTCTTGAAAAACAGCGTCGCGTTGACATCTGGCAAACAATGCTTTCCGATTACCAGTATGTCATTAAACGTAATATAACTGGCGACGAGTCTTGGATCTACGCTTGCAACCCGGAAACAGACGATCAATCGGCCGAATATCGTGCCAAAGGTGAGCCGAAGCCGAAAAAAACACGTCAAAGCAAGTCAAAAATCATGGTATTGTTTACAGTTTTTTTCGATCATCGAGGTGTGGTGCGCTCCGAATTTATTCCGACCGGCCAAACCGTCAACAATAAAATATATGTGAGCTCTTACTTATCTCTAAACATCCCACTGAGAAATCCGGCTAATATTCAAGCAGCTGTGGATCATTTTACAGACGTCGTGACTGCCGCTGCCAAAGCAGCAATGCCAACAAAGTCATCAGCTAAAATAAAATCGTAGCAGGCAACAGCAAATATACCGATGCTCGTCATTAAAAAATAAGGCTATGAAGACAATGGCAAAATAGTTGGTCTCCATACATAAAAATGCAAATAAAATTGAGAGATAAACACGAATTCTCTATTGAAAGTTTTTTGAAAATATTAGACTTGAAGACCGTACTTGAGCTAAAATCTCAAGTGAAAAGGAAAATGGGTTCGCCAATAACTTTGAGAAGGTTTTCGCACCACATTATATAAATAGTTCCACTATCTCATCTATACAGCGATTGTAAAAAAAAACTATATTCCTAAAGCCAAAATACGTAATGTAATGGATATATATGAGTTTTTTGATTAAAAGTGAAATAACTTTTTTTTAAATGAAGAAATCGCCAAGATTTAAAAATCATTTAATAAAAAATTTCCGACACTATAAAAGAAATACTCACAAATGTTTTCACGCCCACAAAGTTCGTAAAGACTTTCCGCCAAGTATCATTACTACTCACAATGTTTTAAGTAATAATATAAAATAGTTCTAAGCAATTTATTGTTAAAAACCGCACCGAATAATTTATTACTAATTCCTTAAGATTTCAAAACGTTAAAAACTAGTATTTCTTCGTAGCTGAAGAAGGTACTTTTAAACTTGCTATTAAAAAAAAGTTTTCACGTAGGCGGAAGAAAACGAGGATCTGAAAACTAGACTTAATTGATTATATAGCTTGTTGAAGAAGCAATAGTAAACATCTAATCGCACAAAAGCAAAATTATGAGAAAAAATTCTGTTTGGTTAGATGAATACACAACAGTTAAAGAAGTTAAATACCGTCATACTTCTGCTGGCCAAACAAGAAGGAGACCGGCAAAATCTCTTAAAGACTTTGCGCCATATACAAGAAAACGGAAAATTTAGGATACTACCGAAACGTTATCTGTAAAATACGTTAGAGACCAGGAAAAGGCAAAATCAGACTTCAGAAAGACAGTTTTGATTGGAAGTCCATAACGTCTGAACAGGATAAAAGACAATAAAGCATCATAATGTTAATTCCTTCATACAGTAAAATTAATACTGCAAAAAAAGAAGAGATTCGGATTGGCTTAGAAGATACCTGAAATGTCAGTAGAGATAAAACTTGAATATTTAATGGATCATACTCCAAGACGCCTAATTCAAAGTTTACGTGAAGAAAAGGCAGAACTACTTCCGGATAAACTCACATTACTCAATAAGTGGAGTTGTGATGGATAATCCGGTCAAAGCGCTTACAAGCACATATGCAAATATGTTTATGGCTTCTGTAGTTCCTTCAAGACTTATAAGCGAAACCACACTGTACTGGCAAAATCATCAACCATCATATTTAACGGGAGTCTTCAGAAATAATCAAGCCTACAGTGAGAAGAAACAAATTGGTAAATTTAATCCTTCTGTTATTGAAAGAAGGAATGGGAAATTCTTACTGGCAGTCATAAATTTTTTCTTACAATGATTGCTGCTAAAGTCTTGAATAAAATTACGAACACCTGGTCAATTTTGAAATGCGCCATTTGTGAAAAGGAACAGAAAGACTCAAAATTTGAAGGATTCAACCAGTGATGAGAATAACTACGAATATGGAGTTTTCCCATTGCTTGCTAGAATTAAGTGCATGGAGTTCATTTAAAAGATCGCATATACAATTCCATGGATTGAAGAAACTTTTGACGAGAATACATCACCAAAGAAAAACATAATATAAAAACTTGGACTGAAAGTAGATTATCTAAGGTATGGATGAGGAAATACGGCGAGATCATTTTTCGATAATGATGAAGTAACTGCCCAAATTACTGGTGTGGATATGAATACAAGAAGGTTTGCCGTTATACTTAATAAACTAAACTGTAAAAAAAGATCAATGGGTCAAAAGGTCAAAATTTAAGAAATACGCATCAAAAACTGCCCAACACTAACTGGCACACTAAATTTTGGCTCATGAGAAAAATTTAATTGAATATCAGTGCTTAGTTTTAGTGCTTAAATACACTTAACCAAATAATGTTTATAAATTCAAATGTTCATTTTATATAAATGCAACAATTCCCTCACACTAATTTGGGAAACTGTGGAGGTTTTTTAAGCTTTAATTTTATAAACTTTAAAATATATAAACTTCGTTTGAGTAAAGACGTACTTCATTTTAAGCGCATAATTTATATTCATTTAAGGTGACTTTTTTTATTTTAAAAATTGAACAAGTGCAGAGACACAGTTAACAGTTAGTAACAACAACAAAATAAATAACAAAAAATAAAAAGCAATATAATATAGTGTGTGATAAAAAAGACAATAACAAAGTGCATGGTTAAACCTGTTTAAACAATTGATAGTGAGTGCATGAGCGCACCAAACATTAACGAAAAAAATATAAAAGGTAATAACAACAATGCTTATTACTCTTTTTCTTACACAAATGCTAATAATGCAATGAACAATACAAATAATAAAAAAAAAGATGACAGTGCTTTTTTAAGCGCCAGGCCAATTGACCGAACGCGTTCTTTATCCGGAAATATAAACTTATCTTCGCAAGTAATAACACCAGAAGAAATTACAATTCAACCAAAAAACAATTCAAGTACCATATCAAAAATAGTACAACAAACCAACGAAACAGGTAATTTAAAAAACCCCGTAAAAAAGTGCAAACAGGTATGGATCGTTATATAACCATAACCAAAAGGAAGGCCAGTCCTAAGTCTTCGCATTAAGAGCGCACTGCTAAACAATATAAAGTACTGTAATGCCGGTAAGCGAAAACAGATTCTCTGTACTTGCTACAGCGGATGATGAAGCTGAACCCGCTGTCAAGAAGAAAAAACCTCCGCCGATTTACTTGCGCGAGCAAACATCTAAGGAAATTGTTAACATGTTGTCTCAGCTTGTAGGTAAGGAAAGCTTTTATGTAGCTCAAATGCAAGAAATAAAGATCCAAGCTCACACTGAGAATAATTATCGCCTAATCGCAAGTCGCCTCGATGCAGATAATAAGAGCTATTATACGTATCAACTCAAAAGTGCTAAAGGTTTGATTGTCATCGTAAAGGGCATTGACAGTTCTGTTCCCACTAAGGAAATAAAAAGTGCCATAGAGGTGGAAGGATATGCCGTAAAGTCAGTGCACAATATTTTAAATAAGAATAAAGTTCCCCAACCTATACATCATGTTGAAATCGTATTTAACGCATCTCAGCTTAAATCAAAAAACTCGGTTCATCCTATATATAATTTGCGCTACCTTTTAAACAGAAGAATAACGGTGGAGAGCCTCTACACTAAAGGTCCCCGTCAGTGTACCAACTGCCAGGAATTGGGACACACGAAAACCTACTGCATTGTTTGCGGGGATGCGGACCGGACTTTGGAATGCACTTCTTCCAAAACAGACCCCAAGGTCAAAAAATGCAGCAACTGTGGTGAAAACCATACAGCAAATTACAGGGGCTGCGAAGTATTTCCATATGTAAAAAATAATGCGAAAGTCGTACATAAAGCGGAATATGAGCAATATAAAGCTTCCCAATTTCCTCGGCTTCATGCTGGTTCTATTGCTAGTACACAAGCTACACAGCCACACACTAAGCCAAACTTTTCATATGCCCAAACATTGAGAAACGATTTACCTAATGCGAATGCCAAAAGTTCTAATGCGCATAAAAATTCATATGCCCACGTCTTAAAAGAGGGTGCCCAGACACCCCTCACCAACAATTCGAGCTCGATCGAGAACTTAATACAGACAATGAATAACTTCATGACAACTATGCAGGGTATGTTTCAGGAAATGATGCGAACCCAAAACATGCTTCTGCAAGTTTTGCTTGGCAAAAAATGAACCAGTTAAAAATATGCTTCTGGCTCTCCCAACATAAATATGAAGTAGAACACTTCCTGCTAGCACATGATATAGACATGCTATTAGTCTCTGAAACACACTTTACTATTAAAAACTGCTTTAGAATTGATGGGTATTTTATATATGACACCAAATACCCAAGCGAAAGGGCATGTGGTGGGACTGTCATTATAGTCCGAAAAAACGTAAGGCATTTTCCATTGCCTGAATTCAGGGAAGACTTTTTGCAAGCCACGACCATAAATATTACAGATTTTAAAATTGTAGTCTCATCAGTGTAGTGCCCTCCTAGGCATAAAATTGAACTCCATGAATTTGCCAGGTTCTTTGCTACGCTAGGACAAAAATTTATTGCCGCTGGTGATTACAATGCAAAGCATACATATTGGGGATCCAGACTCCTTAGTCCTAGAGGTAGGCAGTTGTATTTTACAGTTCAAGCAAACAAGCTGGACGTCGTATCTGCCGGTAAACCCACCTATTGGCCCACAGACTTTAATAAGTTGCCAGACCTTATTGATTTTGCTGTAGTAAAAAACATCAAACGCGACCAACTGTTAGTTAGTTCATCCTATGATCTATCTTTTGAGAATTCACCTACATTAGTTATTTTACACGACAGTTTTGTCACTGCATTTAAAGCCCTTAGTTTCTACCCGAACAGAAATACGAATTGGTTAAAATATAAAATGTATGTGAGCTCTCATTTATCTTTGAACATCCCACTGAGAAATCCAGCTGATATTCAAGCAGCTGTAGATCATTTTATAGACGTCGTGACTGCCGGAGCCATAGCTACAACGGCATCAAAGCCATCAGCTAAAATAATATCGTACCAGGCAACAGCAGATATTCAGATGCTCGTCATAGTCGTTCTCCACACATAAAAATCCAAATGAACTTATGGCAAAAAAAATTTACGCAGTAAATTGAGACAGAAAGAGAATTCGCTATCGACAACTTTTTAAAAAACTTGGATCCAATGAAAAACACGGATTATAGTCTGTGAAAAGCTGTAAAGCACTTACAATGTCCTATTGCTTACGAATCCCCACTAAGACTTGGGCTAAAAACTCAAGTGAAGAGGCAAATGCGTTCGCAAATCACCTAGAGAAGGTTTTCGCACCACATGATATAAGTAATTCCACTATTCCATTTATTAGTGACACCGTGAATGATCCTAGGAAATTTCGGGTGTCTTCTTTAAAATCGACAATTAAAAATACGGATATGAAGAAATCACCTGGACCTGATCGTATAACAGGATCAATGATAAAATACTTACCTAATTCAGCTGTAAGAATTTTACTTTACATATTTAATGTTGCGCGTCGGCATCTTCCCATGCTCTTGGAAGATGTCTGAAATTGTTATGATCCCGAAACCAGGAAAGGACTCAAGCCAGATTACATCCTACAGGACTATTAGCCTAGTGTCAGTTTTGTCAAAGATATTTGAAAAATTATTCGTCTCGAGTATAACTCCTTTTCTAAATCAACAAAACGTTTTCTAAATGAACAAAACGTTATCCCAGATCATCAGTTTGGTTTTCGAGCAAGGCATAGTACGATTGAACAGGTCCATAGAATCGTTACCATTATTAGATCGGCTTTTGAAAGAAATCAATACTGTTCAGCTTTATTTATAGACATTTCCCAAGCATTTGATAAAGTCTGCCATGATGGGCTACTTACTAAACTAGCTCGGGTTCTCCTGAAAATACCCACAAGCTTATAAAAAGCTATTTGTCAGATAGAACTTTTAAAGTAAGGTCAAAGGATTAGCTTTCAAGAAATGGGAAAATCAGTGTAGGAGTACCTCAAGGTAGTGTGATAGGGCCGCTATTATATATCATCTATACAGCGGATATGCCGACAAGCCAACATACATATACGTCAACATTTGCAGACCACACTGCAATTATAAGTGTCAGTAATGATCCAAACGATGCATCTGAAAAACTGCAGTCCCATATTCATAAGCTAGAAGACTGGCTAAAACAGTGGAGAATAAAGGTAAATCCATCAAAATGTGCTCATGTAACGTTTTCCCTTAGAAGGCAAGATTGTCCACCAATCACAATAACTAATACCACGGTTTCAGCGGAAACGCACGTTAAATATTTAGGTATCCACTTAGATCGGCGCCTAACTTGGTCCCGTCACATTGAGATAAAAATAACGTCCATAAAGCTTCGAACAAATCAACTGCATTGGCTAATAAGTCCTAACTCAACTTTGGCTTTGGGGTATAAAGTCGTTTTATACAAATCCGTTATAAAGCCAATACCATATGGTATTCAGCTGTGGCGCACTGCCTGTGCATCAAACATCCAGAAGTTACAGAGAAGACAGTCTAGGATTTTATGTCATATCGTATGTGCCCCCTGGTACGTAAGAAATGAAAACATACATAGGGATCTTAAAGTTCCCACTATCCACGAAGAAGTTAAAACGTACACGTCCAAATACGTGAAGAAACTAGTCGCACATCCCAACACTCTAGCACGCAATTTATTGCAATTTGACGGCCACCAGAGACTAAAAAGAACTGACACATTGAGCCTGGCGAGGCGGCTCTCTCTACACAATAGAAGATTTATTTTTAAGATTTGAATACAAAAAATTAGTTATTACATTGGTAATAACTAATAAATAATATTTTAGGGATAAGATTTGAATACTTATTGTGAATTTCTTTTAATAGAAAGATTCAATAAAATAAAATAAAGTATACAAAAAAATTTTTTTTATTGCATCTTTCTAAAAGAAAAAATTACAATAAGCATTCAAATCTTATCCCTAAAATATTATTTATAAGTTATTACCAATGTAATAACTAATTTATTATATTCAAATCATAAAAATATACATATTATTGGGTATAGTGAGCCGTCTCGCTAGGCTCAATGTGTGTCAGTGCTTTTTAGTTTCTGGTGCCCGCGAAATTTTAATAAATAGCCTACAAGAGTATTGGGGTTTGTTTACGTAGTATGGATAGTGGGAACTTCTAGATCTCTATGGTTATTTTCATTTCGTATATACCAGGGAGCTCATACGATAAGACGTAAAATCCTAGACTGTCTTCTTTGTAACTTCAGCTGAATGCCATAATACCATATTGGCTTTATAACGGTTTTGTATAAAAGCTCTTTGTATTCCAGAGCCAATGTTGAGTGCGGACTTAACCCATTATGTTCAACTACTCGAAATCATTGAGATATTTTTACAATTTTTGGTATGCTAGTTCCTATCAACCTCTTGATTACATAAACTTAATTTGAAAAAAAATTGGGTGGCCAGGTTGGGCGTGGTGAACTGTTGCGAAAACGCAACGTTGGCTAATAGCTTGCAAATCACAATTTATGCATTATCAGTAAGATATTTTTTAGAAATTGTTGGTGTTTTGTTGAAATATGAAAAAAACAAATAGTTTTTGTATTTAAGATTAAAATGTAAAGTCAATCTATTGCAAATTTTTATTTTATATTATTATGGTACATTTCGAAACATTTTGGATGCAATGTAACATTACCTTTTTTACACTGATAAACAGTCTGTGAGTGGCATTCATTTTTTCTGTTTCCCATCAGGAGTATTCCAGATAATGTGCTCTCGAATATTTCCACGGGTTAAGTTGTTTATATTGTCTGAATTCTGTAGCTCTATATCTGTTTCAGCGGTTTCTTGAGGAAGTAGCAATTTGGTAGCTATCTCGGCTTTAAAATCAATTTGAGATAGTGGTTTGCCACCTTCGGCTTTAGCAATTAGACGACGGATTTTCCAAGCATTTACTGTGGTGCTATTAATTGCATTTGTCCATAAAGGTCACCACCACTTTTTTCCACGTACTGCAACTCGATAGTTCGAAACTGCGTTATCGTGTAAATCTACACCACCCATATGCTTGTTGTAGTCCTTTATTAGATTTTGCTGTTGAACAGAAACCTTAAATAATTTTAAACAATATACAATATTTCTAATTCCGTAATTCCAAATGTACCATTTTTTTTTTCATTTTTTGAATAGCGACTAGTACTAACTTCTGGAGTAGTTTCAACAACATTTGAAATCACAGTTACTTCCGAATTGTCCTGACACCGACAAACCAATAATTTGTTATCTTTTTCAAAACAGTAGTCGTATTCATGTTTATTGAGACTGCGACCTATAGCAAGGATATCATTTGCTTCTCTAAGGCGCTTAGATCTAACTGTTCCAGTTCCTCGAAACTTTCTTTCGCTTAGTAAGCAGAACAGGTAGTATGACGAGAAGAAATTATCGAAATACACTGCATGCATTTTACAAAACAACGGAAGCTCTTATGCCAATAGTTTTATCGTAGGGTGAGGCTGACCCAGCATATACAGATACCCAGTATCGGAACAAAGACACCAATACTTAAATCGTATTTACCATAGAAACTAACTAGACACGACAACTCACAACAACATTACCTCGATTATATAAGAGAGATAAAAAACCTTATCGTTTCTAATTAAGCTATCTCTTTCATGTAATCGGGTTAATTTAAAATTTTGTACGTAAAAACGCATGACACCTGATTACACGCTTTTTCAAATGTCATTGTTGGGTATTCTGTTTATATTCTGTGGTATTTACCACGAATAAACATTTTGCAGTTGTGTCTTCCGAAATATGGGATCATTTGCTCGTTTATGAATAAAAACGTTGAAAATATGCCAAACGGTTTATACTTTCCATCAATCAATGGACGTACTTTAGCGAATCGTCTATTTCATTGCTGTCCATTATATGAAATACAGATTTAATTTTTTGAAACATATTGCGAGATAATGATTGCTTCACGATTGGCACACACAGTGAAGGTTGAGTGGACCAATAATGTTGAATGTGGGGAACAGTATGGTATCCTGAGAGAATCAGAATACCTATAAAGCGGTACAAATTCTCTTTATTGATTTTCACTGATATATTCATTTGACTGGCATAAATATTGGAATATTTTAAAAGCATCCATAATTTCGTTGCCAAAATTTTGCAGGAATAACTCTAAAGGAGATTTTCCAGCTACATTTATAAATTGCAAATACAATGATATATACAAACATAGATATATTTCACATAAATTTACCCATTGATTCTACGATTTTGTTCTGAAGTTGCTTGACTGAAGACTCTTCTGGATATTCAAAGTTAAAATTGATCCGATTTGATTTCAGCCATTTTGGAATACCAAATATTATTTCTTGCGTATACTTTCCACATGTAGCCTGGGTAGCCTCTCACTTTTACTCAAAACTGATTTAAAGTCAAACTACAAAAACATAGCAACTATAGCTATGCTCAAAAATGATATAGAAAATACAAAAAAATAAAAATCTCTCTCGCATAAGCAGAGAGCGCAGGCGAAAAAAAAGATTAAATAGAAAAAAGTGATTTGCATGCAATCAGCCATCGTTGCGTTTTCGCCACAGTGATTTTTAAAAGATTGTAGTGAATGAACGGGTTTATATTTTCCTTCATTGTTTTTCGATAACTATTTTTCGATACTTTCCCAAGCTAAGTTTAAATAAAAAAAAACATTATATACATATATTTGCATTATGTCGGTTTTAGAAAAATCATTTTTTGACACTTTTTAAAACTTGTAAATCTTAACTAATAAAAGCAGGAGTGTCATTTTTAAAACATATATTAGATAGAAAAGTCCTTAAACTAATGATATAAAAACTAAAATATTCAAATTAAAGAGTTTGAAATGTTTTAACATGCATCTAGATATAGTGTTGCGAAAACGCATCAGTGGTACAAAATGGGTTAATAACCAGCGAAGTTGATTTGTTCCCTGATTTATGGCCGTTATTTTTGCCTCATGGCGGGATAAAGTTAGCCGTCGATCTAGTTGGATACCCAAATATTTCACGTGGGTGTTCACTGGAATAATGGTATTTGTTATTGTTATAGGTGGACAATTTCTCCTTCTGAGAGAAAACGTTACATGAGTACATTTCGATGGATTTATGTGTATTCTCCACTTTGTTAGCCAATCTAGCTCATTAATAAGATACTAAAGCTGCTCGGATGCAGCTTTCGGGTCTTGGTGAACAATTATAAATGGAGTATCATATGCAAAAGTTGACGTATACGTATTTGCTCTTGTTGGTATATCCGCTGTATAAATGATATATAATAGCTGTATAAATGATATATAATAATATATAGTATACTGCCTTAAGGTAATCTTTCAGAGATTTTCCCTTTTTTATAGAATTGATCTTTTGACCTTATATTAAATATTGTATCTGTCAGAAAGCTCTTCAATAGCTTGTGAGTGTTTCCAGGTACTCCAATTATTTTCGTAAGTAGCCCATTGATTAGTTGGGGGGTTTAATCCATAGGTTAATTAGAGGGTTAAGTTCATTGTCTCAAATGCACTATTTTTTAAGTCACAAAATACAAACACTACTGTCTTTCAATATTAAATTTCACTTTTATTTATTCTTCTATGAACATATATTAAATTTACTGATTATTACAACGTCTGCGTACATACTGAATTTTTAGGTAATTTCAATATATGCATGAACCAAGAAACAAAAGAAATTGTAACAAGAGAGAGGGATAACACAAATGATATTCCAATACACTTTGGTTAATAGTTACAAGGCAATTAATAATTCAAATGATAATTGTAAATGGTACAATAACTGCCACGTAAACATCCCGGCCCCCTTGCGATAACGCAATTAATCGAGGCAGAAATGCAAGTGGCGTAGAAACATAAATGTACTCTAATTGTAAATATACATTAAAGATATAATAAATTGCATAGACAAAACTTCATATATAAGCTTCGTACTTACAAACAGTGTTTGAGATACTTATATAATTATGAGATACATTTTCAGTTTAAGTTCATGTAACTTAAAATAATAAAATAATACTTTAGGAATTTTTACAAACGCATGTGTATAAGTATATAGCTAAATACCAAACTTTCCGATTAAGGTCCATCCCAAAAGCGTGTCTTGTGCCATTGGCGTCGAAAGTGTTGCTGGCTGCATGGTGGATTTGACGATCTGAGGATATATATCCGCAGCTAGTATAACGGTTATATCGCAGCAGGTATAGAAGTTGGGGTCAGCTAAACGTAAATTTTGATAAGGAGCAGCAATTCGTTCATCAAGATCTTGTGAACGGAGTTTTCGAGGTAAATCGTTAACGATTTGAGCCATAATTGTTAAAGTAGGTCCATCGCCGAAATGAGATTTAAATGTGATTTTACATAAACGATCTGATCCTGATCTTTCAATTGGCAAATGATATCGTTTTGGTATGAATTCGGCAATTTTAGTATTTTCTGTACACGGATCTAAAAGGCCACGAATATTACCCCAATCGTTTCCTAATTTCATTTTTATGATGACGGTAGGGATTAACGTCACAGGTCGGATCAAGGATACCGTATGGCTTACAGCTTCGTTCGGGCGTGAATGAGACCGAATTCTTTCGCGTTGGTGAAGTAATGTATGGTGTCTTCCACCACATTGGCGGCACCGATCAATGCTGCGACATTTGCGAAGTAAATGACTGTGAGCCAGACAATTTTCACAGTAACGGTGTTGTTGGACAACTTTAATTTTTCTAGATACGGGTAATTTTCTAAATTGACGGCATGTTCTTAACGGATGATCGCTTTTGCACAAGCGACAATCAGGCAATTTTCGAGGACGATAATGGGGTCGATTCTCTTGCAGAGGTGAAAGGCTTCTGGAATAGTTTGGTGTCATAGTGCTGGAAGTAATATAAAAACAGTAAAAGGAATGGTTACTTAAGTATTATGAGGTGAAGGGAGAAGGACTAGTTTTACGATTGGCCTGACAATAAGACCTGATGACGTGCGTACAGAAACAACTCTGACATTATTATCGATGCCGCGACCTAATTTCTCTATACGCCCGATCCGCCATTCGTGCGGAGGGAGGTTATCTTGGCGTACGACAACTAGATCACCCTTTTCAAAATTTCGGTGGGGATACTTCCATTTTATGCGCTTATGCATTTCTTGAAGATATTCCCTCTTCCATCTACATGCAAAATAGTGATGAAGAACCTTTAGTTTTTGCCAGCGGTTTATATAACTTAAGGTGTGGCTGCTGAAATCAGGTTCCGGAGGTGCTAGCAAGGGTGCTCCGATTAAAAAATGTCCCGGGGTAAGTGCACACAAGTCTTCGGGGTTGTCGCTCATGGGACTCAATGGTCGCGAGTTAAGGCATCCTTCTATTCTAGTAAGCATCGTGGTAAACTCCTCAAAGGTGAAATTTTGAGCATGGGTTATTTTCTTGAGGTGGATCTTGACACTTTTGACCCCTGCTTCCCAGAGGCCACCCATATGAGGCGCGCCTGCGGGGATAAAATGCCACTGTACATTTTGAAGTGTCTGTTGAGCTAGGAGGCCATTTTTTACAGAGGTTAGCAATTGCGCCAAATCCTGTTTGAGTGCATTTGAGGCTCCTACAAAGGCTGTACCATTGTCAGAGAAAATGGCACACGGAGTTCCACGTCGAGAGAAAAAACGCGCAAAGGCTGCCAAGAAGGCTTGGGTGGACAGTTCACTCGTAGCTTCCAAGTGTATCGCCTTTGTGGAGAAACATACTAATACCAAGACGTAGCCTTTACTAATTCTACATCCCCGGCCGGCAAATGTTTTTATATTGAAGGGGCCCGCAAAGTCGACGCCGGTATTTGTAAAGGGGCGCGATAACGTGGTCGTTTCAGGAGGTAGTGATGCCATAATTTGCTGGCTGCGTTTACGTCTATATAAAACGCAAAGTTTACAATTAAAAATCACGGTTTTTATTAAATTTTTTAGTTTTGGGACCCAGAATTCTAGCCGCATTAGACGTAAAAGAAGAGCGTTTTCGCCATGAACTGAGTATTTGTGAAGAAGTTCTACATATAGACGTGTGAATCGACCTTCATAGGGAAGTATTTTCGGGAATTTTTCTTCATATGATAAAGTAGGGGATTGCGATAACCTTCCGTTTATTCTAAGAAACTCCTGCGAATCAATAAAGGGATTATAGGTCAGGATATTACTTTTACGTGGCAAAGTTACTCCTCGTGATAGCAGGGTGTATTCAGGGAAGTGTAAACTTTGGCAAATAGCTACCAGACGATACTTAACAAATGTTATCTCTGACTGTTGCAACTCTGTACAGGGACGATTATAAGATCGTTTAAGAAGGGGGTGAGTAGCGTTATAAAACCGGAAGATATATGAAATAACACGTACGGCCCTGGCGAGATCAGAAAAGCGACTAAGGATATCTTCATCGGATAGTTGCACAACAAGTGTTTTGATTGGTCGCTCTTCTTCATGTGTTTCGATAATAGTGATTCTAGAAGGCCAGTTATTATGTGGGCGACGCAGCCATTTGGGCCCATGCCACCATAGTTCATTAGAAACCAAATCTCGGGCAGGAAGTCCCCGTGAACCTAAATCTGCAGGATTATCTTTAGAGCTAACATGGTTCCAATGTTGATTACCTACCGTTTCGACAATGAATGCAAGTCGATTGGCGACAAACGTATTCCAATATGAGGGGTGCTTTTTTAACCAGGCAAGGACAATCATCGAGTCTGTCCAGAGATAGAGATCGCATGCCTGGAGATTAATTTGGGAACGATATGACTTAACGATTTTGGCCAATAATTCGGCGCCACATAGCTCTTTCCGTGGGAGAGTCACAAATTTAACTGGGGCCACTTTAGTTTTAGCTAGAAGTAAGTGGGTAAAAATCTCTCCGTTAGGGGTCTCAGTTCTTAGGTAAATAGTAGCGCAATACGCCTTTTCTGAGGAATCGCAAAACCCATGCAATTCACCTGCGAATGAGGGGTTGTAATTAACAAATCGTGGTATTTGAATTTTAGAAATATTGGGGTAGTCTTTCAAAAACGAGCGCCATTTTCTAAGGGTATCGTCGGTGATTTTTGCATCCCAATCTGTTTTATCAACCCATATTTGTTGCATAATCATCTTAGCAGTGACTATTTTCGGTGCTAACCAGCCGGCAGGATCAAATAGTCTGGCGATTTCGGAGAGGACTTCTCTTTTGGTAGTAGTTTGTACAATAGGCTGTTCGGACGGTGTAAAATAGAAAAAATCTTGCCCAGCATTCCATCTTAACCCTAGGGTTTTCGTCGTGGTGTTATTCGACAGCTTTAGGAAATCATGAGTAAGCAAGTGATCGGGGTTAAGTCCTTCTAGAACAGTCTTTTCATTAGAAATCCACTTGCGGAGGGGAAATCCAGCTGAGGCTAAAACTCGGATGAGATTATCACGAGCAATAAGAGTGTGAGATAAATCGTGACAACCGGCTAAGACGTCGTCTACATACATATGGTTGCGAAGAATATTCGAAACATCGGGATGCTGATCTTTGCATTGATGAGCAAGTTCTAGTAAAGTCCTTATTGCAAGATAGGGGGCGCAATTAATGCCAAATGTGACGGTTTTTAATTCGAAGTCCTGGGGTTCTTCATCGGGTGATTTTCGGAAGATTATCCGCTGAAAGGGGGTGTGGGAGGGATGAACGAGTATTTGCCGGTACATCTTCGGTGATTATACAGACAAATGTCTACGAGGGCTGTGCCTAATATAATGAGATTATTTAATGTGGACTGTAATTGCGTAGAAAAGACTTGTTTAGGTCTTGTTTCAGCTTGTGCTGATGTCGTGGGGGTTGCTTCTAGGGCCATTGTTGCATGGGGTACATCTATTGAGCGGGGGTTACTAGGAGTATATAATTTATGTATTGTGTTTGTACTCGGGTGAGAACATTTTGAGTGATCTTGATTGGGAGGCTCTGGCCGATGAAGTAGGGAGTTATGTTTCTTTTTGCATAACGAGCAGACATACTGGCTTTTGCATTGCTTAAAGGAGTGTGAGGTGGCTAGACAGTTAGTACAACGTTTTAGCCGTTTAACGACGTTCAATCTCTCATCAACAGTCATTTTTAGAAATGATGGGCATAATCTTATGGGGTGTGAAGAAGCGCAGAGAGAACATTGTTTTGGAGAGTTTAGAGTTATATTTGTTTGATAGCTATTAAGCTTCCGGGGTTCAGAAAAATTTACTTTTTTATTGGGGTTAAATTGCCTATTGGAGGTTATGGAATTATTGGTAACAGACGATCTAATGTCAGTTACGGATTCGAGTGTTTGGTACCTGGCAGTCAGAAAAGCGTCCATCTGTTTCCAGGTGGGTAGTTCTGAACTACTGCGAAGAGATTGCTCCCAGAGATTGAGTGTTAAATCAGGAAGAGAAATGGAGCACACGAAAACAAAAATTACATCCCAGTTATCAGTTCTAATGTCGAGGAGCGAAAGATTAGTAACACAGTCGTTGATTGTTCTTTGAATCTGTTTTATATTGGGCCCTGATTCCTTAGTGACAGGGGATAAATTGAAAAGTATTTTTAGTTGGGCGTTGATGAGAACTCTTTTATTTTCGTACCTGTCAATGAGGTTTTTCCATGCCAGTTGAAAGCCATCATTATTTAACGGACATGTTCTTAAAATATCATGAGCTTCTCCCCGAGTTTTTTTTAGAAGGTGACAGAGCTTTTCAATATTGGTTAGACGGGGATTATTTCCATAGAGTGCGGAAAACATATCGCGAAAAGTCGGCCAGGAGACATAATCTCCATAAAAAACTTCCGTGTCGCATGGGGGAAGGCTAATGTTCGGAACACACCCAACAGGGAAATCGGTAATCTGCGACGGCGGCAACTCCTTTTTAGAAAGCGAATCTAGAATCTCCCTGGCGTTTGATAAAGCCCTAACATGCGACGCGTATGTTTTATAAAACCTATCCTTCAGCGACTCCAAGCTAACTTTTTCCTCTAGGGACTCATATTCTATCAAAATTTTATCATAAGCTGATCGGAAGGCAGCCCATAGTATCAGGATCTCATCTTTGTGGATGTCTAGTGTGTAGACATTATGACTCGTTATGGGGAGGCTAGCCAGGTAGGCTTCAAACTCGACTACTTTATCTGATGTTTTGATAAAATTATCTAGTAAGGACATTCTTGTCTTATTAATTATAAGCAATTAAGGAACAAGTGAAAGTATCCGGTATTTATACGAAAGACTGAAAAATTTTACTGATTTATGTTTTAATAAATGAAGAAATAGGCGTTTATGACTAAATAACGACGTACAACATTAACGGTGTGTGTTGTCAATAACTCTGTTCGTAGACCTTGAGATATAAAATAAAGTTATAAATGGGGGGATGGGGTTAGCAAAAATTAGTAAATGCATGTATTATACAACGCATAAACAACGACACGTTTGCTTAAAAATTCATGTCTATATATGAACTTTGCCGGCGAAATTAATAATGTTAACTCTGAATAAAACAAGTATTAATTTAATTCCTTGTGGTTTTAATTATGGGGCTGACCAATTTTGTTCGCCACTGTCAAATAATATTGACTAATAACTTCACGTAGTACAAGCAAACGAAAAACAAAATCAATGTTTGTTTTTGTGTATTATATATTTGGCTGTACTTACGTTTATGCACTTGTTAATTTGTGTGTTTGTTGTAAAGTATTAAAATAAGAGAAATTGAAATGATAAAAAGTTTCCATACACAATTATTTTAAGAGTACATTACAACTTTACTTGAGGGAACAATATTTATAATTAACGACGTTCGATTCAAACAAATGTACATACGTAGATGTTGTTGTGTGTATGATCTTTCGATTGAGAAAGAGAAAATATTTCATTTGGTCCACTTAAGAATGTATTTGCTCTTCAATTAGTTCTCGTGTTGAAAGAGCTTAAGATGTCGTAGACTGAGAGCGATAGTCGTTGTGTAACACTAAAAGTGGATTTTGTTACCAATTGATTTTTTTTGTGTGGGGATTTTATTGTTACTGATGAAAGGAATTTTTAAGTTGAAGAATTTATAACGGTTGTATATATTTTTTTTGTTACGTTGTTGGTAATTTAGGGAATGATGTACATACATACATAAGTAAAACGAAAATATTTGCTTACCTTGCAGAATCTGTACTTACATACATATTTCTTACAAATTATTGTTGTAGCACTATATTTTGTGGCCGTTTACCTTTTTTTTTCAGAGATTCTCGTGGGATATTTTTACACTTGGGTTTTACAATTTTTAATTGGGGGTTTTAGTTTTTTTGTAACAATTTTAAAAATAAAGCATCTGAGTCAAATGATAATAATATGGGGTTCTTGAAATCCGGTTCGAAGGACCAGCAAATGATTAGTTGGGGGGTTTAATCCATAGGTTAATTAGAGGGTTAAGTTCATTGTCTCAAATGCACTATTTTTTAAGTCACAAAATACAAACACTACTGTCTTTCAATATTAAATTTCACTTTTATTTATTCTTCTATGAACATATATTAAATTTACTGATTATTACAACGTCTGCGTACATACTGAATTTTTAGGTAATTTCAATATATGCATGAACCAAGAAACAAAAGAAATTGTAACAAGAGAGAGGGATAACACAAATGATATTCCAATACACTTTGGTTAATAGTTACAAGGCAATTAATAATTCAAATGATAATTGTAAATGGTACAATAACTGCCACGTAAACACCCATCATGCCAGACTTTATCAAACGCCTGGAAAATATCAATAAAATAAGCTGAATAATATTGCATATTTTCAAATGCAGATCTAATAAATGTTACAATTCTGTGGACTTACTCAATTGCGCTATGGCTTGCTCGAAACCCAAACTGATGGTCCGGGATGATGTTTTGTTCATTAAGATAAGGGTTTAAAAACGAAACGAATAATTTTGCAAATAAATTTTATAAAATTGACAGTAGGCTAATGGTCCTTTTTGATGTAATCTGAGTAAGGTCTTTACCTAATTTAGGGATCAACGATTTCAGACATCTTTGAAGACCATGGGAAGAAGCCAATTTGTAACATGGCATTAAATACGAATAGTAAAAATTGTTCAGTATAATTGGGTAAGTTTCTTATCATTGATCCTGTAATACGATCAGGTGTGGGTGATTTTCTTATATCTATATTTTTAACTTAAATGAAACTATGGCATGTGGTGTGAAGAACTTTTCTAATTGATTTGTGAAGGCTAACCTTTTCAATTGAGTTATGTGTTCAGGTTTTTTAAGTCTTAGAGGGAATTTGTAAGCAATAGGACATTTTAAGTGCCTTACATCCATTCACAGGCTATATTCCGTTTTTTTATCCACATTTTTAAATATATGTATCTCCATAGCAGAGTAGTGTTTCTCAGCTTATTGCGTACAGTTCTTTGATATAAGATCCTTTGGGCTTGATGTCAGCAACCTTCGAAGCCTTAAATTTTTCCTGGCGAGAGTCTGTATATCAGCCAATGATTGGTCGGCATTTATGTTAATTGATAATTTTTTTGGTGTTGCATTTTCTGACTGCGGCCGCCACGAAGTCCGTAAAATGATTACAGCTGTAAGTGAGAGCTCACATAAATTTTATATTTCAACCAATTCGTGTTTTTACTTGGATATGAATTAAGGGTTTTATGACAATTCTATCTTGTAAAATAACGATTGTACGTGAATGGCGGGAAGATAGCTCACAGGGTGAACTGACTAACAATTGATCACGTCTAATATTTTTTACAATGGCAAAATCAATAAGATGTGGGAGTTTTATTAAATTCTGTTGGCGAATAGGTGGGTTTACCTCCAGACGACGTCTAGTGTTATAGTTGTCTCCCTCTTGGGCCGAGAAATTTGAAGCCCCAAAAAGTGTGCTTTGCACTGTAGCCGGCAGCTGCAATAAACTTTTGTCCCAGTGTAGCAAATAACGTGGCAAATTGATGGTGTTAGATTTTGTGCCAGGGCGGACAATACACAAATAAGAGTGTAATTTTAAAAGCAGTAAGATGTATAGATGTAGCTGGTAAAAAAAACTTCGTTGAATTCCGGTATTAGAAAGTGCCTTACGTCCTTGCGTTGTATTTCAAAAACTAAAAGTATGTCTATTTACTGTGTAAGCGGAAAATGTTCAATTTCATATTTATGTTGGGAGGGCCCGTTAGCGTTCCAGATGCATATTTTTAAATGGTACTCATTTTTTGCCAAGCAAAAGGTTTTTTTTTTATTTAATGATTTATTAGCATTAATAATACTTTTCGTATACATACAAATATTTAAATTTGATATTATTGTGTTTTAGCTCTAATATAAATTGTACTTTAAAAAAAAGAAGATTTGCTTCTTAACTAGATTTTGATTAGTTTCATTTTTAATATAATTTGGTAATGTATTGTAAAGGTGTAAGCCTTTGTAAAAAAGATTTCGTTGCATAGCCGTTGAGTGTACTCTTTCAATTCTAAAATTGTTCATATTTCTTAACTGGTATGGTTGTGCTTCCCTGACATATACTATTTGTTCCTTTAAATATTCCGGTGCTTCTCCACGTTTCATTTTTTGTATAAAATTTAAAGTGTTGAGTGTAAGCCTCTGTCTTATGTTTAGCCATTTTAGAGATTCAAGCATAAAGTTGATTGATGTGTATCTGTTGCATTTTAATATGATTCGCATTGCTCTATTTTGTAGTTTTTGTAGTCGATCTATCTGATGTGTAGTGCAGCATGAATATAAAATTGTAGACCCGAACTCGAAATGCGGTTTTATTATGGTATTATATATGTTTATTGCCGTTATAACTGATATATGCTTTCTTATTCTTTTGAAAAAACAAATTTTTTTGCCAATTTTTTTACATATAGTCAATGTGTTCTTTGAATTTCAGTTCTTTATCATTAACAAATCCTAAATATTTTATCTGATCCACTTTTTGTATCACTTGATTATTTATTTTAAAAACTTGGTTACTATTTGCATTTATTTCTAATATTTTCGTTTTGTTTTCGTTCAATTTAAGTTTGTTCATTTTTAGCCACATGCTAACACGTTCCATATCTTGTGTAAGATTATCGTAGCATTGTTGATTCGATTCACCTTCTGTAAAGATAAGCGTATCATTGCATACAGAATTACTTCACATTTTTCCAACATTTTTGGCAAATCATTATGAATAATATTATATTATGAATAATAACGCTCCCAGAATTGAGCCTTGTGGTACTCCATATTCGTTAGTAACTGAGTTAGTTTGCATGTTGTTCACTTTTGTTATTTGTTTCCTTCCCGTCATATATGATTCAAACCATTTTAATTCTGTATCTCTAATTCCGTAGCAATGTAGTTTCCGTAGAAGAATATGCCTATCAATGGTTTCGAAGGCTCTTTTAAAATCAAGGAATATGCTAATAATTTTATTATTTTTTTCAACTTTTTTCCACCTATTAGTAACGTAGTTTACTGCTGTTTCGCATGAGAAATTCTTTCTAAATCCAGATTGGTATTTTGATAATATATTTTTATATTCCACATATTGTTCTAATTGTTCTTTTACCACCTTCTCTAATATTTTTTCGCAAGTCATCAACGTATTAATTGGTCGGAACTCTTCACATTTTTTTGTTTTTGACACCTTTTCAATGGGGGTTACCATTGAGGTTTTCCAGTTTTCTGGAAATACGCCTGTTTCTAAAGATTTGTTTATTATATGAAGCATTACTTTTCCTAATATATGCCAGCTATTGAGTATTATTCTAGTATCTATCCTATAAAAGTCTGGCTTATTTTTTTAATTCTTACATATTACTTTTAATTCTTCTAACGTTATTGCACGGAATTTAAATTGGGAATTTATCACTGGAACGTTTTGAGTATATTGCACATTGCTTATCTCGGATCTTATTGATTTCACGCTATTTATAAAGTAATTGTTAAAATTTTCAGCTATTTTCAATTTATTCTTATATTCTACATTAATAAATATCACAGTTTCAATTGTATTTTTAGATTTTTTTAAAATTAGATTTTTTATTTCTCTCCACATTTCTTTTTGATCTTTGGCTGAAGTGATTTTGTTATTTACATACTTCCTTTTTTCATTTTGAATTTTGATTTTGTAAATATTTCGAATTTTTTTGTAATTTGTCCATACTTCGTTTGTATTTTCGTATCTTGCGCTTTGATATTTATAAATTTTTTCTCTTTTTATTCGTCGAATTTCATCGTTAAACCAATTACATTTAAAATTGTCTCTATATATTTTCTTTATAGTTAATTTTTTTATTGCGTTTCCTAAGTATTCATCGAAGAGATTGACGTTGTGGTTTAAGTCATTATTGTTGTTTATTATTTTTTGTAAATTTTGTATTTCAATGTTAAATTGGTGTCTATTATATCTAAATATTTCAATTTCTTTATTGGTGTTTTTATTAGGATTATATTTATCACTATCTATTATTATATCTATTGCTTCGTGGTCCGAAATTTTATTCGTAATGTTAACCTTTGCCGAGATATTTCGATTATTCGCTACTATATAATCTATTAAAGTTTTGGAGTTCTTTGTAATTCTCGTGAATTCTTCTATTATTTGCTTAAGGCCATTATCATCGAGTATACACTTAATTTTGTTTTTATAAAAACTTTCTCTATACCAATCTATGTTAAAGTCACCCGCTATTATAATGTCACAGTTTATTTCATTTAGTTCTTCTACAATATCTGCAAATGCTTTCAAAAATTCATATTCTGAACTGCTTGGGGACCTGTATACAGCAGCTACAATGCTATTATCCACATTTTCGCATCAACAATTTTTTCGGCGATCTTTCTTACTTTCCATTTCTTTTTAAAATATATTGTAATTCCACCTGTTCTTTTTGAGTTCGATAGAGATGAGAATTGATTGTAACCTGTTAACTGTGTTTCGGCTTCGCCCACGTCTATAGTTAAGTGAGTTTCCGATAAAATAACGAATTCTGGCTGTTTTGTTTCTAAAAGTATCTCCATCTGGTTAAAGTTATTTACTAAACCTTGTATATTAGTGTATATTCCGTATATTTGCCATGTTTGTTATGCCGCGAGGCCTATCCTTCTTCTCTTCGCGTTTATTTTGTTTTGAAAAACTGGACATTCCCTATTTGTTGTTGCATGATTCTCATCCAGGCCAAGGTTCAATCTTTTGTTCACTCTTTCACAGTTTATACATTTATTTATAACATTTTTTGTGCATTCTTTAGATATATGATTGCCGTGACATTTATAACATACTTCTTCAAATTTACAATCCGTTGATTTATGATTATATCCGCTACACTTGTAACATTGCATGATATCAGTACCTTCATAAATTCTGCACTTTTCCCATCCAATATTAACTTTCTGAACATTCATTACTTTGATATATGATTCTTTATCTATTTTAATTATTGCATTGTATATTACGACCATTTTTCTTATATTCAAATATTTTTATAACTTCAAGTTTGCTTTCGTAGAGTATATCATTTTGCCTTCTTAGTTTTTCCACAATTTCATCATTCTCCATGAATTTAAAAGTCATACCAGTTAGTTTTATTTTCATTTCCATTTTATTTAAATCTTCTTTAGTTTTTATAACAGTTTTGTTTTTGTTTTTCTTTTGGTTTTAAAACAAGCGGGTTTTGTTTATTTTCATCCGGCATCACTATATTATTTTTCAATGCACCAGCAAATAAGTTATTTGTTTTAACATTTGTTTCTGTTATTGTTTTTTTTTTATTTCTTCACACATTTTTTTGTTCTTGTTTTCAATTGTTTTGCATACTTCGTCTTCGTTACTGTTTTTTTGTTCATTTATTTTTTTGTAAACTTTTTTAATTTCTTTTACATTTATTTCACAATGTTTTTGTGCCTCATCTAATCTTTTAAATCTTTCGTTGTATCTTTTCTCAATTGCTTCAAGTAGATTTGTAATTTCGTTTTCGTTTTGTTTTAATGCTGATTTAAATTCGCCTTTATATTCAGCTAAGTTATTACTGTTTTTTTTCAACATTCTCTTGGACTAATATCAGCGCTTCATCTAGGTTATGTATATATTGAAGACAATCCTCACATATAAAATGAATTAATCCACCGGCTTCTAGTATTCCTCGAGAATATTGGTCTAGACCTGAGCATTTCTTTGAACAATGATACACCTTCTTACATATTCCTTCGCACATGAGACCAGTTTCACCACGTATTGCACTTTTACATTGATGGCACTCGGCCATATTTGTGACGATCTTTGATTGTATCTAGTCCAAAAACTTTATTATTTCCTTATTGTCCGTTGTTAATTTTATAGTTTTAAATAAATTTTTTTATTTTTAGTACACAATTTCTATTTTATTTTAACAATTTTTCAGAGCTATATAATATTTGCTTCTTTATTTAATAAGAACAGTTAGCATAAACAATTTGAAATACAGATACAGAAGCATGTTTTGGGGTCGCTTCTTTTCTTGAAACATACCCTGCATTGTTGTCATGAAATTGTTCATTTTTTATATTATGTGTTCGATTGAACTCGAATTGTTTGTAAACGCTATCTGTGGACCCTCCTTTAAGACCTGTGCGGCGTAATAGTGTTTTTGCGCGAAATTACTTTTCGCATCATGATTAGCATTATATTGGTTTAGTGTGTAGTACGTTACTATACTGTGTACTAGGTTGGGTTCAGCACTTACATGGGAACACTTACATCGTTCATAATCGGGTTTATTTTATATGGCGGAGAAATTTACAGCCTCTATAGTTTGCACTGCGGTTTTCAGCGCAGTTGCTGCATTTATTTCAACTTGGGACCAGTTTTGGAAAAAGTGCACTCCTAAGTTCGGTGGGCGTTCTCGCCAACAACGCATACGGATAGTAGTTTGCAGTAAGTTTTAGTGGGCCCGAATTCCTGGCAATCAGCGAACTGACGGGGACGTTTGAATGGTTCTTCTGTTGAGTAGGTATCATAAGGTGCAAATTGGTTGAACGGAGTTTTTAGATTTTATTGGAGTTGCATTAAATACGATACAATCTCAACTCGATGCATTGGCTGCGGATCTTATTCTTATTTAGGAGATTGTGCACTGGCCTTACGACGTAACCATCCGCTTCTCTGGCACTTTTTGTTTCCTCAGTGGGAATAGAACTGTCAATGCCCTTTGACAATTATCAAACCTTTAGCACTTTTTAGTTGACAGGTGTAGTCGCCCTAATGTTGTTTAAGTTCCGCAGTTTATAACTTTGCTGTTAATCTCACGTTGGCCGTTAGCAAAATTACGAAAACTAACAGCTTCTTCAATTTCAAATTCTCTTTTAGATTTGACGACGTATTACAATGTATACCTTTCGGAAATAAGGGCTTTATTTGTATAAAGTTTTGTGTAAAAAATGAAATTAAATACGCAAGAACATTTGAAATGTTGACTGTGACGTTTGGCGAGTTTACTATGAGCAGAACACAAGTTCAATTGTGGTATAACCGGTTTATGGAAGGCCGAGAAGTTGTCAATGACGATGCTCGCTCAGCAAAACGTAATATAAAAAACGCAACAAAAATAAAATTGAAATATAATAAAATGTTTGATTCTGTTTGATAAGCAATAATGAAAAGTACATTCAACTTAAAATAAGTTAAAAAATAATAAATGAATGTTTAATTATGTTTAGTAAGCTAGAATTGAAATGTGCATTGAAGTTAAAATAAAACTTTAAAAACAAAAATTGAATTACGTTTAATATGAGTTAGCAAACAAAACATTTTATTATGCTAATATGAGTATGAACATGCTCCTCCACGTTGACCACCGGTCGATGATGAACGGATGTTGATTGATATGCAGGTACAAGTCTGACGTGGTTCGGTTATAGTTAATGGTTCTTCTGGGTTATCTTAACATTCGGTAGTTTGTGGTCGAGATATTGGAGTTGGGTTGTTCTTTAATCTTTTACATTTGTAGACTATTGTGATGACAGTTATTAACACCAAAGCAATCGCCACATAGCCGACAATTAATCCATGGGTACTGAGGTTGGCTTCCTCAGCAGGGAATTTGGCTTTAAGAATTTGGGATAACTCTTGTTGTTTGGCTTCGAGTTCATGTATTGTGGGTTGTTTGAATATCATTGCGCTGAAGTTCGTACTGGTATATTGTTTTGATAACCCAATTACGGGATTGAAGCGAGTAGGCGATGCTTGTGATAATTTACTGACGACCTTGTATGGTTATAAGATCATTTTTTATGACACATTCGGGACTCAAAGTTACTAAACCGCTGGCTTCTAATGCGATGTGTAAAATATCGCTTACGCATACTGCATTCAGTTTAATGGTATTTGACGTAGAATACATGTATTAGTTCGAATGGTATAGAGGTTTATGGTAGTGTCTTCAAGTTGATAAAAATCGCATCTTGGATGAGGTTGGTCATTCAGTAGATCAAGTTCGCACTTATGGACCATTGGATGCCGCGTTGCTTGATATGTTGCTGGAATATTTGGGCAAATTAGCTCATTGTCAACCAAACTCCACCAAGCGTTAACTTCATGTTGCGACATTGGAAGGAATACGTCATGATGTAAGGTGATGCCGATGATTTCCGTTGATGTTTTGACGGCAGTAAGTGTTTCATTTATAATTGCTGCAACTGGAGCATTAGCTGGAATATGATGTGGTCTTGTGCAATGATTCCATTGACCTTAATAAGCTTGTATACTTCTACTAAGTTGTTTCGATGAATCGGCAACTGCAATTGTGCTGGTAAATGATCCCTTATCTTCTTCATTTCTTCACTGAGTTGCTGAGGAGTAAGCAGAAGAGGATTAATTTTGTCATGGTGGCTATCTAGTAGAACATCCAAGATTGCGGCGTGTATGCGTTGTGCATTATTTGTGACTATCAGCATTTAAACGAAAAGCGCTAGTATTTTTTGTTTAACATTAACATGATGGATCATATTGCCAGTTTATTCAAATTTAGCTTGTACATCTAGTAGACCTTTCTTTATAATGTTGGTAGTGGAGTTGATTACTGAGGTCTGATTCTTTAGAAGCTTATCTAACTACTCGCCGTTTGTTTCTAGCCTTTCAATTGTTGTTGACATTTGGGTTTCATAGTTCGAGTCTAATACGCCAAATGTTGAGTGAGCAATATTGCCAACTACGCCGATTGCTCCACTTTTCTTTCTTTTGACAGTAAACAGATTAAAATCTGCCTGCAAGTCTTTTGGTACGTGATCAAAGTAGTCTAGCAATGTTTTGCATGTCTTATTTCTAGTTGTATTTTCGCACAAACCTTAAAGCATTTTTGTTCCGTCAGTCAAAACATTTATTTGATGTTGATATGGCTCAAGATCAAAGTACACTATCATTTTCCAGTTAACAGACATGAGCTATACAAGTCTAATATGTTCAAAATATATACCATGTTTATTTTTGAACTTTGTTATGTTTATTTGATTTCCAGCAATCATTGGGAGCAACAATGGCAAAATGGTAAACACTAATGCTGTGCATAAACTGATTGTTTTTCCTGCCTTTCAGGAAATAGTGGAGCCAATCTGTGAATGGGTCGTCTGAAGGTTCCCTTTTGTGTCCTTACATCGCATACCCTCACTAAATTGTCATCACCCTTGTAATCCTTGATTATGCGGCCCAAGGGCCATTGTAGGACTGGTAGCTTATCCTCCTTGATTATCACCATAGCGTTTGGTTGAATCTCGCTGCTTGGACCCTTTCATTTATGCCGCTATTTTAGCTCGTTAAGGTACTCTTTGCTCCATCATTCCCAAAAGCTGAGTTTGAGCTGTGACAAAAGTTGCCATCTGTTTTGTAAACCGTCTTTAGGAATTTTTGACTGTACGTCAACGGTTCACCAATTTAGAAATGACCTGGAGTGATAGAATTTATATAATTGGCATCTGATGAGTTTGGAATGAGGAGACGCGAATTAAAAATGGCTTCAATTTCAATTAGCACAGTTTTATAGTTCTTCGTATGTGAGTGATGCCGTTGATACATTTTTCATTAGCAGGTGCTTTGCTGATTTCACTGACCTCCAAAATGTGGCGATCTCGGTGGTATGAACTGGAAATCTATCCCCTTTATTGTGCTGAGTTTGAGTAAATGACATCGTTTAGTTCATTCAGTTTATTTCGGACACCCACTAAATTTGTTGCATTATCGCAGTACAAAGTTTTACAATGGCCTCGTCTGTCGATGAACCTTTGTAAGGCTCTATTGTTAGTTCAGTTGTTAGTTCAGTGACAAGCTCTAAATGAACTGCTTTAGTGGCGAAACAACAAAAAACAGCGAGATATGCCTTTTGAGGTCGTTTCCTCTTGTTTTAAAATGTACCAAGATTGGGCCGCAGTAATTCACTCCTGAATTCAAGAACGGCTGAACTGGCTGTACCTGATGTTTTGGAAGGTTTTCCATTATTTTATTATACATACTTGGTTTCGCTCTTGTGCATCGTACACTCCGTTGGACGACTGCTCTTGTAAGGCTTTTCCCTTTAATAGGCCAAAATCGTTGTCTGACTTGTGCAAGCAATGCTTGAGGGCCGCAGTGATAATGTTCTTTGTGTATTTTTTCGATTAGGAATTTCACAATTGGATCTTGGTTTGGTAGAATTATTTGATGAATGGCATCGAACTGCTGTGTTGAAGAATTTAGTCGCCCGCCCACTCTAATTATACCTTCTTCATCCAAAAACGGAGATACATGGACTCGTCCTAGGTACAAATTTATCTTTGGAGAGTGCCCCTTTTATGTCACTGAAATCTGTTGCTTGTATTTGACGCACAATTAGCTTAAGTACTGCATCTAATTCCTGTATATCTTCTGGACGAGATTTCTTTGGCCGTCTAATGTTTCTTGTAAATCGTAGTATATATCCGATGACTCTTTGTACATATACAAAAGAATTTTTTGATTGTTTTGCTTAGATCAGGGCGTCATTTTCGGCTGAATGATGGGTTGTTAAGACGGTTGTTGTGTAGTTGTTATTGTTTGATGGGATTTGGCCATAGTTTCTTAGGTTGGTAGAGGAATAACGGCCCGTACAACCATATGGCGCATAAGGATAGCTCATGGGGTTTTATGCCTCTTGATAAAATATCTGCAGTGTTTTGTTTTGATGGGACATGATGCCATTGTTCTGGAAGTGTTGACCGTAGAATTTTCAAAACGCGATGGGCCACATAAGCCGGCAGTCTTCCTGGTTGTTTGTGAAGCCAGGAAAGCACAATTTGGGAGTCAGTCCAGCAGAATGACTTATTTCTTGTTAAGCCTAGACCATCTTTGACTCTTGTCATAAGCTCAGCTGCTAAAAGTGCTGCGCATAGTTCTAGACGGGATATTGTTTGTGGTTTTATTGGTGCTACGCGCGATTTGGAACATAGCAGATTAACCTTTACTGTTTTGTCCTGCTGTACTATCCGGATGTATACTGCAGCACCATAGGCCTTTTCTGATGCATCCGCAAAGGCATGTATCTCGACATTTGTATCTTGGTTGTCAAATATGTATCTCGGGAACGGTATGTTATCCAAAGTCGCTAGATCCTTTCTATAGACTTCCCACTCTTTTTCTGTTTCCGTAGGAAGATTTTCATCCCATTCAAGTTTTTTTTGCCACGTTTTCTGCAGTTGAATTTTACCAGTTATTAACACATCTAAAGGATCATATATTTGGGCCAAGTCGGAGCTCATAGTACGTTTTGTTGCATGTGTATGTTCTGTAATGGTTACCTTAATTCTGAACACATCTAATTTTGGGAGCCATAAAAGTCCTAAAGTTTTGGTTGATTGTGCTTCTTTTGAATCGAAATTGAGATTAACTTCTTGGTCTTCGGCTGCAATTTCCCGTAGTGAGGCCTTGTGATTTGAACACCATTTCCTTAGCTTCATTCCGTCTCCGCCTAACGTAGTTAACAGTTGTTCTTGTATTATTAAAGCTTCATGAACTGAATCGGCTCCTATTAGACCGTCATCAACATAAAAGTCTCTTCGCAGAGATAATGCCCCATATGGATATTGATGTTAATAGTCGTCTGCTAGTTTCACTAGACAACGTGTGGCTAGGTATGGTGCTGCCCTAGTGCCATATGTTATTGTGTTTAATTGGTACACGTTAATTGGCTGGTGTTCATTTTCTTGCCACAAGATGAGCTGTAGATTCCTGTCTTCTTGGTCAACCCATATCTGACGATAAATTTTTTCAATGTCAGTTTTTATTGCGTACTTATGCATGAGAAATCGTACCAAGATTGCAAGGAGTTCACTTTGAACTGTAGGACCATTATACATTATGTCATTTAGTGACAGTCCTGATGAGTTGTGTGCTGACGCGTCAAAAACTACGCTTAATTTGGTTGATGGACTTTCTGGACGGAGTACACAATGATGTGGTATAAAATAATGAGTGTTGACTTCTTCAAAGTTGACCTGTAACGTAGTGATTCGTACTTTCTCATGAATGAAACGTATTGACCCTTTAGCGTGTGATTGGTTGCTAAGCGTTTTTCAATTGAGTTAAACCTCTTGTATGCTATTCCTTTGGATTCTGCTAACACTGATGTGTGATTGTTTAATGATTAATGATTAAACTTTCCCAGCCACTACACATCCGAGTACTGTATTTTGGAGTACGGGGAGGCTGTCGCCCAACCGGATTTATCCATCGATAAGGAGTTCATAGATTATGTGTGCTCCCAATAAGCAGTCAATTCGACCAGGTTTATTAAATTCTGAGTCAGCTTGGTGCACATTATGCGGAATTCCTCAATTTTGAATGCGAAAATGATGAAGTGGCTGATCCGCTACAATTTTTGGCAGTATGTGAACATCTATGTTTGTAGTATAGTCATTTGCTGTTGACCGGATCTGGATGCTTGATTGATGCCTCATTTTTTTCTCTGGCTTCCAATGCCTTCCAAGCTCAACCAGATTTGCCTTGATCTGCCACTTAGCATCTTCCAAAGACGGTCTGTTATTAAGTTTACTTATGAACCCGAATCCAAGATGGCTCGGCATTCGATTAGCTGGCCTCCTTCAGCCGGTATTTGTATGCGTGCAGTTCCCAATAAAACGCAGTGGTGGTCCTTATTTGTTTCATTAGTAGGGTAAGTTTGGTAGATGGTTGATTATGCGGGACTTCTACGTTTAAAGGAGGTGGCGACTGACGTATTGATTTGTCTTTTGAAATAGTTTTGTTGTTTGATATGGCTCCCTTAGGATTATGAAGCAACGTGTTATGTGTTTTGCTGCATTTGCTACAATGTCGAGACTTGCATTCGTTGACTCTATGCCCTGGATTGAGGCAGTTAACACACAGCTGTAAGTCCCTTACCCATTTCCACTTTTAGCTTAAATCGGCATTGGTGAATTTTTTGCAGGCTTAAATTTTATGCACCTCCCTTTTGCAAATTTTACAATTTTCATGTGGTTTTGCTGCTGTCACCGAAGCACAAGTTCGTGAGGTTCCCCTGTCGCCTTTTCCTCGAGTCTCCAATGACTGGAATCTTCGCTCCAAAAATTTTAATTTCAATAGCGACCAGACGCCTATTACAGGTTAAGCTTTGTTCAAATTCAATTATAACATCCTAATGTATTACTGGTATGTCTAGGGCTTTCAGACCATGGAGCGATTTTAATAATGATGCAGATTCCTTTCTGCTAGATTATTGAGACATTAGTTTATTCAGTAATATGGATACTAGAAGTCGTTTGTTGTCGTATCTGATAGTAATAATCGACCAAGCTACAGCATAATTGATTCCTACTGCAGGCAGGTGTTTAATTAGATTTGGGTTCTCCCTGCAGTAAGGTGGTGAGGTAATGCATTTTCTTGATGTCTGCTATGTTTGTGTTATGGACAAGTTCTGAGAAAATGTCTTTGAACTCCATAGTTATGCTGGGAACACAACTGGGGCGAACGACGAATTTTTCGCTACGAATATTCGTCGCCAAAAATAGAACACATTTGTGTATACCAAACTGCACACAATTATGACGTCGGTCGAAATTCGTCATACGCGGCGAACTTTGAATTAGTTTTATTTGTATTTCTTTCGCCGGCGTACGACGAACCAAACAGTACAATGTGGCCATGTTTGGTTTTAGTTTCCAAGTATTTTAGTAAATAAAGTTTTTTTAATAATAATTAATTTAATTTTGTTTTATAGTATTTAAAATAAGTTCACAAAATAGTAGTTAACTATAAAATTATTTTTTGGCTGTGTTTTTGTTAGTGTTTAATTTTTTAACTATTATTTTTTATATGGCCACCCATATATATTATATAGATAACAGTTATTTTTTCTTCGTTATTGTGCTTCATACCATAGACTACTAATTAGAGGCGACAACTCACAACAACATTACCTCGTTTATATAAGAGAGATGAAAAAACCTTATCGTTTCTAATTAAGCTATATCTTTCATGTAATCGGGTTAATTTAAAATTTTGTACGTAAAAACGCTTGACACCTGATTACACGCTTTTTCAAATGTCATTCTGTGCTTCATACGACGAATTTACACAGCGAATTTTTACCGACGTATACGTCGTGTTAGACGAAATTCGTCGTTCGTCCCAGTTGTCTTCCCAGCATTACCGTCAAATGTAGGCAATGTGATTTTTGGAAGAATGGTGTCTATTCCCCCTAGGGTGGTAGGAGCAGCTGGTGTATCTATTTGGATGTGCCTTTGAAGTTCAATCATGGCTGCCTCTGCTCTCTCGTCTAGTTCTATAAAATGTCACGATTGCGTAATCTTCGATTTGATCCCTATCCGTTTTTGCCCATATGGCTGCATTGTTGTCGACCAGGTCTATCATGTATTTCTTAATGAAGCTGCAAATACGTCATCAATGCTTCGAGTTAGTGCCCTCATTAGCGCTCGTTGATTTAAAAGGATTTTTCGAATTTCGGCGGAAGTCGGATCCTGGTTGGATAATTGCTGTTGATGCTCTCATGACGGATGTGGTCCATCACCCAACTTCAACAGCTGCATTGCTCCCTGCTCAAATAATTTTGTATGATTGTTAATAATTTGAGTGATTTTGCCGCAATAGTCTTCTACGAAGTAAGCATCATCCGTGGGCTTAATTCCTGATGACCTTCATGAACTCATCGGCCAATCGTGTCAACGTCTCCAACCGTCTTGCAAAATACGATGACGTTTTTCGATCCTTGGGATCCTTTAAGAAATTTCTTACAAGAGTCTCAATCCGAGCTCCTAATTGATACCTGGTTGTGCACCAGTTCTCCAAATTCCATTTTTTTCCCAACGTTGTGTGCCTTACAATCAAACAATCACGTCAGTGTCACCAATGTTTATTCCTAGTTGAGTTGCCGGTAATTGAACCGTAACCCCCTTGAAGGTTTACGTATTGGAAGTTTTCGGTACTTGAACCGTAACTCGTACTACAGAACGGAAAGACGTGTGATAGTTTGATTGTTAAGTCCCAATTCTCACTTGTCAATTCTTATTAAAAAACTTATCACTTATTCTTCTTTGAACTTGCATTGGCGTTTTCACAATCTGTCTTATTACTTCTTACTTATTACTATTCTTTCTTTATGTGCGAATATATATCTGCGTTTTGACGTTTGTTTTTCTGTTTAAGCGTGCAATTGAGAAATTTATATAAAATAAAAAATATATTAATCCTGTGTTAAATTGCTGTTTGTTAAAAATTGTTTGTTAATAATTAAACTAACTGGGACTAAATTTATCTTTTAATTGTCATATACATATATATATGTATACGTAAGTTATTGAAAACAACGAATAAGAAAACAAAACGAATTGCACGAGTACATGCAACTGTGTACTCGCTTCTTTACCCCTTTCCTCCTTTGCCTAAAACGAACAAGCTGATCAATAAGAATTGACAAGTGAGAATTGGGACTAACTTTATTCTGTCCTTTCAATAAATTTTCTTTTACTTATATAAATTAATTTCACAAAATAAACTCAGCAAAAAGTAATATAAAAAACGCAACAAAAATAAAATTGAAAAATAATAAAATGTGTGATTCTGTTTGGTAAGCAAGAATGAAAAGTACATTCAACTTAAAATAAGTTCAAAAATAATAAATGTTTAATTATGTTTAGTAAGCTAGAATTGAAATGTGCATTGAAGTTAAAATAAAACTTTAAAAACAAAAATTGAATTACGTTTAATATGAGTTAGCAAACGAAAAATTTTATTATGTTAATATGAGTATTAACATCTTTTGTGTTTTCTAACTGTAAGTTTGCCCTTTATTTTAATAAAAAAAATAAAAAAGAAACTTATTACTTATGTGCTAAATATGACATACATACGTCTGTACTCAACCAGAGTCACAACAGTCCAAAATTCTAACGCGCATTAACATTGATATGCCTACAGAGGGTGCACAAAAACCCCTCACCAACAATTCTAGCTCAATCGAGAATCTAATAAAAACATAAATTATTTTCATGACGATTATGCAAGGTATGTGTCAGGAAATGATGCGAACCCAAAGCATGCTTCATACTAATATATGACACCAAACCACCCAAGCAAAAGGGATTGTGGTGGCACTACCGTTATAGTCCGAAAAAACGTAAGGCAGATTCCAATGCCTAAATTCAGCGAAAACTTTTTGCAAGCCACTATTATAAATCCTACTGATGTTGAAGTTGCAGTCTCGTCAGTTTATTGCCCACCTAGGCACGAAATCGAACACCACTAGGTTCTAGAACAAAAGTTTATGTCAGCTGGCAAATACAAAGCACACATATTGGGGTTCCAGACTCCTTAGCCTTAGAAGGAGGCAGTTGTATTATACAGTTCAAGCAAACAAGCTAGACGTCGTATCCGGTGGTAAACCCACCTATTGGCCCACAGACTAATAAGTTTCACACAGTTTTTACACGGCAGTTTTGTCATTACTCCTGAAACTCTTATTTTTTACCCAAATAAAAACACGAATTGGAAAAAAATATAAAAAGAGAGTTCTGACGTATCTTTGAACATCCCACTGAGAAATCCAGCTGATAATCAGCTGTGGACCATTTTACAGACTTCGTGATTGCCGCATCCAGAGCTGCAACGCCAACAATACCGTCAGTTAAAATAAAATCGTACCAGTCAACAGCAGATATACAGATGCTTGTCATTGAGAAAGGACGGCTTAAACGGCTATGGCAATATAGTCGTTCTCCACACATAAGAATGCAAATGAACCTACGCCAAAAAACCTTACGTAATAAATTGGGACAGACAGCGAAACACAATTTTAGAGCCTAAAATGTTTGATGCTAGAAAAGAAAATAGTTTATGGCATATACGAATGGGTCACATTTGCAATACAAATTAAGAGAAGTTTTTGGTTTTAGATTTGAAAAGGTGAGCAAAGTTCCATGTGTAATGTGTTTTAAAGGCAAACAGACCAGAGGGCCAATTAGTAAAGATGGTACAAGAGCTACACAATTATTAGAGCTGGTAAAATCAGTGTTCAGCGAAAATTCTTAGAAAGTACGACGGGCGTGAGTACGTAAATTGAAATGTTGAATCATATTTGCATGACAAGGCAAGTGATTGATCAAAAGACGTGCCCATATTCTCCAGAACAAAATGGTACTACAGAAATCATAAACCGTACTCTGATGGAACGCGAAAGGTTATACTTAATGATAGCGGCTTCGACCATCATCAAAGCTGCAAACACAGCGTGATATTTGAACAACAGAATGCCTTGTCGTGGCGACAAAAGATGTCCTGAGGAAATTTGGTCCGGTCGTCGTCCTGACTTCAAATTTTTAAAAGTTTTTGGATGCCCTGCTCTAGTGCAAATATCAAAAGAAAATCTCTGTACACTAAAGCATATATATTGTTTAACTCTGAAAATCATGGTATTTTCATAAGTCGTGATGTGGTGTTTTTGGAAGCGAGCAAAGTCACTCTGAATGCCGGTCAAGTTTCTTATTACCCTAAGTTAATGCAAGGTTATGACAGTGTTCATTTAGGAGAGGAAGTAATGAAGACGATTTAACAAAAGCTAATCCTGAACAGCCAGTAAATCCGACGCTATGCTTTTCACTCGTAAGAGGAAGGGTGAAGAGGTTGAAGCCTTAATGCTTTTCGGATCGGAAGTAAATGTGTCCAGGAAGGTGAATTATCTGGGCGTTACCCTTGATAAGGAACTTACCTGGAATGAACACATCGAAACAAAAGTCCGGAGAGCAAAGAGGATTATGCATCAATGTAAACGAGTGTGTGGCCGTAGGTGGGGAATCTCGCCAAAGGCTGGATTCTGGATTTATAACTTAGGCATCCGTGGTGTGGTGGCCGAATTCCTCTCAGCGCACAATTAAGCGTAAGTTGGATAGGATGCCTACATGGGCATAAGTGAAATGCGCACGGCGCCAACACAGGTAATCGAGGCAATGTTGGGATTACTGCCATTGGACTTAGTCAACGACCGCATTGTCAGCTTTGCGAATGAGGAGCGATGTGGTTTGGCATAGCTTTGGGCCGAACATCGGGCATAAGAGTATCCTGGACCTCGTTGGGAAAGAGGTTAGGGTTGCTCAGATGCCGATGGAACGCATGATGGAAGAAAGGTAGTCGAGAGGCTGTATCGGACACTCATTGCGGAAGGCATTATACACAATGAGTGTATGGAGAACGACATCAGCATTTTTACTGATGGTTCTCTTATGAGTGGCAGGGCAGGAGGAGGTGTATTCTCAGTTGAGCTGAACTTGTCCTGTAGTAAGGACGGTAGCGTACATTGTGTGTGAATGTTCAGCACTGGCTAGCATAATGCTTAAGACCACGGGCAGACACTTGTTAGATGTGAATGCCATGGGGGAACTAAGCCTTAGACTCCGTGATGAGGAAGAGTGTCGACAGTTACCAGTCGATAGTCTGAAATCACTTTAGTCAAGAGTAAAGACTAGGGCTAGCACGAGACTCAATTAAAAGTAAGGTGGTTGTGATTACGGATCGGTTCTCGGAAATCAATTTGAGGAGCGAATTGGGGGTCGAAAAGGGACCCAGAAAGTGAGCGGTCTGCTCCGATATCCCCCCATACATTAATATAATATATAATATAATATATAATATATAATATATAATATATAATATATAATATATAATATATAATATATAATATATAATATATAATATATAATATATAATATATAATATATAATATATAATATATAATATAATACAGGGTGGCGCAAAAATAACCTTCCGATGTTTTTTGGCTGTAATTTACAAAAAAATGAAAAACTTTGATTCTTCTTGTGGATTATTTTTATTTGGTCTTTTAATTTGTTTACATCAAGTCGAGAATATGATGTCATGTAAATGGCCGCCGCCACAGTTGATTGTCATTTGAGCCCTTTTTATGGCGTTTTCCATCACTTTGGCCAAAACTTCCGGCGATAGGTCCTCACTTTCTTGACGGATATTGTCTTTAAGAGCTGCAAGAGTCTGAGGCTTGTTGACATAAACCCGCGACTTCAAAAAGCCCCAAAAAAGAAGTCTGCAGCGGTCAAATCAGGCGATCTTGCTGGCCAGTGCAAATCGCCAAAACGGGAGATTAGGCGCCCGGGAAATGCATCCTTCAGCATATCGGTTGTGGCACGTGCAGTGTGTGCCGTTGCACCGTCCTGTTGGAACCACATGTTTTCCAATCCCAATTCGTCAAGTTGCGGCAAAAAGAACTCGTTAATCATTGCTCTGTAGCGCTCACCATTCACAGTAACCATTTGGCCCGCGACGTCTTCGAAGAAATAAGGTCCGATGACTCCTCCAGCGAAAACAGCACACCATACAGTGACTTTGAGCGGGTGTAATGGCTCTTCGTGGGTTACACGCGGATTTTCAGTGCCCCAGAAGCGTAAATTTTGCTTATTCACGTACCCGCTAAGATGGAAATGGGCCTCATCACTCATGATTATTTTTGATGAAAAATCATCTTCCTCTTGGTGGTGATTAAGGATGGCTTGAGCGTATGTTAGACGCGATTGGCGGTCAGCAGCTAACAGCTGATGCACCGTCTGGACTTTGTACGGAAACATCTTCAAATCTTTTACCAAAATTCGCTGTAAAGACCGTCGACTGATACCCATTTGCGTAGCACGTCGTCTGGTCGATGTCGACGGCGCTTCCATGACATCCTCGGCTACAGCAGCAATATTCTCTGCAGAACGGCTACTCCGGGGTCTGCCACGCCTGGCAGCATCTCGTGTTGTGCCAGCCTCTTCGAGACGCGCGGCTAAACGTCGCAGTGTTTCACCAGTATGGGTTGGACGGCCAGGAAATCTGCGACGAAATTCACGTTGTGCCAAAGTCACCGACCGATTATTGGTCAAATAAATAGCCACCAATATTCCGCGTTCTGGAGCAATGTAGCGTAACATTGTTTATTAACGTGTATTTCGCAAGTGTTTACTACACAAATGTCAAAACAGAACTGACATTAGGGGCCAATCGCAAAATTTATAGCATTTTCTGATAGGAGGATTACTTTTGCGCCACCCAGTATATAGCACTTATGTACAAATGAGGTAGTTGTGGATGTATTTACAAATGGCTGTGCGGGAAAGTCATTGGATTATTTTGGAAAATCATGAGTTCATCGGAGAAAACATAAAAAAAACAAAATAAAAAAATCATTGCTAATCAATTATTTTAAGACTAGAACTAAAAAGGTGGTGATAGTATGAAGATTAAGCTGCTGAAAAATTCATAATCGTTATGATTTATCTAAGAAATTTAAATAGTTATTCTTGATTTGATATTCCGACAGGGTGTTTTGATATAGATTTTTGGACCGAAATTCCGTCATCCCTTGTCATGTCTGGTTTGGAGACAAACCGGTTTCGGCTATATGCCATCTTCAGTGTCGTTCTTCGTTCTGTTAAGTTTGCATAATTTCGTTAGTGTTTTATTGTTTGTCAGGTATATATTTGTCATGTGAGCCTCGTAGGCATCTGTAAGGTGTGAACACGTAGCAGGTAAAGCTTGTAAGTCGGGTGTTTTGTACGGATTGGTTGATGTAAGTGAGTACTGTTTTATTGCTTTGTATTGCGTCAGAATTTGTGTTTGCGTATGCCAAGTAGATGTTATAGGCACAATTTGTTTTTTTTTCACGTAGCCACCTGTAATTAGAGCTGGTAGCAGGCCGGGTGTTTTTGTATAGATTGGTCGACGATTTTGATTACTAATTTATTGCGTGAGAATTGGTGGTGCGGAAGGCATGTGTAGGTTGTTTTTAATTGTTTATAGTGTTTTTGTTGGGGTTGAAAGAAGTCAGTGATTATTGGATTATGAATTTGTTTATTATTTTTGTAATGTGTTTTTATTGTCTACGGTGTCTTTCTTGAAACCGTTGTTTGCTGGTGTGGTATATATCGTCTTTATTTCTCTGTTGTAGGCTTCTTTTGTTAGTGCTGTTCGTTCTAGTATATTTATTAGTTGTGTGATCGCCGCGTGGTTGTGTTGCTGTTCTTCCGCTTCCATTGTGAATTTGATGTTTTTGTATTGTCGTTGAGGTATTCTAGTATTTCCACTTAGTTATTTCCCGTGATTGCACATATTATGTCATCTACGTATCTTGCGTAGAATGTTACTCCGAGACCAATCATTTGTTGCATGTATTGTCTTCCCAGATGTTGCAAAAATACTTCCATGAGCATTGCTGAGGTTGGGTTTCCCATTTTAAGTACGTTTGTTTGTCTATAGATGGCGTTGTTGAATTGGAAGTAGTTCTGTTGTAGTGTAGTTGTTAAGGTATTTGTGGTTCTTTTTCGTGTTTCTCCGTACTGCTTCATGCACTATGTTTGTAGTTTCTGCTATGGGTATCAGTGGATATAGATCTTTAATATCGAATTATATTTATTTCGTGTTTTCTGTGATCTCTACGGCGTTTTAATTTTTCAATAAGTGTTGTCGTGTTGGTTACTGTGTACGTGTGTGGTAGTTCTAAAGTATTCTTCAACACTTCTTTTAAATGTTTGAAGAGTTTGTAGCCCGGCGCTGATTTGTAGTTTACTATTGGTCTCATTGGAGTTTCTGGTTTGTGTATTTTTGGCAGTACGATCATTGGTGGTACTGGCGGGTTCATATTTGTCATTGCATGTGCCGTATTTGGTTTACTATTTTGGTCGCTTCCTTTATAGCTTCTTTAATATTCATCAGTAGGGTCTTTTCTAATTTTTCTACAGTTTGTTTCCTCAATTCGTTGTACCGTTTTTCTTATAAATTCCTTCTTGCTGATTAATACTGTACTATTGCCCTTGTCAGCTTTCGTTGTGATCACGTTGTTAACTTAACAGTTTTTGTTTAAGAGTTTTGACCGTTTTGTATTCCATGTTCTGTTTTTCCTTTCTTTTTGTTTTGGCTTCTCTCTCTATTATTTCTTGGCTCATGTGCCTCGCATGGTCTTGTTTTTTCCTTGGTAGTAGTGTTATACCCATTTCCTTTCTCTAGTATTACCGCTTCTTCTTTGTTGATTATTACTTCTGTTAAATTCAGAAACCTTGCGTTGAAATTATGCTCCTCCTTTCTTTAGGGTTTTATACTTCTATTCCATGGTCTTTGTGATCTCGCTTCTAATAGTATCCAAAATGTCCATCAATGCTTGTGTTGTTATGTATTCCGTTAATTCTAAGTGTGTAGTCAGTATTTTGTGGTTAATTATATCTTGCTTTGGTGTGAAGGTCTCGTATATCGTTTTTAACGTATTCTCGTTCTGCCTTCTCTTCTGTTCCTTTCTCTGCACTTTATTTTTAACTTCGCAAATTTTAGTATAACGTTGAATGTAAGGCATTAATTGTTAAATCAAATACTTGCTTTTGTCTTGTGCATTTTCTGTAAGACTCACGAGCTTTACCTGCTACCTGTTCACACCTTACAGACGCCTACGAGATCACATGACAAATTGATTCCTGACCAACAATAAAATACTGACGGATTGATGCAAACTTCTCAAATGACACTGAAGTTGGCACATAGCCGAAACCGGCTTGTCTCCAAACCAAACTTGAGAGGGAATGACGGAAATTCGTTCCAAAAATCTATATTAAATAGTTACCTGAAAAGAAAAGAATATTGTAAACCTGCAAAGTAAATACAATAGTAATTATGAATTTAAATTACGCTAAAATTCATGTTCAAAAGAATATATATAGAGTATATATTATCTATTTTTTGGTTTGTGTTAGTGGAAAAATTGTTTATTTTGAATTGCTGGCTAATGGTTGATTGATCTAAGGAAATTATTATACAAAAAACCTGGGCCCAAGGCACGGAAGCTTGCCAAGAGCTCAATACCACCAAACACATAAAAGAAAAGAGTAAGTGTACAATAGACAGATAACAAGATTCTTTAATTTTTTGAAGTGTTTACCGCCCGACAATATCGAACTAAATGTCGCAAACGAAGAAAACAATAGTGAATTAAATGAAACTCTTATATGTTCATAAAACAAAAAAAAAAAAAAACAAAGTGTGTTAACATAGACCAATTGGGTAGAAGAAACAAATGTATTTAAGTTATTAATGGTTAAATAGAGAGTAAGGTAGGAATATTCCCGCCTGAAAGCACGCACAATTTTTTCTTAAATATTTTATTGTCGTGTAAGTCTGTTAAATGGCATATGTGTAATTTTTGTTTAATTAACCGGAAACAGAAAAAATAAAGCGTCAAATCAGTTATTTTATAAATTTTTATCATATAGAGCAGGAATAAACAAGTAGCCTTCGTGAGTAGAATTTTGGAACGAATTTCCGTCATCCCTTGTCAAGTTTGGTTTGGAGACAAACCGGTTTCGGCAATGTGCCATCTTCAGTGTACTAGCAATATAACCATAATGAAACCGAGGAAATTAGGAATCCCTATATTGCTCATATTCAGGTATACGTACATCTTTCGCATTATTTTTTACATGTTGGAAGACTTTGCAGCCCCTGTAATTTGCTGCGTGGTTTTCACAGCAAATTAAAAATGCAATTATTGCATTTTTTGACCTTGGGGTCTATTTTGGAAGAAGTATATAGGATGAACCGAGCCTTTTTGATTTTAGCTACTATGCGTTTTCATACGATCTCAATACGATGCGTAGGTTGGGAAACTACCCTAAATTAGAATATTGTGCATTGACCTTACTACATAACCTTCAACTTCGATAGCAACCTTTATTTCCTCAGTTGGATCAGAACTGTCAATGCCCCTTATGATGATCATCAAACCTTTAGCACTATTTAGTTGGTACTTGTAATAGCTCTTATTTTATGCATCGAGTCGATTTGCGATGAGGTGATAATTCTTCTCAGTGTAGGCTTGTTTCTTGTATTTGTCCTCTTCGTACAGAAGCCACATAGAAATTTTCTTTACATACGAGTTGGGACAGTATATTTACAATGGCGTTTGATGCTTGTTCGCAGAAGTACATTGGTGGGGGTTTTTGTTCCCTCACAGTGGTTTCGGCATTTTCATTATCCGAGGTAGCAAGTACAGACAATCTATTTTCACTTACTGATACTGCAGCTACTTGATGAGAACCTTTAAATTAATTGGCGGTTCGCTCTTGTTACGAAGACTTACGACTGGCCTTCCTTTTCGTTATGGTTATGTAACGATCTATACCTGTATGCACATGTTTAGATACATTACCTGTATTGTGATTCACTAACTTTTTGTTGTTTGCAGGATAATAGACATCGTTCATTTTTGTTTATTCAAATCAAGTGGCATCACTGTCGGAAAAATATCAAATAAACGAAAAGCACAAAGAAGAATGAAAAAAAAACAGATTTTTTGGACATAATTGGTTGTGCGATTTGCTATTTTTGCAAAAGGTAGGTAAACACCATTTGAGGCTTTTTATACATGTAGTATAAACATGCTATGTATGTACCTAGTGCCTTGTTTATTAAAAATATTGTGTATAAATGATGTTTAAACAAATTAAAACAACAACAGCTGACTAAACGATTGCGAATGTTGTTTAAAAAAAGTTACTGAATAGCAACATCGTTAATTTTGTTGTTAAAATTTTTTATCGATGCGATTGTCGTTAAAAAAGAATTTGTGAATCGCGCTACTGGTTCTTTTCTTCCTGTACTATTTTTTGTGTAGCACCTGTAACGTTTATTTTTTGATTTTTATTGGATGGGTTCGTTGTTTCTGAGGGAGATATATTTATATTTCGGATAATGAACGCGTTGGGACAATTGGCCTGGCGGTTAAAAAAAGCACTGTTTTTTTTATATATTGTTAATTGCATTATTAGCGTTTGTATAACTAAAAGAGTAATAAGCATTGTTGTTATTACCTTTTATATTTTTTCATTAATGACTATCAATTGTTTAAACCGGTTTAACCATGCACTATTTGTTATTGTTTTTTACACACAATATATAATGTTTTTTTATATATTTCTTTGTTTTTACTAACTGTTTATGGTGTCTCTGCACTTGTTCAATTGAATTTTCAAATAAAAAAGTCACATTATATGAATATTAATTATGCGCTTAATATGATGTACGTCTGTACTCAAACACGGTCACTAATGATAACTGAAAATGGGTTCGAAAATACTACGTCAAAATACTTTTTTATATACTTAGTACTTAATTTTTCTATAAGTTTAGGTGGGAGTAAATTGCCATCAAGAAGACAAGTGTTAAAGATCTCAATTTACGTGTGGTGAAACTAGATTAAAGAAAAAGTACAAAGTCAATATTTTGGGAAAGAAAAGAAGAAAAATTGGAATAATTATCATCAGCACCTGCAAGTGTTAATGTTTATATGTAGTATAAGATATAAACCATATATAGTAACACAACCAAAAGCAAGAGCCTTGATTGAAGTTGTAACTCCTAAGCTTGGAGCTGCTTAATGCTGGGAACACAACTGGGACGAACGACGAATTTCGTCCAACACGACGTATACGTCGGTAAAAATTCGATGTGTAAATTCGTCGTATGAAGCACAATAACGACGAAAAATAACAGCTGTTATCTATATACAGATAGGGTGACCATATAATAAATAATAGTTAAAAAATTAAACACTAACAAAAACACAGCCAAAAAGTAATTTTATACTTAACTACTATTTTGTAAACTTATATTAAATACTATAAAACAAAATTAAATTAATTATTATAAAAAAAAAACAACTTTATATAATAATACTTGGAAACTGAAACCAAACATGGCCACATTGTACTGTTTGTTCGTCGTAAGAAATAGAAATAAATCTAATTCAAAGTTCGCCGCGTATGACGAATTTCGAGCGACGTCATAATTGTGTGCATTTTGGTATACACAAATTTGTTCTATTTTTGACGCCGAATATTCGCGGCGAAAAATTCATCGTTCGTCCCAGTTGTGTTCCCAGCATTAGATTGGCTACAGAATATCGCTGCATATCATAATCGCAGTTGTAGAAACAGGAAAGCTTGATAAAAAAAATTATGTATAAATAGAACTCTAATTCGATTTGTTAGACAAAAAAATGCACAGAGAACAATCAGTTGTAAGAACACTTTAAAACTAGCAAATTAAATGGTATGTTCGCATTGGAATGGTAAAATATTACTTGCTTTAACTGGGAATGACAAAGTGGATAGACTACCAATAACCATCTCAAGTGTTGAGCAATTTTTTCAAGCCCCTGCATTGGAACATGGAACATGTTCTATTATTGAAAATATTTTAGAAAAGCCACTTTTATGGCTACATCATATACATTTGGGATGCTGACATTGTAATAAAAGTTTTTAAAGTTATGAATCTTATTACAATAGACGCATTTCTAAATTATCAAATAAATGTTCTGTAATATATTTTTTTAAAAGCGGAGATTAATTGAATACTATTAATAGTACTTATTGTAATCCAAAATAGCCATGTGCCATGTTGTTTGCAAAGGACAACGCGCTGTTCTTAAATTTCCCGTATTTATTGTATTAAAAATAGATACACATCTCAAGAAAAGAAGAGCGGTGACCATTATCATGAACAGGTTTAAGGACATACATTAAACGTTTCCATTTATATAACATTTATATAACTGGAAGAATTTTTTCGGATGTGTATCAATATGGAGACAAAGTCGAATTAGACGGTGCACAGTGGCGCCTTTTCTTACCCGTGGCAAAAAACAAAATTTCATGGCAAAATTTTGTGAAATGAATGAAAACGTCGTATGAAGAACTACTTACTGATCACAATTCAAAAACGTTTTCCCTAATTGCAAAAAAATTATAGTTTGTGGAGCTGCTCAAAGTCGAAAATTTTTTAGAATGCAAAAAAAGTGTGATCTTTAAAAAATAAATGCACTTTAGAATTAAAGTATCAGAACCATTGCCGTTTGATTAATTCTTTTTTGGTATTTTTTGTTTGTTTTTTATTAAAAGAAGTAGTAAAATGTTTAGCAGATGCCCTACTTTTTCGGCAGTAGTCGCTTTTTAGACACAGTATATTTAGGTCCTTTTTACAAATAAAATACAGCATGTCTAAAAATGGTCTCGCCCATGTTTTCTGAGCATATTTGCTACATAATACTTTAAATAATTTAACTATGTTTGGCCGCCACAAGTTGCCGCTGTAGGTGAAATAAGAAGAAAACTGTTACAACCTCATAGCGAAAACGAGAAAAATTTTTTTCTCATTTTTAAAGTATGTAACAAAGATGTGTGCAAAATGTGAAAAGAAATAAGAAAGGGTTTCCAAATTTTTTTTCACTGCAGCAGTTTGTGTGTAAATTAAAGTTACTTGTTGCATATTTTTATTGCTTTTCGTTAAATAATAAACAATATTTTGCTCTGCCAATCAGGAAGGCATAACTATTGCAATTTCTTTATTTATTTCAATTTAAAAACACCTGTTATAAAAGTAGGCAGGTAGTTTTAAAACTTTTTTATACTGAATAAAATATAAACTGCAGGTATATATTCCAGTTAATTTTTTTTTTTTTGCTCAACATAGGTAGTTTAAATCCTTTTTTTTAATTTTTGGGTATAAATTAAACCGCAATTGTATAATGCAGCCAGTTAAGTTGTTTACTTTCTAAAACTAGTGATCAGTAACAGAACTTATGCAATTTTATTTTAAAGTGCGATAATGTCATTTACCAATTTAGAATTGTTTGAGTTATTCAGAAACTCAGATAATGCAAATACATTTAAATTGGCTATTGTGGAAAAACTACACGATTTACCAGGATACCACGAAATGGATGTTCATAGCAAAATTCACTTCGGCTTCCTAACAATTAAAAAGAAATGGCTTGCCTCACACCGTACGAAAATAGCATTTATGAAAAACAACCCAGACTGGCTAAATGGAGTTACAACTTTTGAAAACATCGAAAAATCGTATACATCCTCTGACAGCAAAAGAGGAAGATCTGCAAAAACTATAAACGAGTGTTCTGAGTACACAAGAAAACGTAAACTTGAAAATGCCACAAAACATATAACTAAATCGCATTTTTCAGAAGCATTATGTCTTAAGTTTGTAAAAGATAAAGATTAATCAAGGTCCGACATTACAAAAGCTGTGGTGCTTGCAAGTCCAATTCGACTGCAGAGAATCAAAGGGAGTATTCCTACTCCTCCAAATGCTTTACCCACAAAGTATAATATAGAAGAGGCCTTAGCGTTGTTTATGGAATTAGGATTGTCAAAGGAAAAATATTATATTTTACGAAGCTCTTTAAAGAATCATAATGTGAATATTCTTCCTGGATACAAAATTATTACATCTGCCAAATGGATCATACAACCAAACGCCTTATTCAAAGTTTTCCTGAAGAGGAAGCAGTATCACTTCCAGATAGGCTTACATTGTTAAATAAGTGGGGATGTGATGGTGGATCATCCGGTCAAAGTGCTTACGAACAAACAATATCGACAAATGACACAACTATTACAGATACAAATATGTTTATGGCTTCAGTAGCTCCTTTACGACTGAGAAGTGAAATCGCTGAGCATTGGAAAAATCCTCGCCCATCATCAGTTCATTTTTGCCTTCCGATATTTTTTCAATATGCAAAGGCGTCTTCAGAAATAATCAAATCTACAGTGAACGATATAAAAAATCAAATTGCGGAACTAAAGCCTTCTGTGATTGAAATAAAGAATGGAAAAAGTGTTTCGATTGATTATGAATTTTTTCTTACAATGATTGATGGCAAAGTCTTAAATGTAATAACAGATACCTCGTCAACTTTAAAGTGTGCAATTTACAAAAAGTCATAGAAAGACTTTCAAAATTTTTATGACTCAGTGATGAGCAAAATTATGAATATGGAATTTCTCCATTACATGCCAGAATTAGGTGCATGGAGTTTATTTTAAAACTAGCGTATAAAATTCCGCGTGAAGGTGAATGTTTTGATAAGAACGCAACACAAAAAGAAAAACTATCTGCTCGAAAAAATGATATAAAATTAATTTCTTAAGAAGCTTGGGCTGAAAGCAGACTGCCTGGAAATACTAGCGATGGTAATATGTCCAGAGCATTTTTTGAAAATGATGAGGTAACAGCCCGAATTACTGGGGTCGACAATAATATTAAAAAAAGGTTCGCAGTTATCCTAAATGTTATAAACTCTAGAGAAATGGTAAATGGCCCAAAGTTTGATGATTATGCATCAAAAACTTCCCAACTTTTAGCTCAAATTTACCCTGAGAAGAAACTTACTCCTACGGTTCATAAGATTTTGGCTCATGGTAAAAGTTTAATTGAAAGTCAATGCTTACCGATTGGAGAGTTGTCAGCAAAAGCCCAGGAATGCAAAAACAAAGACTACAAAAAATTTAGATACACGAATACTTGCACGAATACCTTTTCAATATGTTGGCGGCCTCTTCAGACCCACTAATTTCATCACGAAGACGTAAGATCTCGAAAGGATTTGGAAGAACATAATTATAGCTCCGACATGTTAAGTCTATTAGATAACGCTCCCAATATTAATGACTATTTCAAAGAGAAGTAACTAATGAAACCAATTATTCTAGCTAAATAAAATATATACTAAATAACATTATATGTATAGCATAAATATATTAATATTTAAAATAATTTAAAAATGTGTTTCTGTAATAGAAATAAAAAATTTAATATTGGTATAACCTGTTATATTAGAGTATTTTTTTTTCTAAACTTTCGGATTTGAACAATGTGTATTGCAAAGCGCACCGTGTTAAACTAATTACTTAATACAAATTTAAATATTAAATGTAATAAAAATGTGTTAACATTTAACAGGAAAATTTTTTGGAGCACCCTGTACCTCTAGCAGTATTTTGTAAACATTATTTTGAAGCCTAAAGTGTCCTCTGTCAATATCTTTTTAAATCTTTAAAATATCTTAATTATTTTAAAAGTTATGATTTTTGCAATGAATAAAGTCAAAAGGCGCAACTGTGTGCGGTGGTAAATTAAAAAGATTTTAGTGCCTTTTTCTGATATCTCTGCAGCAATTTTAGCTCACTCGATTTTTTTCATGCATACGCAATAGTCAAATAATTTTATTGACACAGAATTAATGTTTGGTAGAATTATTATTTTATAACAATAAACTTTTTAAATTTATAAATCAATCTCGCAGCAGAAGCAATCTTTGGCTTTTAATGTTTGGTGTGTCAAACTCATGCGAAGTTGCTTTGCAAATGCACTGTATTTCGCTTTGTCATACATTAAGGCGCACGGTAGTGCGCCAGGCCAAGTTCAGGCCTAATGCACGCAGTGTTTATATTACACTAAACCATTGGCGCTGTTTTTTCCTCATAACTTTGCTTCCTTTAATCATAAAAGAATGGAACTTGAAACATAAGGACTATACGCACATTTAACCTCATAGGCCAAGTTTGACCATAAAAGCTTCCCGAGATTGAAGGTGTAAAAAGTGCATATTATCAGGCATGTTCTGAAAATCACAAGATTCCAACCCGCTTGTGATTTTATGGTGTTCTGAAAACCATAAAAGCTTTTACTTTTCGGTGTGATTTTGCCTTTTCGAAAACACAAGAAAACAGCTGGTGTTTTGTTTTGATTTTTTTATGTATTGAAAATTAATGTCTTGGTGAAAATATACTAAAAATATTAAAAATTAAAAAGAAATTGAAATGCCTGAAGCTTTGTTGCTGTTAGTAATAGATTTAAAAAGAAAACAATTAAGAAATGAACGAGTTAAAAAAAAGTATTTGCGAGACTTATTAAATCCATTGGATATGAATGAAACATTGTAAGTAAACAATAGTGTAATATTTTAATATAGCAATTTAAAGGTTGGACCGTCTTCAGTTTTATATCATTTTACCGGTTGAATAAAAGAGCTTATCAGATGATATTGGATGCTATATGACCACACCTTTCAAAATGTACCATTCCGCTTGCAGCAGTACTGAGATATTTAGCATTCGGATCGTTCCAAGGCGTTATAGCGAACGATATAAACCTAAGCATGGGGCGTTCAACCTTTTGCAAGATTATGTGGATCGTATTGCAGCAATTAGAAGAAAGGTTGTGTGCAGTTTGGATACAAATTTCTGTAAGCCAACAGACACAAAATGCATCAAAATCTTATTTTTACGAAAAGTTTGGTATACTCGGTGTAACTGGACGTGTTGATGGCACACTTATCCGAATAATGAAACCACCATCCGATCATACTGCATATTTTTGCAGAAAGGGATACTTCAGTCTTAAATTAACATTTGTTTAATTTCAGATTTGTGATCATGATATGCGTATTGTGGCCGTAGATGCTTGCAGGCCTGGCTCATGCCATGATTATTTTATTTGGAACATGAGTGATGCAAAAAGATACTTCTCCATGATGTATTCAGCAGGTACGTTTCATTTTTGGCCCTTATGGGTTTCTGGGTATCCTCTAAAGCCTTATTTGATACCCCCTATAAAAATCCTGCTTTCGGAACTGGTCAGCATACATACAATCAAAGACATGCCTCGGCCAGAAACATCGTTGAAAGAACCATAGGTGTTTTGAAAAGTCGCTTTAGATGTCTTCAAAGCGCTTTTCCTTATGTTCCATCCAAAGTAGTTTCTATAATCAATGTATGCTCTGCACTGCATAATATATGTATACACTTTAATATAGTACTTGATCAGGAAATTAATGTAAGCTCGGCTGAAGACGATTTAGAAACAGCGGAGCAAGATGAATTGGATAAATCAGCAGTTACTACACGAAATAATATAGCCCGCTTTTAAATTCAAGCAGCCAAATTTAAAACCAAAAAACAACTCATTTTATTAAAAACAATAAAGTTTATTAAACAATTCATTAAACAAACAAAACAAATTACAAATTCATTAAATTAGGCACATATGTATATGTACACTGCCGATCATCTGAATAGGTTCACTCTCTTTTAGTTTATTTTTAATTTTTCTTTAGATATGCTTTAAGAGTACGTTCTTTTTTCTTTTATAATTAAGAGATCAATTATCTGAGAATAATTTAGCCTCTTAGAAAAATGAAAAAAATTAACCGTTATTTGACAATTTTGCTTTATAGGAAAGTGTAGCAAAAAACACGTGTAAAAATTGGTTCATCTGATTAGGTTCACTTAAAATAAAAACACTTCTTCTTAAACGTCGGTAAAAATCGGTTATTATTTTAGTGTCTGTTCACATCTTGAACGTTTTTGTATAAATTCTATTAAAAATGGGTCGCGGAAAGCCATTGTCCGACGAGGAAAAAGGCAAAATTAAAGCTTATATTGATTCTGGCCTATCTCACAGAAAAATTTCAAAGAAAATTGGTGGCAGTCAAAATGTAATAAGCAATTTCTTAAGAAATGAGGCCGAATATGGAAAAAATATGAAGGGAGGTACGTATAAGGCAACAACAAGCACAGATAGAAGAGCAATTATCAGAGCTGCCTCAAATTCCACCGATTCTGCTGCAAAAATAAAGCAAAAAACTGGAACATTTAAAAAGAATGAAAATTAAAAAAAGCCTCCCCTTACCGCTGATCGTAAAGCAAAACGGCTTCAGTTTTCCCGTGAACACATGCCGTATAAATCAGAGTGGAAACGTGTAGTTTTTTCCCATGAAAAGAAATTTAATTTGGAAGGTCCTGACGTATATAATTATTACTTCCATGATCTGCGGAAAGAGGGACGCTATTTAAATCGTCTTCATAGCTGTGAAGGCAGTGTGATAATATGTATATGTCGTACTACGACACTTTTGACCTTCAGTTTTTATAATCTAGAATGACAGCAAATACTTATAAATGTGCGCTGGAAAAGGCTTTTCCACACATTTCGCGAGTTTTTGGGCCAATTTATTTACTATGAAATGGCCACCGTACTCCCCAGACTTAAATATTATAGAAAATGTGTGGGACTGCTTTCACGTAAAGTGTATGAGTCTGGAAAACAATATTAGAACAAGAGAGCATTGATTGATGGAATCAAAAAGGTTTGGAGCGAAATTTCCCTCCAAGTAATTGACAACTTGTATGACTCCCTTCCCAACCGCATTTATGAAGTAATATCAAATCAACGAGGGTATACACAATATTAATAAAAGTTTTACAATGTATTTAAATAAATAAAAGTTTATAAAAAAGTAACATTTTGTAATTATTTTAATTTACTAGCAGTGAACCAAAAAAAAAAATGGTTTCTTGAAATAGACATTAAAAAAAATATTTTTATGGCCTGGTCCATGAAAAATATTTTTTTTAATAAAAAATTATAAACAGGAAATATTTTACATTTTGTGTTACCAATAGATATTATTAATATTATTAATATTTTTTCCACAAAAAGAATTTGAATTTGATAAAAGTACTGAACCTATTCAGATGATCGGCAGTGTATGTACATACAATATTGGTGTGTACAGGTACATTGGTAAGTATGTTTATACTACATAAAAATAAAATATCTTGAGATCATAAGTTTTAGTCGCTCCAGCTCCAAAAATTTCAATTTCAGTTCGTTTTTGGTCTGAGCACTTTTTTCTATGGCATAGTTATGCCTGACCAACTCTTCCAATTCTTTTTCTTTAATCTTTTTTATTTCTCTTATATTTCTAGATATTTCTTTTAAACAATTCCTATTTTCTTTAACCTCACTTTTTATATTGCCCAGGTTTTCTGCAATTGTTGTAAAATGCTCGGCTTCCATTTCCATAACATCTCCAATATCAGTAATACCCATTTTTCGTTTGCGGCTGCTAACTCGGGTTTTTTGCCACATTCTGTTTTATTGTGAGCCATCCGATGCTTTACACTCAGCTTCATGTCAACCCAAACCTGAAAAAATAGTTTTATACATAAATGATTTCTATATTTTAATTCTTTAAATACCTTTTTCCAGGCTGGTACATCCTTCGATGGTGGTCCCGAAGCATTCAATTGCATAGCAAGTTCTGCCCACAACTGCTCACAATTCACCCTTCACAAAACCTCTTTCCAAGTCTTGGTTATAAAAATATCCACCTGAGCGCTATTTTTATGTTGACCCCTAAAAACAATATATTTTATTGAAATTTTCTTTTTAAATCCCATTAAAGATACTTACATGATGAAAACCTTTTTATTTATAAATTTGGAGCGCAAAATTTTTAATTTAACAAAGCAAAGAAGAAGCTGCAAGAGTTCGTCTCGAAGCTGCCAATCCTCGTAATTACTTATTCTTGCCATTTGCTATTAGTTTTTGCGTAATTATTTTTAAAATTAGACAAATAGTTGATCGTAAATAACTTTTTTGAATATTACTTAACAAAAATAATTAAGTTTTATTGGAAATAGCTCTTTTATTTAAAAGAATCAAGTATATTTTTCGTTGTTTGAGATATTTAGCTTCTCTGGCAAGCATCGATGTGTTTTCGAAGATCTAAAACAGCTGACAACTAAACAGTAAATGCAAAATCACAAAAGCAAATAACATTTCTTGCAATAAAAAGCATCTGAAACATTTTCATGATTTCATTGAATTTTTGTACAAAATTTCAAGTTTTATGATAATAATCAATAAAAAACATATTAAGTTATTGTTTTAAATATTTTATTATGAATTTTAAAGCAAAATGAGTGCAAAAATTAATTAGGTCAACGAACCTGATACTACAATAGTTAAAAACAAGAGAATTTAAAATCAACTAAAAACAACATCTTCAACATTTTCAACAACAAAGCTAAAGGGAATATATTTTTTTCTCAGTTAAGTTCATACGAACCTAAAGTAAATTAAGCAAAATAGAGACATAAACAATTGAAAACATTTTTGCTAACTACTCTTATTATTTTAACACTCAATGTATAACCTCAGAAAAAATAATAACAAAAGTGTAAAAAAGATCACTAAAAGAATTAAATCTACATCGAGTGATAAAGACATTAATAATCGTAACATGGAAGAAAAAATACAAAAAACCAGACCTTCTGGATCGACATTAACTTTTTCCAAACCTACGGATAGCCATGCAAGAGGGTCTTTGAAAAATTCTCTATATGCTAGCCCGGGCTTAGCCTCGACAGAATCACCTTTTAGATTAATAACAGTGATGGATAGACGTTTTGAACGATTAACAGAGCAAATGGGAAAAGTCATTGAGGACAAGCTCACTCAATATAGAGAGGATCTCCTAAATGAATTAGACAAGAGATTCAACCATATACAAAATGAAATACAACAAATTAGTGATAGAGTGTCTAGTTTAGAAACAGCTACGGTTGAATTCAAAAGTATTAAAGACGAACTTGCATCTTTGAAATTAAAAATTAAGCATCAGGAAAACAACGCTGTTGCATGCGAGTTGCGTCTAAACGAAATACCGTATAATGAAAATGAAAACTTAATGAATATATTCGGCTCGATTTGTGATACAATAAAAACTGCAATTCCTGCAATTAAAAATATATATCGTCTGCAGAATGTAAACAATAAACACAAAACCTTTTCCAAAGATGCAGTAATCATTGTAAAAATGTGGTCACCCTATGACAAAAATAGTTTCTTAAAATCACTTCGCAATTTTAAAAACACCAACAAAGATTTTTATTTTCGCTAAGGCATCTGGGCATTAACTCTGACAGCAAATTCTATGTTAATGAGAATTTAACAAAAACCAATTTTCAAATATTACGTGCAGCTGTTCGCCTTAAAAAGAAAAAACTCATTCACGGCGCTTTCTCCATGCGAGGCTTTGTATATATTAGGAAAAACTCCAATGATAACATCCTGCAAATCGACGAAATTAGGCATCTTCATGCGTTATTTCCTGGTGCTAATGTATTGGACGTCGCTCATGGCCGCAATTATGCTCCACAATCTCATCATGCCAATATATCAACACAATAATTCAACAACAATTCAACATGATATACTCAACTCACCGGAACTATATTTTTTGAGTATTATTTTTTTATTGCACAAACTCTTACTATTTGCTTATATTTTTTATATTTATGTTTCAATTATACTTTTACTATTAACTCAATTATGTATGTACAACTCCTTTTTAAGCTGGAAGATAAATAGCTCTCATATAATTATTTTCTCATTTTTTGCGTGCGTTGCCAATTCCACAACAATATATGTTCGATTTAAGTAGTCGTGGTTCCAATGACTGTGTGTATAGTATGCTCAGGGTTCTTTCCAGACAAAAAACTGGTCTTAAAATTGTTCACTTAAATGCGCAAAGTTTGTGTAATAAAATGGATGAATTTCGGTACCTATTTCCCCAAACAGATATAGATATTATATGCGTTTCGGAAACTTGGTTTCCTTTCGATGTAAATGATTCTGTGTTTAATTTAACAGGCTTTAAACTTTTCCGCGCAGATAGAAGGATTCTAATTGATAATGTTGAAACAAGGGCTAGAGGTGGTGGAGTCGCTGTGTATATTCGGGATGGTATATCGTGTAGGGAGAAGTTTAGGACGATAACTGGTAGCGATATAGAATATTTATTTCTTGAGATATCTAGTATGGATAGGAGGAAAATGCTTCTAGGTTGTGTATATAGGGCAAGTAGTGATATGGATGTTGATCCCTTCATTGCTATCCTTGCGGATTTATCTGTCCAATACGAGGATATAGTAATAGCAGGTGACTTTAATAATAACCTGTTAAACGCTAATCCATTAATTGAACCCATGCGTACTATTGACCTTTATCCAGTAAACACTTATTATCCAACACACTTTCACACTACTTCGAATAGCCTAATTGACTTGATATTTGTCAACCACAAGTCTAGAGTACTCATGTATGACCAACTTTCAGCCTCAGCTTTCTCAAGGCATGATATTCTATTCTTAACCTATGACATGTCCATGAATAAGAATGATACAATTATTTCTTATCGTGATTATAATAATATTGATTACATTTTGCTTAATCATTACGTCGACAATATCTCTTGGGATCAAATTTACACTTTTGTGAGTGCTGATGATCAATTGTCGTTTATTAATGGAAATATTAAATACTTGTTTGAATTATGTGTCCCAATAAAGACCAAGCGAATAAGAGCCAGCCAACAACCTTGGTTTGGTCCTGAAATAAAATTGTTAATCGAGAAGCGTGATGCTGCTTATGCTAGATGGAAAAGGTTTAAAACTAATGATCTTGAAATTAGCTATAAATCTGCGCGAAACGATGTCACGAAACGAATCAAACTTGCAAAGTCCTCGTTTTATCGAAGCAAATTTTCGTCCGCTATTGATAGCAAATCTAAATGGAAAGAGATACGTAAAATTGGAGTAGGTCAGAAACTCTCTTTATTATGTAACCCTGACATTGATGTGAATATTTTGAACAATAAGTTTGTAATTTTTGATGCTCCTTCACCTTCAGATAAAGTATATGATGACCTATGTTACGTTTCAATGGAAAATCCTTTTAGTTTTCGTTGTGTGGATCAGCTGGAAGTCTTCAAAGCTTTTTCGGCAATCAAGTCGAATGCAGTTGGTATGGATGATATAAGTCCTATTTTTCTGAAGGTCCTAACTCCAAGACTGCTGCCCTACCTTACACATCTATTTAATACGATTCTCACAAAATCAAGTTTTCCGGAAGAGTGGAAGCTATCGAAAATAGTCCCTATTCCCAAGGCGAATAATGAATATCGGCCAATTGCCATTCTCTCCTTTTTATCCAAGGTGGTTGAAAATCTGATGAGCAAGCAAATAAGTGAATATTTGATATCTGGAAATTTTTTATCTGATAAGCAATCGGGCTTTATGAAGGGCAGAAGTTGCATTACGGCATTGGTCGACGTAGTCGAAGATCTAAGATCGAAACTCGATGGAAATATGGTAGCTTTTTTGGTACTTCTTGATCACAGTAAAGCGTTCGATACTGTTGTCCATTCGGTTCTGTTGAAAAAACTTCAAAAACTATTCTATTTTTCTAGCTCAGCATGCAGTCTTCTACATTCATATTTGAGCAATAGATCCCAAACAGTCTATCTTAACGGTAACAGATCAGAGCCAATTAACGTTAGTAGGGGAGTTCCACAAGGCTCTATTCTTGGGCCTCTTCTTTTCTGTCTTTACATCAATGATTTGCCTGATATTTCAACTAACAGTAAAATCCATATGTATGCTGACGACGTGCAACTTTATCTTAGCACTAATCTCGATGATATTAATTTTTGTGTAGAAATGATCAATGATGATTTGAACGAGATAAGTAAGTGGGCAAGTTCTAATGGGTTGTGCATTAATCCACTGAAATCTAAGTGCATCATAGTGTCCAAGTCCAAGAACAATTTTTCTAACATTCTTATAAAAATAGATGATAAGGATATTGCTGTTGTGGATTCTGCATCGAACCTGGGAGTCACTTTCAATAATAGACTTACTTGGTCGAATTACATTAGTATTGTAGTGGGCAGAGTACATAGCATGCTTCGTAGCCTATGGGCTGTCAAAGATTCAACGCCATTTTCTATACGTATGCTGTTAGCGAAGACATACCTTGTTCCAGCTCTTCTATACGGATGTGAAATCTTTGCAAACTGTGGTAGTAATGACTTAGGTAAACTTAGAGTTGCATATAATAATGTTGCAAGATATATTTTCCAAAAGGGCCGTCGTGACAATATTTCGTTATATTCTAACCAGATTTTTCACATGAAATTCGATGACCTTTTGAAATTTAAATGCCTTGTCTTAATGCATAAGATAATCACAACTGAACAACCACCATATTTATATGGCAGGATCCAGTTTGCCAGATCTATCCGTGGAAGGATTATAATTCAACAAAAACACAAGAGCCTTTTGTCACAACGTCAATTTATAATATACACCACAAGTCTATGGAACTCTTTACCGCATTATATTCAAAACTTAGGCAACGCAAACTTATTTAAAAGAGAGTTAGCTAAAACATATGCTTGAAAATGTTTGTGTAATAATTATATGTGTTTTGTATTATTTTAATTATACACTTTTATCATATTACTTTGTTTTATGTATACTATGTTCTCCTTTTTGTCTTTTTTTTTTTTATATGTAACAACTAATTTGCTTTACTCACTAGCACTCTAACTTATAAGATTATTATCTTGTTGTGCTAGTTCTACAATTTAATAAATAAATAAATAAATAAAATAAAAAAAATAAAAAAAAAAATAATAAGAAAGTGATTTTAAATAGGCAGCTACTTAGTTGACTGGTTTCAAATCACAAAAGTTTAAAAATGTTTATGTGCAGAACACCTTTTTCCTGATATCAAACCACTTTCACAAAAAGTGATTTGCGGAACATGCCTGTATGGTACATATTCACTGATTCACTCATCTGAAAATAAGGCCAAGTTCCTATCCAAAAATTTCGGCCGTAAAAAGTACTGAGATGAAAATGAAGACCAAGTTCTTCATATGTATGCTAATTTGGAAATGTTTCTATTGTAATGAGATTTACAGTTTTGAACGCTTTTATTAGCATGTATGTACACTCATATACATATACGCATTTCAATTTGGAGCATGTAAAATTGTTTTCTTAGTTCTTTTGGCCAACTGGCCTCAATACTGTCCAATGGACGCTGAGGTAACAGATATCTTTATTGTAATAAATCTTGTATTCATAAAATGAAAAAAAAACTAAATTATTCTATTTTAGTATAATTATTTTATACATATTTTGATAGTGTAAGCAAGAATGTTATTAGTGACCACGTTTGAGTGCGTCCTATTAAGCGCATGATTAACATTCATATAAGCTGTCAGACATAAATGTGCACCTGAACTTATGCCAGAGAATCTTACGCAATAAACTATGGCAGAAACATTACACTATCGAGAGTTATTTAAACAATTCGGATCCAACAAATAACACGGATGGTAGCCTCTGGAAAGCTGCGAGTCGCTTAAAATGTCCAATTTCCTACGAATCTCCACAAAGATTTGAAACCACACTTGGGCCAAAAACTTTATTGATAAGGTAATTGCATTCGCAAATCACTTAGATATAAATAGCTTCACTATGCCAAATATTAGTGACACTCTACTGTGAAATTTCGGGTATCTTCATTAAAATCGATCAATAAAAATATAGATATGAGAAAATCAGCCGGACCTGATTGAATTACAGGATCGATGATAAGAAACTTACTTAATTCAGCTGTAAGAATTTCACTATTTATATTTAATGCCATGTTGTGTCTTGGCTTCTTCGCATGATCTTGAAATTGTTATTACATAATACAGGTCCATTAACATACTCTCAATTTTGTCAAAGTTATTTGAAAAATTATTCGCCTCTGATTTAACTCCTTATCTTAATGATCAAAACATTATCCCCGACCATCAGTTTGGTTTTCGTGCGAGGCATAGTACTGTTGAGAAAGTTCATAGAATTGTCACCGTTATTAGATTGCATTTGAAAATAAGCTGTTCAGCTTTATTTATTGACATTTCCCAGGCGTTTGATAAAGTGTGTCATGATGGGGAGTTATTACTGTAAACTCCCACTAGCTTCGTAAGAGCTACTTGACCGATAGAACGCATAAAATAAGGTAAAAAAATCAGTTTTCTAAAAGGGGCAGAATCCATGCAAGGTAGTGTACTAGGGCCGCTACTATACATCATCTATACAGCGGATATGCCAACAAGCCTATATACATATACATCAACGTTTGCAGACGATACTGCATTTATAAGTGTCAGGTGATCCAAACGTTGCATCTGAAAAACTGCAGGCCCACATTTATAAGCTAGAGCACTTGTTAAATAAGTGGTGGATTAAGGTAAATTATTCGAAATGTGCTCACGTAACCTTTTCCCTCAGGAGGCAAAATCGTCCCCCAATAACGATAACAAATATCACTGCTTCGGCGGAAACACACGTTACATACTTAGGTATTCACCTAGATAGACGCGTAACTTGGTTCCGCCATATTGAGTCAAAAATTGCGGCCATAAAACTGAGAACAATCCAACTACACTGGTTAATAGGTCCTAACTCAACCCTGGCTTTGGGTTACAAATTGCTTTTATACAAATCTATTATAAAACCAATATGGCATTCAGCTGTGGGGTACTGCTTGTGCATCACACATCCAGAAGCTACAAAGAAGACAGCCTAGGATTTTACGTCTTATCGTACGTAAACAAACACCCTAGTGCGCGATTTACTGCAATTTCAAGGGCACCAGAGACTGAAAAACACAGACACATTGAGCCTACAGTAGACAGTTTAATGGAATTTGAATACAGTAAATTAGTTATAACATTGGTAATAATTAATAAGTAATATTTTAGATATGAGATTTGAATATGTATTGTAAATTTTCCTTTAAAATAAAAGATTCAATATCATGAGGAATTATATTTTTAACATTATTTGCTCCATTTCCTTGATACTTCCCATTTTTTAAAATTTAGTTCTCAATGTCTGGGTTCATATTCGTATAGTAAAACAACTCAGCTGCTCTTTTCTGTGTTTAAGTAATACCGATAAGACTTTCATGCAACGTTTCCATAATATTTTGTTGTAAACCTTTTCTTGTCTGTTGTGTATTGTCTGATAAAAGAAACACTCGGTTTCAATATTAATTAAAATTCATTTTATTAATTATAATAAAGTTATTTCTAAGTACATATATACATTTCTTGATGTAATTTCTATTAGACGGTTTTAACACGCGGTTAGTTGCAAAAAAGGTAGAATGAAAAAAGAAAATACGATAGAGAAAAATTATGTACTAAAAAGGAATGGAGGAAGTGTCAAATGATGGCCTGATGTAAGAAAGGGTTGCCCTCTCTTCGTTACTGACATTACAATCTCGCACGCTTAATATCGAACATGGTCTTCAAAATAGGCCGGAGGTCTCCTGATTCGGTTGGATCTTATGTAATCAGGTGTTCCCAAAAGCTGAGGTTGTACATACGGTTCCGGATTTGGTGCGTTGATTGGGACGGCAACTCTACGTTCGATTTGTACTTTTTCCATTCTAGGTTTTTCCTTAACTGGTGGTACGGCAAAAGTTACAGACTTTTCCGGCTTGGCTACGTCTGATTTGTATAGCTGGTTTGTGTGACGTTTCAGCTCGTACCCATTGTCGAGTTTTACTTGATAGTGAAGACGACCAAACTTTGCCTTTACATTTCCAAATCTCCATATTGGTTTATTTTGATCGTACCATCGCAGCTGCACTATATCTCCCACGCTAATTTGGCGAACCAATAGTCTGAGCAAAATTAATTTTGATTTTTTCAATGGGTGCATGGCGTCTAATTTGATCCTAAACTCACGACCAAGATAGAGTTTTGATGGACTTTTCCCATCAGCTAATGGGGTTGCCCTATATCGGAAAAGGATTTCTTGAACTTTGATGTTTAACGGTGAGTTATCGTCTTCCCTAGCTTTCAATTTTGATTTTAGAGTCTGAACGTACCTCTCTGCTAAACCATTTGTTGCTGGATGCCCTGGGGCTATAAACTTTTGTACAATACCATTATCAGCACAATAATTTTTAAAAACGAAAAATGGTAGCATTGTCTGTGACAATTATTTGAGGTAGGCCATGCGTAGTAAAAATATCCTGTAACAATGTAATTGTTTTTTCAGAAGTTGGAGCATCTTTACTAATACGAATTTCAGGCCATTTTGATTTTGCATCCACTAGCACTAGGAAATGATTATTTTGGAACGGCCCGGCATAACCAATATGAACCCGTTGAAAATTTTCAACTGGCTCCTCCCACTGATGTGTACCTACTTTTGGTGGATTTTTTCTTACCTTAGCACAACTGGTACATGATCTTACTAGATGTTCGATGTCGGAGTCTATACCCTTCCAAAAACAATACCTTCTTGCTAATTGTTTCATTTTTAAGATGCCGACGTGTGTGTGATGCAATTCCTTCAAGACTTCTGCACGTAACTTTGATGGAATCAGGACTCGATCGCCCTTGAATATAACACCGTCTTGAATGGAGTAGTCAGCTTCAAAATGTTCGCCGTTTAGCAGGTCTTGCTTTAATTTTTACAGCTCTGGATCACGTTCTGTTTCATTCGAAATGTTCGTAGCAGTAATTCCTAATGTAGAAATTTGGTTAATTGTTTGATCTTGAATGATCCGAACCTCCTCATCTAAAAAATGTGTAAAATTTGTTGCACCTTTGGTTGTTGCTCTGGATAAGCAGTCAGCATTGATGTTATCTTCAGCTTTACGGTGTTGTATTTTGTAATTAAAACCTTGTAGAAATGATGAATATCGAAGAAGCCTGGCTGATGTCATCGCTGATGTGTTTTCGCGTGTTGGTGGAAGATTCTGGAAAGAGGGCGATTATCGGTTAATAAAGTAAATTACCTACCATGTAGGTACATGTAAAATCTATCAACCGCAAAAATAATTGCTAACGCTTCTTTGTCTAGTTGACTATAATTTTGTTCTGCTTTCGTCAACGATCGCGAAATAAATGCCACCGGGCGTTCTTCTCCATTTATTTCATGAGACAAAACTGCCGCTATGCCGGTTGGACTACCGTCACAAGCTAAAACTACAGGCAATTTTTCATTATAGGGCACTAATACTCGGTCAGTAATTATTTCTTGTTTTATTAAAATTATAGCTGTTCTTGACCTTTTTTTAAATTTAATTTATTTAAAATTGTCCAAGCTTGAAGGTCTTTTTTTAAAAAATTTATATTTTTATTTTTCGATATTTCGCTACTCCATTGTGTAGCATCATCAGGAAATAAAAATAACGAATCAATTATATATTAATGAAAAAAATATTGTCACAAAAAATTCAATTCGTTATTTTTATTTCCTGATGATGCTACACAATGGAGTAGCGAAATATCGAAAAATAAAAATATAAATTTTTTAAAAAAAGACCTTTAAGCTTGGACAATTTTAAATAAATTATTTCTTGTTTTAATCTTTTGAATGATTCTTCACACTTGGCTGTCCATATAAATTGTTTCCCCTTTTCTAGGAGCTGGCGCTACGGAAATGTAATTGTTGAAACATGTGGTAAGAAATCTTCTTATGTCATCTACGTTTTTTGGTTTTGCCAGGTCTGTACTCGGCTGTACCTTATCCGGGCATTTTGAAATTTTATTGTGACTTACCACATATCCAAGGTATTTTATTTCGTTTTTAAAATATTCACACTTTTTCTTGTTAATGTGTAATTGAAATTTAGTGAGCCTTTCCAAGCATTTGATAAGTCTTTCTTCGCACTGCTTCAGTGTTTCTCCGTGGATTATAATGTCGTCAAAATACGAAATTGTACCTTCTAAACCTTGTAGGATTTGGTCCAAAATACGATTAAACTCACTTGGAGCGGTTTTTATACCAAATGATAAACGATTCATCTTATAGTGCCTCTGTGTGTTGAAATGGTTTGGATTTGTTTGCTCTCTTCGTCTACCGACACATGCAAATATGCTTTGAACAAGTCTTACTTACAAAAGAATTTTGAATTTTTTAGACTGTTGACAATTTCATCTATTCTTTTTATGGGGTAGTGAGCTGCCTCTAACTGTGGGTTAACCGCGATTTTATAGTCGACGCATAACCGCACATTACCATCGGGTTTTGGAATCACAACCAATGGCGAACCCCAATTGCTTGTGTTAACCTTAGTTATAATGCCGTCCCTTTCTGAGCTGTTTAGCTCACGCTCTACTTTTTCGCGTAATGCAAAAGGTACTTGCCTTTCTTTCAAGAATAGATGTTTAGCTCCTTTATGTAGTTTTAGCGTACAAATCAACTCAGGAATGTAACCCACCTTTTCCTGAAAATTTTCCGGAAATTGTTCAATTTGTGTTATTGAATTAATATTATAATTATAATCTTCTTCTGTTCATGTTCGAACAGAAATCTGTTCATGTTCGAATAGAAATATGTTTCTCTTCGAACAGAAATCTCTTCATGTTCGAACAGAAATCTCTTCATGTTCGAACAGAAATCTGTTCATGTTCCAACAGAAATCTGTTCATGTTCCAACAGAAATCTGTTCATGTTCCAACAGAAATCTGTTCATGTTCCAACAGAAATTTGTTCATGTGCGAACAGAAATGTGTTCATGTTTGAACAGAAATTTGTTTATGTTCGAACGGGAATCTGTTCATGTTCGAACAGAAATATGTTCCTGTTCGAACAGAAATTTCTTCATGTTCGAACACAAATCTGTTCATGTTCGAACAGAAATCTGTTCACGTACTTCACTTTAAGCGCATAATTTAAATTCATTTAAGGTGACTGTCTTTTTTTTTTATTTTAAAAATTGAACAAGTGCATAGACACAGTTAACAGTTAGTAACAACAAAATAACAAAAAATAAAAAGCAATATAATATTGTGTGTGATAAAAAAGACAATAACAAAGTGCATGGTTAAACCTGTTTAAACAATTGATCGTGAGTGCATGAGTGCACCAAACATTAACGAAAAAAATACAAAAGGTAATAACAACAATGCTTATTACTCTTTTTCTTACACAAATGCTTATAATGCAATAAACAATATAAATAATAAAAAAAAAGATGACGGTGCTTTTTTAACCGCCAGGCCAATTGACCGAACGCGTTCTTTATCAGCAAATATAAATATATCTGCTACAGAAACAACGAATTCAACAAATAATACACAAAAAATAGCACAAGAAATAGAACCAAGTACTGCATCTAAACGCGTGCAAACTAGTATGGATCGGTACATAACCATAACGAAGAGGAAGGCGAGTCCTAAGTCTTCACAAGAGCGAACCGCCAAGGTTCTCATCAAGTAGCTGCAACATCGGTAAGTGAAAAAAGATTTTCTGTCCCTGCTACCCCGAATAATAAAAATGCCCCGAATAATAAAAATGCCGAACGCACTGCAAGGGAACAAAAACCCCCACCAATCTACTTGCGCGAACAAACATCAAATGCCATTGTAAATATGCTCTCCCAACTCGTAGGCAAAGAAAACTTCTATGTGGCTTCTGTACGAAGAGGACAGATACAAGAAACGAAGATCCAAGCCCACACTGAGAAGAATTATCGCCTAATCGCAAGTCGTCTCGATGCAGATAATAAGAGCTATTATACGTATCAACTAAAAAGTGCTAAAGGTTTGAATGTCATTATAAAGGGCATTGACAGTTCTGTTCCCACTGAGGAGATAAAAAGTGCCATAGAGGTGGAAGGTTATGTCGTAAGGTCAGTGCACAATATTTTAAATAAGAATAAAGTTCCCCAACCTATGCATCGTGTTGAAATCGTGTTTAATGCATCGCAGCTTAAATCAAAAAGCTCGGTTCATCCTATATATAATTTGCGCTACCTTTTAAACAGGAGAATAACGGTGGAAGAGCCTCTAAAACGTAACGGTCCCCGTCAGTGTACCAACTGCCAGGAATTCGGACACACCAAAACCTACTGCAAGTTACCATCTGTATGTGTTGTTGGCGGTGATGCGCACCGGACTTTGGAATGCACTTCTTCCAAAACAGACCCCAAGGTCAAAAAATGCAGCAACTGTGGTGAAAACCATACAGCAAATTACAGGGGCTGCAAAGTATTTCAATATGTAAAAGATAATGCGAAAGTCGTACGTAAACCTGAATATGATCAATATAAAGCTTCCCAATTTCCTCGGCTTCATGCTGGTTCTATTGTACTAGCAATAACAGAAATATGTTTCTGTTCGAACTGAATCTCTTCATGTTCGAACAGAAATCTGTTCATGCGCGAACAGAAATCTGTTCATGTTCGAACAGAAATTTGTTTATGTTCGAACAGAAATTTGTTTATGTTTGAACGGGAATCTGTTCATGTTCAAACAGAAATCTCTTCATGTTCGAACAGAAATCTGTTCATGTTCGAACAGAAATCCGTTCATGTTCAAACAGAAATCTGGTAATGTTCCAACAGAAATCTGTTAATGTTCGAAAAGAATTCTGTTCATGTTCGAAAAGAATTCTGTTCATGTTCGAAAAGAAATCTGTTCATGTTCGAACAAAAATCTGTTCATGTTCGAACAGAAATCTGTTCATGTGCGAACAGAAATCAGTTCATGTTCGAACAGAAATCCGTTCATTTTTAAGTGCCGAATCCACACGACCCAATAAGGCTGTATGTTTTGATGAAACTATGTACATGTCTTCTTTATTATACGTTGACATTAACAACACAAAAACATCACCGGTGTATGCTCGAAAAGCAATATCAGTTTTGTTGATTGTAGCTTTAACGTTTAATTTTTTAAAATCTGTTTCAGGTAGCAGGGTATAACCAGCACCTGAACCCACTTCGAATGAGTGTGCTTTGCCTTCTATACTCACTTTAATAAAAAAATTTTGTGCATCCGGAGATGAAATCACGTTTTTATTGTAGAAGTCAATTATCTTATTTACACCATAATAATATTCCTCACTTGTGTAAGTTTCAATCGAATTTGACGTGTTGTTGTTCATTTTGTTTGGTTTGTTTTGTTTCAGTTTGCTCTGTATGCACACGTGTTTGACATGGCCTGTTTTGCCGCATGATTTGCATTTTAGATTGTTCTTGATTATTGTGCATTCTTTTGTCAAATGATTGTTACGGCCACATCTAAGACATAAACCATCAATGCCTAACTCGCCGTAATTTGCCCTCGTTGCTGATTTTACTGTTAGATTTCTAGAGCTGTTACGATTACGATTTCTGCTTTTATAATTTTGTGTGTTGGTGTTGAGTTTGGTGTATATAACTTGTTAACCCCGATGAATTATTACCAATTACCTTGTTATTAATTTTTGCCGCCTCTAAAGCTGTTGCTTTTTCCACGACTTCTTTGAATGTTGTTTTTGGTGTTTGTAGTAATTGCTCGCGTATATATCCATCACGCACCCCTCTGATGAATTGTGCCCTAAGAAAAAAGTCTGCTACGGACTTGTTGCATTCGCATACAAACTCACATTCGGTTCCTCTTTTCTGCAAAACCGCCACGAATTCTGAAATTGATTGGTTCTCGTTCTGAGTTTCACACAGAAAACGGTGTTGTTCTACTAGAACATTCTTTTTAGGAGAAAAATATGTTTCCAACAGTGCCACAATCTCATCATATTGCAATTGATTAATACTTTTAGGGGCCGCTAATGTAGTCAACAGCATATACGTCGAAGAGCCAATGTATTGGAGCAACAATTTTGCACACATTTCCTTGTCCTCAAAGATCTTTATTTGTAGATGGATTTCCAGGCGTTCTCTGTAGGTTTTGAAGTGTTCGATTTTTGGGTCAAAAGCGTCAAAATTTGATATGATGTTTATACTGGTGTTTGTTGCCTGTTGTGTTTGCTGGGCTTGCTGGCGTTGCATTTCCGTAGTCATAGCTGTGATGGCTTGTAGCAATTTTTCGACTTGATCCACCATTTTGTGAGGTTATGCACGTTGAACTTGTAAATTGTATTTTTACCTTTTACTCTCATCGCCAATTCTGTTGTGTATTGTCTGACAAAAGAAACACTCGGTTTCAATATTAATTAAAATTCATTTTATTAATTATAATAAAGTTATTTCTAAGTATATACATTTCTTGATGTAATTTCTATTAGACGGTTAGTTGCAAAAAAGATAGAATGAAAAAAGAAAATACGATAGAGAAAAATTATATACTAAAAAGGAATGGAGGAAATGTCAAATGATGGCCTGATGTAAGAAAGGGTTGCCCTCCCTTCGTTACTGACATTACATTGTCATTATACGATCGTTGTGAAATACAAATTTACTCAGAAGTGTAATGTCATTTCTCTTATTGTAGTATCCTTTTACAGTGTCAGTGATATCTTATTCTTTTCTGGTCATCCTTTCAAACAATATCTTATAAAACATAGCTTTTCATCACTTTCAGTGAGTCTGCCAATTGTTTCTAAAGTAGTATCTCTTATTTTCACACTATGAATGTTTTCTATTACACCTTCGTATGGTCCCTATCAGCAGTGTTAGTAAAGTTTTTAGAAAAATGGTCTGCTGCAACTATAGTTTTACGTGGTTGATATGTAACACCCACATTATATGGAAACAATTTCAATATTAATCTGTGCAATCTAGAGAATCCAATCTTATTAACACCCTTCTTAAAAATAGTTTCTAAGGGCTCATGATCTGATATCGTAATTTTCCTTCCATATATAAATTGATTAAATTTCCTACATGAAAACATAGTTGCTAAAAATGCTTTCCAATTTGTGCATACTGCTTTTCCACATTTGATAATGATCATGAAGAAAATGAAATAATTTTATTATTCTGAAATAAACTACAACCAGTTCTATCTTTCAAAGTATCGGCGTGTATTAGTACATCCTCTTTCCGATTAAAAAGTGTAAAAACAATATGGTTTGATGACATATTCTTAATACTCTTAAAACATTCCTCATGTACAGATAATACCACGAAATTATTGGGTTTAATAATCAAGTCTCTTAATGGAGATTTTAAATCAGCCAGTTTTTGTATAAATTTCCTAGACTAGGTTTATCTTTTGGAAAACTAAGATTCTACATGTTTTTGATCTCGTTTTATGCCTTGGTTTTGAAGTAATGTGACCCAAAAAACTTGCTTCATGTACTTTTAATTGTATATTATTTCTCTTCAGTTTTATATTCTTTTCTCTAGCTCTCTTAACCCATTTGGCGCCGCTGTACTCATTTGAGTACAGCCAAACATTTGCAAAAATTTTAACAATTTGAAAATTTTTGTGAATTTTTCGCATTTGTTTATTAAAAGAAACTTATACCTCTTGAAAAAAATAAAAAATTTTGGTTAGATTCATATCAACTGTCAAAAAATGGACTGTTTAACTGACACAAAGTTGGAGTGGCGACATAAGCACAGACTTTCCCATTTTTCAGCGTTTACTATATTGCTAATTTCTTTTAAATTTTATTTTTCTGAAAACGAACATTTGTTTTGCGAAAATAAGCAAAAAAGAAATTATGTGCTAGCTACTTTTATAAAGTTATCCTATTTTAAATACAACTGTACTCAATTGAGTACGGCGGCAGAATCCATATAAAAATTATGGCAACACTGCTACAGAAATATAGGATTACCTACATTTGTAAGAAGGGGATTCCCAAAATATGAAAGTATCAATCCTACTTCTTATGTCTGCTTCGAATAAAGTTATAAGTTTAGAGTACAAACATTTATGATGAGTACTAAACGTTTTAAAGTTCGTAATGATTTCAAAGGATTACAAGAAGCTGTTAACGCAATATTGGAAAATAGTGATAATGATTCTTTACATGATTTTGCAATTATTCCGCCGGAACCGAGTGTATTGACAGATGAAGAAGAAGGTTGTGATGAGGACATGGTAGCTGACAACTTCCCAAAAGATGTGCCAGGTAACATTGAGGTATTTAGACGCCACAATAATATCATTTTAAGTGATGATAACGAGAGTAGCAATGACGAACCGTTGGCCGAAAAGGTAAAAAGAAGCAGCAATCGTCTACCAGCTTGGCGTAAGTGCCCACCAGCATACCCTTCAACATCTCGGGTATCGACTGATGTGCTTGACAGGCATGAAAGTATAAAGAAGTTGCTTAGTAATCTGAACCCAGTACAAGTATTCGAAAAAATATTTGATGAAGAAGTAGCTAGTTTGATTATCAGCAATACAGTTTTATATGCTAGTCAAAATAATAGACATAACTTTCAACTTGACCCCGTCGACTTAAAAAAATTTGTAGGTGTACTGATACTATCTGGATATAACAAATTACCGAGAGAGAATTTATACTGGTCTTACGATGAAGATGTTGGCATGGAAATGGTATCAAAATCACTTTAGACAAAGATATCGTGATATTAAAAAGAACGTTCCTCTTGTTGACAATGATGAAGCTGGCACAACCAGGGATAAAATGTTTAAAATTCGGCCATTAGCTAATGTTATAATGAAAAAATTTCTTCAGTGGGGAGTGTTCCACAAGCACATTTCAATTGCTGAGTCGATGGTAAAGTATTTTTGCCATCACCCTGCTAAGCAGTTTATACGTGGAAAACCAGTGGGATTTGGCTTTAAGAACTGGGTAGCAGCCAGTTCCACCGGATATTGCTACACTTTCGATTTTTATTGTGGAAAATCGGAGGAGAATTCTACTGAGCCCTTAGGGTCAAGAGTATTAAAAAAATTGATTGAAAAAATGGAGACTGATCCAGCATCGCATCAAGTATTTTTGGATAACTTTTTTACTAATTATAATCTCATGGTGTAACTAAAGGAAAGAGGATTTCGTGCGACCGGAACAATTAGAGAGAACAGAACTAAAAAGTGTCCATTGAGAAGTGCTAAAGAAATGAAAAAAGAAGTGCGAGCCTCATATGACTATAGGTTTGACAAGGAAAATTAAATTCTTTTGGTAAAATGGAAAGACAATAGCGTATGTACAATGGCAACAAATTATGACACAATTGAACCTTTAGGAGCTGTAAAACGTTGGTCTGCTACACAACGACAAAAAATTGATGTCAATATTCCAAAAGTAGTTCAGTCTTACAATAAACATATGGGAGGAGTAGATGAATTGGACCAGTCCATTTCACTCTATAGAATAGCTATTCTTGGTGGTGGGTATTGTTTACCTATATACTAGATATGGCCATTTCAAATGCTTGGCGATTGTATGTAATGAGTCACTGCATGTATCAACTTTTATTTAGGCGTTCCATTGTAAGGTACTACTTACGCCAAAACGTGCAAACTAAAGCTCGACTTTCATCTTCATTGATACTAGGGCTACCTCAAGACGGTATAGGTCACTACCCCAAAAAGTTAGAAACGCAGTTTAAGATGTGTTTTATGTCATGCAAGAGTTCGCTGGCAACGCAAAAAATGTTTAAAAAGGTTATGCATTGAAAAAAAAATGTTTTGAAGATTTTCACCTGTAAGCCGCCGCTGTACTCAATTGAGTACACCCCTCCCACTTAGCCTACTTATTATTTTTTAAACTTCTTTCCTTTTTTATATTAATTTTATATACAATGAATTCAAAAATAAAATTATTTGTTTATTATCGCTTCTCGTTATATTTTGGCGGTTAATGGGTTAAAAGCATATGTTTCTATATGGAAGTATAATTTCAAAGTAAAGGAGGAATCAGCAATTAAGCTGAACTAATAAATGAACAATTATTTTTGTTTAAAATTCATATGTTGAAATAAAAGCTCTAACGCACTCACTAATGTAAATAATTAATGACGATAATTTTCATAAAAAAAGAGTTAATATTTAAGTGAAAAGTTAAATTAGACGTAGTTAACTAAATTAGGAGAAGAAAGATAGAAGTTTAATTAATAATTCATCAATAACATTTTTTAGAAACATTATTTAAGAGAATAATTTATTGCATTTATAATTCCATACGATAAAGTCGCAATCGCATTTTTATACGATAGTAATTTCAAAATTGTTCACTATAGTATCTTAATTTTTTTACGCATTATATTGAAATCAGGACGTATACTTCAAAATTTTAAGTATTATATAGATTTATACTATTATTCTATTATTTAAACTTATACCTATAACCGTTTTGAAATTTAGTTGACATTGGAAGGCACCGGTCACAGCATGAACTATGACATTTTTACTTTGACAGTCCTAAAGAAACAATTGCGAGTGTTAGATCTATCTAAATCCGATAACAGGTCAGGGTTACTGGAGAGATTCAGCCAACAAGTAGAAGTATAATCAGATTCTCAGTATAGGGAGACTTTTCCATTAACTGAACACATAGTAGGGCGTAATAATATTATTTTTCGCTGCGTGACATCCAAGACTCAGTTTCAAGTTTTTCTAATGATTACCTGAAGCGGACAGTGGCTTCAGAATTTTGAAGATGATGCATGCTAAACAGTAGCTGAAAGTAGCCGCGAAATTATATGTCAGAAGTCAATCGGGCATAACAAATTAGTGTCATCAGAGAAACGACCTAACGAATGATTTTGGAATGAAATTGTCGTCATTAGATATCCACAGAATTGTAGCGAAACGACGGAAAAGATACAACAAGACCCTTATATAGCCTGCAAGAGATCAGTAAAGCCATATAGACGACGAAAGCATTATTGATTACTTTGTTAATGGCATCAAGGGTTCAAATACCAACAAATTGATCTTATATCAAGCCCGAAACATAAACGGCCTAAAAAAGAAGACCAAAACCTATGAAAAATCAAAACAACTGCCGAGTCACCAAGCTTAAAGGCACCCGTAAGCGAAGCCAAACAAAATATAGACGTTGAAAGTGAGCAGAGGTGTTATAAAAAAGCAGAGACGGAACATGTGTAAGGGGTTTGGACAAGTCCTTTAATTGCAGAGCGAATGTTAAGAGGGAGAAGCAGATCGACAGAAATTACAAACGGGGATGGAAATAATAATGACCATACCTTAGCCTATGAATTTTTACAAATATAGATTTTCACGGTAAGAAAATGTCTGCGATTGTAGACTCAAGAAGCGATATAAGCATCCTTCGGTATGACACAATGCTGAGTATAAACGATGTGGAACTAAGAACTAAAGTTAAAATGTACACAGGCATCGAAAGAAAGTCCATTCAGACGCTAGGAAGCATTAAGACCCGTGCGAAACAAGATGCAGTCGAGCTAGAGATGATTGTTCACGTGAGTAAAGACAGTGACGTATCAACTGAAATTAAATAAGTAAACGAGACAGGTGCTATATAAAAAACTATATGCAAAAACCAAAAGGAAGGCCAGTCCTAAATCTTCGCAACAAGATCGCACAGCGAAGCAATATAAAAGTTCTAAAGTAGCTGCAAAGCCAGTAACTTGAAGTAGATTCTCCATACTTTTTATCCCGGGTGATCAAGATGCTCCCTGTCAGGGAACAAATACCTCCACCGATGTACTTGCGCGAGCAAATGTCCAATCCCATTGTAAACATGCTGTCCCTACTTGTAGGAAAGGAAAATTTCTACGTCGCCTCCATTCAGCGGGGACAAATCCAAGAAACAAAGATCCAAATAGATACGGAAAAAATTATCGACTCATCATAAGTCATATGTCATTAAGCGACCGTATTTGAATACATACGTACTTCATATTAAGCGCATAATTTATATTCATTTAAGGTGACTTTTTTATTTAAAAAATTGAACAAGTGCAGAGACACAGTTAACAGTTAGTAACAACAAAAAATACCAAAAAATAAAAAACAATATAATAATAGTGCAATAAACAATATATATAATAAAAAAAGACAGTGCTTTTTTAACCTGCCAGGCCAATTGACCGAACGCGTTCATTATCCGCAAATATAAATATATCTCCTTCAGAAACAACGAAGTCATCCAATAAAAATAAAAAAATAAACGTTACAGGTGCTACACAAAAAATAGTACAACAAGAAAAAGAAACAGGTAATGTATCTAAACGCGTGCAAACAGGTATAGATCGTTACATAACCATAACCAAAAGGAAGGCCAGTCGTAAGTCTTCACAACAATATAAAGGTTCGCATCAAATAGCTGCAATATCGGTGCGTGAAAATAGATTTTCTGTACTTGCTACCCCGGATAATGAAGACGCCGAACCCACTCTAACGGAACAAAAACACCCACCAATTTACTTGCCCCAACATACATCAAATGCCATTGTAAATATGCTGACCCAGCTCGTAGGTAAAGAAAATTTCTATGTGACTTCTGTGCGAAGAGGACAGATACAAGAAACGAAGATCCAAGCCTACACTGAGAAGAATTATCGCCTAATCGCAAGTCGTCTCGATGCAGATAATACGAGCTACTATACGTATGAACTAAAAAGTGCTAAAGGTTTGATTGTCATTATAAAGGGCATTGACAGTTCTGTTCCCACTGAGGAGATAAAAAGTGCCATAGGAGTGGAAGGTTATGTCGTAAGGTCAGAGCACAATATTCTAAATAAGAATAAAGTTACCCAATCTATGCATCGTGTCGCACTCGTGTTTAACGCATCGCAGCTTAAATAAAAGAATAACGGTCGAAGATCCTCTAAAACGTAACGGTCCCCGTCAGTGTACCAACTGCCAGGAATTCGTACACAAGAAAACCTACTGCAAGCTACCATCCGTATGCGTTGTTTACGGTGATGTGCACCGGACTTTGGAATGCACTTCTTCCAAAACAGACTCCTTACTTCCAACTTGAAACTGTCGGTCTTAAGCGTTGTATTTTCGATTATATTGCGTTGCCATTTTTGTGTTTCGGCAATTTGATATCTGTTTTGGTTTCAACAGTTAGTCCATGTTGATTCTCACCTTCCTCCAAAAAAAAAAAAGCTCTGATGGTGATTTATTCCCGACTGTGCTATTGTTTGTGGCTCTATAAATGTGCAAAAAATCTTGAGTACCATCACTAGAGTCTGGCGAAATATTATTCTTGATGGCACGCTTAAAAGTGTCCACAAAACGTTTCACCTTTGGCCATTGGATTGTGGGTGGAATGGTGCAGTACGAATGTGTTCGATTCTACGTTACCCGCAGAACTCAACAAAATGTTGCGAGGTGAACTGCGTTCCATAATCACTTACCAAGGTTTCTGGCCATCCAAAATGTGAAAAGAAATCATTTAAGCAATCGGTTTCTGCTGCTGATGTTATAGATGTCAAGGGATAAACTTCTGGCCATTTCGAATATGAATCCACTACTATGAGATACATTTTTTGATCCACTGGTCCTGCAAGGTCAACATGTATACGCTCCATTGGCATTTGAGCTGTAAGCCAGGGATGAAGTTCTATTCTTGGTAGAGATTTAGCTGTTGAAGCACACGATGTGCATTGTTCGACAAGTCTCTCTAAATCTTTGTCTATGTGTGGCCAATAGACGAAGCTTCGGGTAAGGGATTTGGTACGAACTATACCTTGGTGATCTTTATGCAACTGATGAAATACTTTCTGACGTAGAGTTGTTGGAATTGCTATTCTTTGTAGATACAACAGACAGCCATCTACAACACATAGTCCATCTTCACAAAAATAAAATAACATTTCTCCTGATGATTTGTTACTTGGCCACGAAGTGTTAATATACTTTATAATATTTTGTAGAACGACATCCTTCTGGGTTTCACAGCGTACCATTTTGTAGGCGTTGGGCAGAGCAGTGATGTTACTTGCTGCCAAATACTTTATATCAGCTTCAAGCGTTGCGCCTGAAGTTCTTGGTTGATGTTAATAAGTCTTGATAATATGTCAGCGCAACCAAATTGTTGTGTTGGTACATAGCTTAACCCAAAGTCGTAGGACATTAAAGTTAAAGCCCAGCGCAGTAATCGGCTTGCCGTGTGTTGTTTTGTTTCGTTATTTTGCCTTTATTATCTTTGGACTTACTTACAAGCACACCTTGCTCGACAACGGCGGCATCCCTTTTAAACTACTTACTCTATGCACTTCGGTAACCATTTTGTCAATTGTAAATGTTCCCGCTGTATCTCCCTCCAAAAAACTCAAAAGGCGCGCTCTTATTTCAGCATCTTCCATGTTTTGGAGACCACAAAGAAACATTAAACACTTAAAATGGTTTTCTTTTAATTTTCCAAACTCGAAAATGTCGCAATTGCGGTTGACCATTGCACCATATGTTACGTAGTCCATGCAGGAGCTCTTAGAGAACTGTAGACAATGCAAGCGTGTGCTAAACAGTGACTCTTTTCTTCCAAAGATAGTTTTCAATGTTGAAACTGTATCCTTAAAATTTAATTCGCACGGTGATTTAGGCAAAATATAATCGGCGTACTTGTAAAACACGTCTGGTTCTACTTTTCGCAACACTAACCTCACTTTTTCAGCATCGCTTATTTTTTGTGCATCTTCGCCAAAAAGATGTTCATAACGTAAGAACCAAGCCTCAAAAGGGTGTCCAGAATCAGCGTTGTAGTATAATTCTTTAATGTTTTTAGATAGCATAGTTACTGTAGAGGTATCTAACGACGATGATGTCGCAGACATTGCCACTAAATTTTCCATCAACTTTTGCTGTTGCTCCATTTGTGTTTGCTGCCACTGAAGTGTTTCTTGCTGTTGAGCAAGACTTTTTTTATTGCCGGATCCATTACGTTTTATTTAAAAATGTTTGTTATTATTTTATTTGCGTGGGGTTTTTTTTTAATTAAAAAAAAAACTTCGTTGCCACTGTTCCCGCTTCCAAATAAAAGTACTCGCCGCTCAGTTTAACTAATTTAATCTTTATTTCATAAAAGCTACCAATCGAACTAAACTAAGGAATTTAAAAGTAATAGAATGCATATACTAAGTATGGATATCTGCTGTTCAAAAGGTTTTACTAACACTGAGTTAACAAACAGAAACATCTAATTGAATTATGTTAAAAAACAATTTCTTTTCATATTGTAACACTTTATAAAAATCACTTGTTCAATTTCAAATGATTTACTTTTTGTTTGGCCAGAGATTGGAAGGATATATAAAGACGGATAGAAGTATCTCCTATGCGTAATACACAATTTGTGTGTTCTCGGGTGATTTGTTCGGGATGCAAATATAAAATATTTTTAAAGAAAAATATTTCTGGGGTAATTCGGTTTGAATGGGCAAAAAAATGCAATATTTTTCTCCAAAAAATATTTAAAGATAAATAAAATAAAAAGGGGGTTAGATTCCTTGTTTAAATAATATTTATTTTTGTAAAGTAACACGTTCGGGTTCGGGGGTAGCACAAGAAAGACACGATAAAGAGGAATAAGAAGATGCTAGGGTTTTCACTACATTGAATTTGCGCAACGGATTTTTCACGTTCCTATTGAAACAAGTTTTTAGAAGTATACTTCCCTTGTAACAAATAAGAATCAAACGGAGTTTATAACACTAACTTTTTTGTTATCGAATTCTTTGTTACCATATTCTGCTAGCTGTCTATTAATCTTAACTTTTACTGTATAGAATATAGAAAACGAACTTATGTCTAAAAATTAAATTACTTAATATTAATAATTGAAGATGACAAAGTTACGTCGTCAAACAATAAATTTACTAATGGCCGGACACAGCGAAAAGTACGTATGTTATATAACGTACAGTTTGTTTTGTTTTAACCATTTTAAAACGTGTTTATTTGTTCGTACGTTCTTTTAATTGAAAATTCTGTTTCAATAATATACACGGCAGAGTTTTAATTTTACACAGTGTAACTTTATTTACTTTAACACTTTAAACACTTCTTTATAACCGCTATTCACACTTAACGTTTTACTCGATACTAACTGTTAGCTCGAAGTTTTTTTATAGTAATCGTCTAGTCTCCAGAATCTTGTAGACTACGCAACAATTTAGTAGATACTTCCTTAGCGATAAACATATTTTCTGTTGTTTCTTATGGTGTTGTTTGTGTTTATACATACTACTCAATTCCTGGAGTTCGTGTTGATTTTCTATCGTTGTTGTTGCTCTTCGTGTATTTAGTTTCCTGGAAACTTGTCTGAGCTTATATGTGTTGTGTTTTGTTGCTGTTTTAGCGATGGCTGTACAGTGGATGAAAACTCTTGTCGCGCTCTGCATTTCTGGAATTTTCTGTACATTAAGTGCACACGTGTTCGCACCTATCATAGTAATAATATGTTTACTTCATCACAATCTCTCACTCAAGGAAAAAGCAAGAACATGAAAATATAAAAAATATTAATTCTCGTATTCTATTTGTTTTTAGTGTTGGGTTAAATAGATGATGTTTACAATTGAAACAAAAATTTGTAGAAGTCACGAAGAATGTTGAAACCGTGTGTAGCGGCATGGAAATAATTGCATACCATAAAATTTTAATTTTTACTGATAAAATATGCCTACATAAATTTTTTTTACATGTTTATATTTTGTATAAATTTCACATTTTCAGAAATTTTATAATTATTTTTAACACTAAATTATTAGATAAAGCTTAGAGAGAATAATGTACCGATTCTTGGTCACTCACTAGAAAAAGCTAACGGAGGTTTTTTTTTCAAATACAAAGTATAATTTTGAATAAAGAAGCGGAAATCACTCTTCGTTGCATATCTGCAATTTTTGCACTCTTGGTATGATTTTCTGCCACAAATCGTGAGTGTCATTTTGAAGCGTTTAGCAAATTTATTACAGAGTTACATAAAGTAACTTTGCCGCATGGAATAAGCTAGCCGCAGCCAATAAATAAACGCTAACGCCGCCTCTAAAATGTTGTCGCAAAGAAAGTTTTTGGTGTGTGCATAAACTTTCTCAAAACGTCTATCAATTAATGGAGTTTTGTTTGATATTTTAATTCTTACTATTTTAGCAAACATTTTTTTTATCAATCTGAGCTTCAATTTTAATTCTTCACAGGCAATTGTTTAGACGGTTCTACCGCCGTGAAACTTTATAAGCGCAGGTGTCTAGTCGTTTTGATTTAATAATAATAAAATGAAATAACAAGTTATTTTAGCATTGCAAATTACTAATCTGCAACGATTTTTGCCATAGCATATTTGCTCAAGTGTAGCAAATCTTAGTTTCATACATTTTGTTGTTATGGTCTTGCAAAATGTAGCATATTTGCTAGACCTGCAACCAAGAGTGAGTTCCCCTAGAATATTTGATTCTAGTAATTTTGAGGAATTTTTGCATTAGTTTTAAATTTGCTGCTTTTGTATTGCGCATTCTCTTTTTAAAAATTTAGGAATTTTTGTTGTTTGTAGTGTCGGTTATGTAGGAAAACGGAATTGCGGATTGGTTTGATACCATTATTCTTTACAAAGGTATAAAAAGTGTACCTTACAATATAAAATTTATAAAATATTGCTATTTCACAATATTATAAATAATGACGCTAATTATAATTAATTCTAAAACGTATATTCATGTTTAGGGAGATATCGCTGCTTAAGGAATTAAAACATCCCAACATTGTGTGTCTTGAAGACGTCCTAATGGAAGAAAATCGATTATATTTAATTTTTGAGTTTTTATCTATGGATCTTAAAAAATATATGGACTCCTTGCCACCAGAAAAGACTTTAGATACAGAGCTTGTAAGAAGTTATCTCTATCAAATTACAAGCGCAATATTGTTTTGTCATCGAAGAAGAGTTTTGCATCGTGATTTAAAACCGCAGAATTTATTGATTGACAAAAATGGTATAATAAAAGTAGCTGATTTTGGACTTGGCCGTTCATTTGGTATTCCTGTACGAATTTATACTCACGAAATTGTAACCCTATGGTACAGAGCACCGGAAGTTTTGTTAGGATCTCCACGATATTCATGTCCGGTGGATATATGGTCAACAGGATGTATTTTTGCAGAAATGGCTACCAGAAAACCGCTTTTTCAAGGAGATTCTGAAATTGACCAATTATTTCGAATGTTCAGGTAAATAAAATTTAATTATTATAGAAATTGTATAATTATGAGCTTGGTTATATATTTCTGATAAATAAAATTATAACTAAAAATAAATACTAATGAATATACCAAATAAATAATTTTTAAAATATAATTCATTGATGAATTTACGAGTATATATAAACATGAATTTAGTATTAGTTAGTTTAAAAACAAAAAACGCCAATATATAAGATTGTTCTGTGTTTTTCTGTTTAAACACGCATAGTGCAAGAACAATGCATTTCCATAAAATTGTACATGGAGATGTATCTTGGTACCTATCTTAATATATAGAGCACTTTTTATCGCGAGAAAATATCTCATTTCCAAGAGAAATTCAGAATCCAAATGCTTCTATTTGATTATTAAACATTATGGTGACCACAGTAATAAGGGAGAAAATTATTACCCGAAGTTTATCAACGGGAACCCCAGAAAAGCATCTGTCTTTGCAGATTTTAGGATAGCCGATTTGAGCAGGTTAACCCATCCCACTTTCTAAAATAACCAGTTTGGCCTAGAAAAGCTTGTATATTTTTGACGTTCTTTGGCAATGGAAAATCTTTTACTGTTTTGCATTTAGTAGGCCCTGGTGATAATGTGCCACTTTGTACTACATGACAGTCTTTAAATCTTGAAAAATGTGGTTCACATATCTTTTAAAACAAGCCGGCGAATTGCAGAAGCCAAATGTCGCTCTGTTGTTTTGTCACGAATGTGGTGAATTTCTTACTTTCTTCATCATGGGTACCTGAAAAAACCGTTGCGTAAGAAGTCCATCACTAAAAATAATCTAGCCTTTTGTAATTTTTGTAGTACATCATCCACAATACGGACTGAGAAACAATCCTTCAAACTCATTTTATTTAACTGCATAAAATCGATGCAAATGAGGAAATCGCCACTTTTTCACTGCAACAACTCTGCTGGCCATATCAGATGTTGACTTCCTTATGCCACTTTTTAACTATTTGATTTGCTTATTCAGTGCTTCTTCTTCTTGTAATACAAGTCTTGACAAATAATGACGAAATGGTTTCCGGTTCTCGTTGGGTACAATTTTCATGGTAATTGGCGCAATTTTTCATTGTTGATTATGTTGCTGAACCAGCAACATAATTTTTAATTAGAGTTTCAATCACATCTACATATACATATTTCGTCAACATTATAAACAGTAATGTCTTTTTCTACTTTTTCACACGTAGCACAAATTTATTTATAAAATAATAACCCAATATAGCCTCACATTTTATATTTTTATCTTCGATTACCTGAAATTCATGAGTTTTTTTTTTACTTCATCTACATTACATGTATTTCACCATTAATTAGTCCAACTGGCTTTGTAATTGTATTGTAATGATTTTATACCGATAAATCATTCATTTTATTTATCTTTTTAAAGACACATTCGCGCCGGAGTCTACTAAACATTCGACTTTTACATTTTTCAAAAGAAGTGCTTTAAACCGCTTTTGATCGAAAATTGAATTTATGCCCTTCTCAGTTTTGTCAACTGGTTTACCGAAGTCACAATCTTTCGCAATATGTCAAAGCTTGTTGCATTTAAAGCTTTCAGCGCAATTATAACAATGATTTTGTTTTTCCACCACACATTTGTTTACTTGGTTGTATTTATTGTTATGACATTGTCCCTTTTCGTGTTGTATAAGGTGTTCGTAAAATTCATATGCTTCACGGAGTTCTTTAAATATCTTTGAATTATGTAAATTAACTTTAAAATTAGCCGCGATGTTAACACCGTCTACTTGTTTTGAATTGTCGCGTGTTCCTCGATATCTGCCAAATTTGCAATCCGTTTCATATTTAAAACATATTCGTAAAACGATTCGGAATATTTATTTTTTATTCCCGACAACATTTTGTGCACCTCAAAACTATCATATTTTCGATCGAATTTGTCGATTAATTTGTATTTAAAATGATTATAATCTGATACACCTTCCGTTTCTATAAATCCCTTCGCCGCTTCCGTGATTTTATTCCTTGCGTGTACATACATTTGTTTATTAGTTAATTCGTAAGCCTCTGCAATTTCCTCCAATATTTGAAACCATTTTTTTACTGGTATGTTTTTTCCATCAAAATCACTTACAATTTTTGAGAAAAAATAAACTGTTATAACATTACTTGTTGTGGTTTTATGGCCATTTATTTTCAAATAATTTTCTGTTGCCATCATTACTTGTGTTTCTTCACTTCTGGTGTAAATTTCCTTTTACAACTTTTAATTCTGTTCCACTCATTTTTCCTTTATGATCTCTTATATTCTGTAAATTTGATTCACTGTTTTGTTTATTAAAAATATTGTTTATAAATAATTTATAAACCAATTAAAACTCCCGAAAAGATGCCATGAAATTTAGTTTGTCGAAAAAATAAACAACACAAAAATATACGCCGTTTATTTTTGTCTATAATCGTCTATTGTTTAAAAAAAGCTACTGAATAGCAACATCGTTAATTTTTCTGTTAAAAACTTTTAACGATGCTACTACCGTTAAAAATGAATAGTGAATCGCACTGCAAGGCAATATTTTACGATTTCTGGCGTACAAAACATATTCCATATTAAAATACTGACAACGCGCTTGAGAATAAACCAACTGCCAACTCAAAAAACTAAAGTGGTTGTGGATTCTAGCGATTTTACCTGATGAATGAGACAACTAAATCTTTATTTATAATTAGTAAATGCATTTGAAATGTATTTTTAAGCCATAAGTATTTGAAACACAAATTACGAAATACTTCACGTTTTCTTCCAGGATTCTTAAAACACCGACCGAGGAAATTTGGCCCGGCGTTACATCCCTTCCAGACTATAAAAACACATTTCCATGTTGGTCAACAAATCAATTACCAAACCAATTAAAAAATCTTAATAGTGAAGGGCTTGATTTGGTTCAAAAAATGCTAATCTATGATCCAGTTCATCGCATATCGGCGAAGGAGATATTGGAGCATCCATATTTCGATGGCTTTGATAATAAACTCATAACTCTGCGACGCAAAACGGAATGCTAATTATTTCTTTGCTCATTATTAATAGACATTAAAATACAAATTGAAATTTTTTTTTTAACACAAATACGAAAATATATTATATTAAATTTGTTCGTCAAGTTAGTCAACAAATATTTAATCCAGCTTCAATATTATAAACTCATGTATTTGCCCATGCTATACACCAAATATTTTTTCAATTCACAGTCTATAAACCATTTTGCTTTTAACGGTTTGCGACTCGCAGTAGTAAGGGCGTCGTTGAATAATTAAATAGTTGTGTTAGTTTCCTATACATTATTTTATGGTGGACGGTATCGAATGCCTTAGAATGGTCTAGATGGACTAAAATGGCGATGGATACTCTTATCAATAATACATCGGATTTCTTCGGCAACATCAGAAAATGCTGTTATGCTTCCACGTGTTGTATAAAGCCTCACTAATATGTAGTTAGCATGTTATAATTTGTAAGATATTCTAGAATTAGTTTGTGCAGCAGTTTTTCCGTAATTTTCACCATTACAATAATGTAAAGAAACGTAAGTGTTATCGTTGTTTTATACTAAAGAAATGAATAATTTTAGTTACTTGGTGCAAGAATGTAATATTCTAATTCGAAATAGATATATAGATATGTATGTATATACTATTGTGGGCAAAAAGTAGTTAGACTTTTTAATTTAAATCCATTCGTCGAAATTTTTGTTCTACGTTGGTATGACTGTTAGTGACATATGTGCCAAATATCACATCAAAGTAATCATTAGTGTTTAGTATACGCTTGTCTTTCTGAAGTACAACAAGTGCATTCGGCGATTTTTACAATAAGTGAAATTATTCAACAAAGAAGTTCCATTAAATTTTGTATGCGGAATGAAATTTCTGGTGCCGAAAACGTTCTGAATGTTGCAAAATGCCTTCGGTGATAATTGTATGTCGCGAGAAAGTGTTTTTAAGTAGTACAAATTATTCAAAGAGGATCGAGAACGCGTTGACGACGAACCACGTCCAGGACGGCCATCAACATCAACTGATGATCAACACGTCAATAAAATCAAGGAATTGCTGTTCGAGAATCGACCTTACTGATATCGTTGGAATATCGGAGGAATCAGTGAAAACCATTTTATGGTTTTTGCTCCACGATTGATTCTTCGTGAGTTTTTCGCTAAAAATTCAATCAATATCGTTCCACAACCACCGTATTTGCCTGATTTAGCTCCGTGTGACTTCTGGCTGTTCAGCAGCTGTTTAGGCTATTCCGGAAATTGACTTTAACAACTGTTACGAGGATTGGAAAAAAAGTTGGCATAAGTGTATTGCATCTGGGGGGATAACCTTGAGAGGGACGAAATAGATTTGGCAGAATTAATAAAAATATTTAAAATTATGAACATAGTCTTACTATTTTTTGCCCACAGTGGTATATTTGATACTTGTATTTAAATACCTATGTAAATCGGTTCACCATATTGCATATTTAACTTTGCAGTCAACTATCTAATTATGTACAGCAGTTGGTCAAAATACATGCTTTGCTGAAATTAATATACAAAATACTTTAAGGTCATGTATTTAAAATGCAAAATAGAAATTAGTGTTTTAGCCATTTTTATACAAAATACTAAGACGCAAGAAAACATTAAACAGTTAAACAAGGATTTCCTTTCATGAATATTATATTTTTATATGAACCATTAGACAAACAACGTCTTGTTACAGTTTTACAGTTTTCGATGAGCACAAACTGGTGTTAAATTCTATTAACACTTTTTACAATTAGATGGATAGCTTTTAAGAATTACAAGTGAACACCCGTACGTAAACTGTACAAAAGCATCCCTATAATCTCGACGAGAGACTAAACATTATGGCTAAACTGAACAGAAACATCTACACATATTCTTCAAGTCGATCACGAACACATTTTCTCGTTATTTTGCAGACGCTCTAAATGTGCGAACAAATTTATGGCTAGTCGGCAGCCGTATTCTGTAAGTAGCTTAAGCTTAATCTCCATCGCTAAAAATTTCTAAAATCAATTTAGAGATTTTTAGCTACAAATGCAATTCTATAACGTGCATTGCTAAATTTAGCTATCTCTTAAATATTAAATTCGCCGTATTTTTAGCGTTTGTTGTCATCGCTAAAATTCTCCTATTTTGTATTCTCTAACAACTAATGAGCTGTTATTTGTCTCCTAAATGCTTAATTTTTAGCAATAAATATTTTGTGCTGCTAAAAAGTAAGTGCAATGTAAATATTTTGTAATTTAAATTATTTTGAGATTCTTTTAATTTTATTTATCATGGAAGAAGTAAGCAAAAGAATTACAAAATAACAAAAGTACGCGCTTATACAATACATGGAGGAGCATGCAGAATTTGCGCACGATAGGTAAAATAATCTTTAAAAAAACATTTTTTTCAGTTAAAATAAACCTTTTTCCTAGATTTGTGAACTCCACTGGAGCAAAAAGCCTCTCTGAGCAGTCGGACTCGTTAGCTGAACGCTTTAGGTGGAGCCTGCAAAAACGGCGAAATGTGGAAGGGAGCGTGGGTCAATATGGGGAAAATTTGGAAATTTTTTTTAAATATAAGTCTTTTTCTAATTAATAGGAACAAGGCAAAGCAGAAATATCAAGAATATAAAAATTCCATGCAAAGAAGTGGGATAAATGGGGCACAAAAATTCAAACCAACGGAACTTAATGAAAGAATAATTTCACTCATGTCAACAGTAGCAGTGGTAGGCAAAGAAGAAGTTGGCGAACCTCGTGCATATTTTTATTCCCTTTTCATTTAGCTTTTACTAAATCCTATTTATAATAATGTAGAGAGTAGCAGGATTTGTCCCCGATTTTTTACTTGTGGCTGAAGATGATGATCTTGAACCGAGCGGCTCTATCAAAACTGTGAGACGTTTTGATATATTAAAATAATTTGTAATTCAATATATTTTTTAATTTGCAGGAGATCCAAAATACATCAAATAGTCGATCAGAAAGAAAGAGGAAAGAAAAAGACATAAATATGGAAATTTTGGAAATTGAAAAAGAATTTTTGAAAGAAAACCGCAGAAAAAATGATATTGCGCAGGTACATGTCAATGCACTTAACTCTTTAAAAAACATCCTTATTAAAATATCACAAAAACTATCCGGATCAGAAGCTCAGAAATAAAATAAACCTTTTTTTATTTATTAGTTTTAAGGATATGAATTTCAGTATTTTTTACCTAACTTTAGATATTTAAATGTAAACAACTTCACTGCTTTAATATATTTCTTTTTCTCATCTTGCCTTAAGTAATTTAATGAAATGTTGCTTTTTAGTAATAAAGTCGTTTTGTTTTTACCTTTATGCTTTTTGTGTTTGTTCATTGGCCTTAGCGTTTTGAAAAATAATAAAAAAATTTTATTTTACAGAAAATAAACAAATCATTTATACACCCCAATTCTAAATAACAATTCCCTGGGTGTATTTCATTACATAAAATATGACTTGAGTGGCGAGAACCGATTTAGAAACAAAAACCTTGTTATAAATTATTTCCAATGTTATTTCTAATAACTTGGGCAGCAGACAAATACTGATGCGATACTAAAGCCATTCGACATTATCTACATTACTATTGCATTTCAAATAAATGCAGATGTTATGTAAAGCACAACAAACATTAACTATCTTCGCTGCCTTTTTTGGAGCATAGTGGAGTTCTCTAGCGCCAAGAATGCATCTCCATCTAATATTAATTATGTATAAGTAGTTAAGCCATGAATACAATTTGCTATCACTTAAACTTTACCGAGAAGCCAATAATTGCTGCACGCATTAATATATTGCTGCTCAAGATGTGTTCGCAAATCGCTGGAGTTCCAAATAAATGAATCATGGCACGCACCAGCAAAGGAAGCATCAACATATTTAATCCTGAGCTCATGATCGCAGACCAGTAAATATTCGTGGCTGACTGTGCGACAATGAAGTTTTACAACACTCTAACTTTTTCTGTTATTGAAATCTAGGTTACCATATGCAATTTGCTTTTAGCCAACCATTGGTTGGCAATGAAAGCATTGTATGTATTTTTTCAGTTTCATCCTGGATCTATTTTAGTATCCAATTAATTATGATGAAGGAAACACTATATATTGTTTCCTTCATCATAATTAATTGGATACTAAAATAGATCCAGGATGAAACTGGAAAAAAATACATACAATGCTTTCATTGCCAACCAATGGTTGGCTAAAAGCAAATTGCATATGGTAACCTAGATTTCAATAACAGAAAAGTTAGAGTGTTGTAAAACCTTCATTCTCAACCAATTAAAAAGACTATAATATGAAAAATTCAAAAATTGGGAAAATTGCTCGTACTCGTATTCCATTTGTCTTAAATGTTGGTATAAATAGAATTTGTTTAGACACACAATTTGTAGATAAGACACGAAGAATGTTGATAACGTGCGTAGCGGCATAGAAAATGCATTCCATTCAGCTAGATGTCTAATAGAATTAAAACTTTTACTGTTTTCAGAAAGGTTGTCCATATTAAATAAATAATTCTCTTTCTGAATAGAAAGAAAAAAACGAACTCATGCCTAAAGATTGAAATTACTTAACAATTAATAATATTTGTAGTTCGGAAAAAACAATAAAAACTAATTAAAATGAACAAATAAATATATACAATAACATCTTTTTATAGTCACAACGTTTGTGGCAGCTCAAGTGGATTTGCGTCATCACGCAACTTTCTCCTTGCAATTCTTTGCTCATTTCTTGAATATTGCTGTTCGTCAGCTTCTGCTGCTTCAGCTACCACTGGAAATGCTACACTAAACATTTTATTTAAATATTCGACACTTCTTTTTAATAATGAATTGTAAGTTTTAAGTAAAAACAAGAACAACTGAAAGCAAAACAGTTGACTACGAAAATTCGATATTCCCTTTCCCGCAATAACATTCTCCCCGTGTGTTTAGAATTAGGAGAATTTGTTCCCGGGGAAAATGAACTCCCAGGGAATATTTAGAATCGGGCTGATAGTGTTGCCAGATTTTGAAGCTTTTTATACAATATCAACATTGGCGATTTCTTGAAAAAATAATATGCGTAAATCATGAACTATATTATTATCCGAACAAATATATTACAAAATAAAATAAATTTTGATTAGTATATTCAAAATTTTACGTTCTACAACATATTTTTAAAACTTTTTGGTGCGAAATGCTTAACATTTATATGGAAAACAAATAAAGTTAGGTAACACTAATATCAAATGTCAAAAACGAGCGTCATAAGTTTGTCTCTTTCTAACAGCATTATTGAAAATAGAAGGAAAAGGATAGACTTATTTTAGCAAATTAGCTACGGCGAAAATAGTAAATTTTAGCTAAGAGATTAGAGTTACAGAATACAAATTTAGAGACTTCGCTAAAATATTCGCCCCCATTTATTTTTAGCATTTTAGCGATCGAGATAGAAAATTAGCTACGAGAATTACAGAATACGGCTGCAGCAGCCGTAAATCAATATATCGTTGCCCCACAAGATGGAACTCTGTTTGTGATTATATAGTACAGCTCACGAAAAGTATATCGAAATTAAACGAACTATTTGATAACTTAAGTAATATGAACACTTGCTTGGTTATAGAAGTGGAACACTACGGCTACGGCTCTATATTACATTCTAGGCAACAATTGTTGTTATAGAAAGCTTACGCTCAGCTAAATATCTGTAGTAATTTAAAACATTTGAATTGTTTTGTACCGCAACTAAAAAAAGATTCGATAAGTTTTTAAACTGATACCTTAAACCCATCTACAAAACGCGTTAGCTGCCGAAAAAAAAAACAAAGAATTTTAAGCCTTCCAATTTATGCCTTCAACACAAATCCAGCAAAGGTGCCACGAGTAAGAGCAGTAAGAGGTTTTTATTATTGCATTGCTTTTCAGGAAAAACAATTTCTTTTAATGTAAATTTAAGGTTGGATGTTTATTTCTTCGAAATTTTATTTTATTTCACTTGTAGAAGTTAATTCGCCAACATATTTTAAGAAGTTGCATACATACACACATATACACAGCATTTATGTTGTTGCCACAACATTCAACAAGCGGATTTGTTGTTCTTTTGAACAATCTACTTGAAATGTACGGTCTTCCGTATCTGAATAACAAAGCACATAAACACACTTTGATTGAGTTAAATATATTTCTCTTATTAAAACAAGTAAAGAAACTTATTAACAATAATTTGATTAAACTTTGTTAAAATGTGTGCTTATACAAAATATTAAATATTTGTTTTGTTTATTTTCCCTTATTTCGTCCAAAATGCTATATTTTAATCTTTTAATAAGTGTTAAAATTGTCACCTCGGTTTGCTTTCTGCGTTACAATAGTAGTGCGAATCATCAACTTTTAACGATTGTACAGTTGCATGATTTGTCGACAATTTTTGTGGTTTGTAGTAACTATTGTGTGATTCACTAACTGTTCGTAACCGATAGCAGGTATCGGTTATATTTTGTGCTATTTCAGTTATTTCTGCAAAAGGTAAGTAAAAAACATGTAAGGTTTTTTCAACATGCGGTATATATATGAAAATATTATAAATTATAGGAAAATATAAACACGCGTTTTCGAATAAGTTTAAGTTATAATAAGCTTAATTGTATAATAAGTTTAAGTTTATAATAATTATAAGTTTGGGTGATTTAATACACTTTTAAAATCCACCTTACTTCACAATTTTACATTATTTACTACTTGAATGTTTGTCTTCAATGTCTAGTTTTCTACCGCCTTAAATACGCTTCCTTCTTTAACCTCTCTCTCACTATCTTCTTCGCATTATTACATTTCCGTTGTTACATTCGCATTGTTACATACATACATTGTTTATTAAAAATATTGTTTATAAATGATTTATAAACCAATTCACACTGCCCCGAAAAGATGCCATGAAGTGTATGTCGAAATAATAACACAAAAATATACGCTGTTTATTTTTGTCTATAATCGTTTAGCTAACAACAAGAGCTTAGAAAACGATTGCGAATATTGTTTAGAAAAAGTTACTAAATAGCAACATCGTTAATTTTGCTGTTAAAAACTTTAAACGATACGAATCATAGACTACTAATTAGACGCGACAACTCACAACAACATTACCTCGACTATATAAGAGAGATAAAAAACCTTATCGTTTCTAATTAAGCTATCTCTTTCATGTAATCGGGTTAATTTGAAATTTTGTACGTAAAAACGCATGACACCTGATTACACGCTTTTTCAAATGTCATTGTTGGGTATTCTGTGATACGAATATAGTTAAAAATGAATAGTCAATTGCACTACAAGGCAATCTGTTACGATTTCTAGGTACTGTGAATTCTAGCGATTTTACCTGATGAATGAGACTACTTAATTTTTATTTATAATTAAGGCCTCGTTATGCGAACGTAAATGGAAGAAAAACTGAACGTACGGTCGTATGTGTAGTTATAGAAACTTTACAAACGTAATACGTCAATAAAATGAACAAAAACAAAACATTGTGCAGCATAACACCTCTTTTCTGTCAACTTAAATTTAATGCAGTTTTTCTTATACAGGCACTCATTTGCCTGCACAAGCAAAGTTAGTTTTTCGTCATCCATTCTTTTTATTTAATAAATAAACTTTAATTTAAATAAGATAAAAAAATAACAAGAAATTAAACACGTGCACCAAGATAGCGTCGAAATCGCATAAATGAATTGGCGTTTTTGGGAATTCGGAAAAATTGGAATCTAAAGGATTATGAAATTGGGGAAATAATAATAATCATATATATGAATATGGAAACATTAATACCCACTGTTTAAGAACTGATATATGCAATGAATAATGGTCTTTAAAAACATTAAAAATTAAGTTTTTATCGCGTGAAAAATTGCTTAATTAAAAAAATGTAAACATCTATTGAAAATCCTTTAGAAAGTGGTTTGAACCAAACTGGTCAGTCAAATTGGGGATCAATTATGGCATGGAATCTAAGCAACGTCAAGCAATAAACGCTATATATCATGAAACTAGACCACTTATAGAATATAAAACTTTCCGTGCAAAAAATCGTGTGACCAGTTTTCCAGAAAACTGGGTTCATCCAAATTGGTCAGAAAAAGTGGGGATTAATTATGGCATGGAATCTAAGCAACGTCAAGCAATAAACGCTATATATCATGAAACTAGACCACTTATAGAATATAAAACTTTCCGTGCAAAAAATCGTGTGACCAGTTTTCCAGAAAACTGGGTTCATCCAAATTGGTCAGAAAAAGTGGGGATTAATTATGGCATGGAATCTAAGCAACGTCAAGCAATAAACGCTATATATCATGAAACTAGACCACTTATATAATATAAAACACTTTCCGGGCAAAAAATCGTGTGACCAGTTTTCCAGAAAACTGGATTCATCCAAATTGGTCAAAAAAAGTGGGGATTAATTATGGCATGGAATCTAAGCAACGTCAAGCAATAAACGCTATATATCATAAAACTAGACCACTTATAGAATATAAAACCCTTTCCGTGCAAAAAATCGTGTGACCAGTTTTCCAGAAAACTGGGTTCATCCAAATTGGTCAAAAAAAGTGGGGATTAATTATGGCATGGAATCTAAGCAACGTCAAGCAATAAACGCTATATATCATAAAACTAGACCACTTATAGAATATAAAACACTTTCCGTGCAAAAAATCGTGTGACCAGTTTTCCAGAAAACTAGGTTCATCCGAATTGGGCAAAAAAGTGGGGATTAATTATGTCATGGAATCTAAGCAACGTCAAGCAATAAACGCTTTATATCATGAAACTAGACCACTTGTAGAATATAAAACACTTTCCGTGCAAAAAATCGTGTGACCAGCTTTCCAGAAAACTGGGTTCATCCAAATTGGTCAAAAAAGTGGGGATTAATTATGGCATGGAATCTAAGCAACGTCAAGCAATAAACGCTATATATCATGAAACTAGACCACTTATAGAATATAAAACACTTTCCGTGCAAAAAATCGTGTGACCAGTTTTCCAGAAAACTGGGTTCATCCAAATTGGTCAGAAAAAGTGGGGATTAATTATGGCATGGAATCTAAGCAACGTCAAGCAATAAACGCCATATATCATGAAACTAGACCACTTATAGAATATAAAACAATTTCCGTGCAAAAAATCGTGTGACCAGTTTTCCAGAAAACTGGGTTCATCTATATTGGTCCAAAAAAACACAAAATTTGTCCTTTCGCAATGGGTTAAAAAATGTGCTTGTACGCGCCATTATTTTCATACCTTTTTTTTTACAAGCTTGTTACGCGCTTTTTTGTGATTTCTAAAAAATCAGTAGAGCCAACATAAAAGGCAAGTGTTGTAGACAGATTAAAATATACTCTACTAAATTAGTGGTTTTCTTGTTACTTTTTTCCATGCTAATTTATATCTGAAGTTAAATTTTTGAGAAAATGTTTACTAGCCCCGGAGTTTTGTTGCGAGTGGTATATGTTACATAAATGTGCATTTATTTTATTTTTGTTTACATATTCCCTTTATTCATGCCAACCGACATTAACCAAATCCTAATGACCTTCAAGAATAATTGACTAACAATGCTCATGATACCTACAAATGAAAATATAGTGTTATTATTGACACTTAATGGGAAAAATCCACAGACAAAATAAGGCGCACAACGTTCAACCGCACACGAAGTTGAGGACCAGTTCGAATCCATGATAACTTATTCCATCCACGCATTAGATAAGATTCTCTCTTCTATCCATTTTCAACAATCTCGTAATGGTGCTAATCGTAATATGTAGTAGTAATAGTTGGCAAAATTTGGTTCTTCTCGAACAGAAAAAAAAATAGAAATATGAAAGCGTGTTCTGTTTGCCTTGTGTATAATTAGTGTGTCCGTAGATTTGGGTATTGTTTGTTTTATTCATGTCAAGTTGTTTTTAGTAGTAGCAAAATATTATTCCTATAGTTGCATTGCCAATGTAGTATAAAGACAGGGGTGGCATATGGATACAAATTTTCATTCATAAAACTGAGCAAATATATAGCATCGGTACATCTCTGTGCTTATGATTGCAAATGGAATTTAATGTTTGTGTAGGTATTTGCTGAAATGGAAATATGCAGAAAATTGGAAAATTCTAGAAAAAAAATAAAGAGGTTTCATATAGGCTTAACAAAGCAAAGATCGCCATTATTTATAAAACGTTTATTACAAGTGGTTGCTAAGCGCATTAAGTAAACAAACAAAGATAGTTTTTCTAACAAGTGGAAAATAAAAATGTTTTTAATTAAAAGGTAATGCGCTTTTATTAAAACGTATATACATATATAGAAAATATATTAAAAACAGGCATCTGTTTGTGAAAAGTGGTGTCCAATTTTTGCGTCCACGTTGAGGCAGGCCAACCGGTGCCCATCCCGTAGCTAGTTTTGTTGGTAAAAGGATCGCGAAAAAAAGGCACACAAACAAAGTAACAGATACTTACTACTTAAACTGCGTCCAAACCCGCCATCTTCTGGGTTAGCGCCAAAACTGTAGTGCACCTAGCAACTAAAGTGAAAAAAAGAAAAAAAATTATTAACGGTTTTTATTTATTTATAGAGTATATAACAAAAGAATTCTAAGTTTTTTTATATTTGCTTATTAATTTGTTTTATATATATAGTTTAAAATTTCTTGTGTGTAGATTTTAGTATAAGGATTAGTATTAGGAAAAACGTTAGGTTAAGAAAAATTTATGTTGCTGTACGTTAGGTTATATATATATATACATATATATTTTAAATTAACTGTAGTGCCTGAAATTAAAATTCGAACAGTATATTAAAACCTAAATTTCTATTTGCTGTCCTACCATATGGAAGAAAGGTTAAAATCTTGGACAACAAAAGGAAACTTGTATAATAACAGTCATAAAATATAGTGTTGCCAGTAGCACCTAATAGAGCTCAGTTAGGTAGGGTTAAGGTAAAGTGGTGAAAATTTAAGTTTCGTTGAGTTTGACTAGGTTTCTTTCCTGAAGTAGGCATAGAAATTTTTGTTTGTAGGCGTTAAAAAAATATCTGTTTTTTTAACTACTATTTGAGTTAGAGAACAAATTAAAAAAATAATACCAAACTTTTAATTTATACTACATTTACATCTACGCAAAATCTGGTAGATTTCAGCTCAAATCTCGAAGAAAATCTCAGCCGTTTACACCAATGCTTTTTGACGTATTATTGGATTTCATTTTCATAACAAAAACAGCTGACTGAAGAAAGAATAAAAAATTGCCTCTAAACTTAATTAAATTCGTGCTACAATTGTTTTTATACACATAATTACATATGTAATATTACTTGCACTTTATTCATTATTGTTTTATCCATATTAAAAACGCTTATTTTAAACTTTTATTATTTTTTAATGTTGCTGCAAATATTTTGTATCTACCGCGCTTTTTTTTTTGTTACAAATGTCAAAATTTTCTTGTTCAGCGCTGTATATTTCAGTACATTAGCAAAAAATACATAGTTGCATCATTTAGTATTGCAAGATTTTGAGAGATTTTGCCAAAATCTAGTTCGTAAGTAGATTTTGTTTTGTATGGGTAATCTGGTAGAAATGAACTAGATTTCTTTCAAAATCTCATAAGTACCAGATTTTGCGTAGGTGTAAATGTAGTATTAGGCACATTTTTTTTATTATCTGTGTACGTTTTTCTTTTTTTTATGTCAAGGCCAATATAGTAGAATTTAGTAATAAGGCACATAAAATTTAAGTTTTAATTTTTTTTTTGGAATTTTTTTTTGATATTTAAAGAAAAGATTTTTAATCGTAGTTATAAGATATTAGAATTATATGTTAATAACTGTTCTATAAATAAATATGTAATTAAGTGATAAGTGAAACAAACAAATGTTTGTGTGCTAAAGTGTTCTGTTCGAGTCAAGATGGATGTAGGCTGAGGTTATAGTGTAAGTGTGTGTGTGGATTTATGGGGGACGCAAATATAACTGAAAGTGTAGGAGCAAAAGTGTCCCAGGTTGGGAGGGCAAATGAGGACGCCATCAACTAGTTCTCCAAAAGTGTTTCTGTGTAAGTGTAGTTTTCTTTCGTGTGTAAAGTGTATCTTATTTTATTGTGCTTGTCCCGACGGGTAGTCATGGGTTGGAACCTACCCTGGTGATGCGGACACGTAACACTAATAGCCAAAGAATATATATAGAAGAAACTTATACATACATAAGTAAATGGATTTTAGCAATTTAGTAAATATATGTATATACCCTTAAAAAGCGTACTAAAATAAATATCTAAACATTTATTGTATATATTAATAAAAAGAGTGTAATTTTATGCATCGCCATATAACTTGATGATTTAATAACAATAATACAAATTGGTCTTTCATTATTATTGGGTTTTTTTGTTTGTATATAAAGATAAAATTGAATGTTTCAACCCTTGATGTCGTTTCCTTAAACTATACTTTTTATTAATATGTACATATATGGTTAAGACAATTCTCACAATTACTTATAAGCAGGAATATAATTTAAATTACCTAATACTACATTTACATCTACGCAAAATCTGGTACTTATGAGATTTTGAGCGAAATCTAGTTCATTTCCACCAGATTTCCCATACAAAACAAAATCTACTTTCGAACTAGATTTTGGCAAAATCTCTCGAAATCTTGCAATACTAAATGATGCAACTATGTATTTTTTACTAATGTACTGAAATATACAGCGCTGAACAAGAAAATTTTGACGTTTGTAACAAAAAAAAAAAGCGGGGTAGAAACAAAATATTTGCACCAACATTAAAAAATAATAAAAGTTTAAAATAAGTGTTTTCAATATGGATAAAACAATAACGAATAAAGTGTAAGTAATATTACATATGTAATTATGTGTATAAAAACAATTGTAGCACGAATATAATTAAGTTTAGAGCCAATTTTTTATTTTCTCTTCAGTCAGCTGTTTTTGTTATGAAAATGAAATCCAATAATACTTCAAAAAGCATTGGTGTAAACGGCAGAGATTTTCTTCGAGATTTGAGCTGAAATCTACTAGATTTTGCGTAGATGTAAATGTAGTATAAAAATAATATGTAAATAATGTAATGGCATGACAGAGTTGTGCGAACGATTGTTCGGACAACTCCGTTTGAACATGAACTGACCATGAACAGCGGCGGTCTTGACTAGCCATTTTTCTGTGTGAGCACTAAAATGTGCGATGGCTAAACAAATTTATGGCTAGTCAAGACGCTATGTTAAGCCGGTTGAACCAGAAGAAATATTTACGGCGATAGCTATCGACAAAAAAAATGGCGGGTCGGCGCACTTGTTCGCCTGCGATATTAAAAATGGCGATATTTCAATGTTGCACACATTTATGTATGTTTACCTTTCCCGTCATAATAATACTGTTTAAAAATTGAAAAATTTGCATGTCGTAATTTTTCTGATTATAACGTTTTTTTTATTGTAAATAAGGGCTTAAATAAACAGCGTTTTTATTTTATCAAACATTTTTCTTCAAACTTTCTTGAACACTATATGTTGTTACGTTTAGATTAAGATAGAGTATTATATAATATATAAAATTATTGATGGTAAACATTTTCTCAAAAATTTAACTTCAGATATAAATTAGCATGGAAAAAAGTAACACGAAAACCACTAATTTAGTAGAGTGTATTTTAATCTGTCTACAACACTTGCCTTTTATGTTGGCTCTACTGATTTTCTAGAAAGCACAAAAAAAAAGCGCGTAACAAGCTTGTAAAAAAAGATACGAAAATAATGGCGCGTACAAGCACATTTTTTAAACCCATTGCGAAAGGACAAATTTTGTGTTTTTTTGGACCAATATGGATGAACCCAGTTTTCTGGAAAACTGGTCACACGATTTTTTGCACGGAAAGTGTTTTATATTCTATAAGTGGTCTAGTTTCATGATATATAGCGTTTATTGCTTGACGTTGCTTAGATTCCACGCAATAATTAATCCTAAATTTTTTGACCAATTTGAATGAACCCAGTTTTCTGGAAAACTGGTCACACGATTTTTTGCACGGAAAGTGTTTTATATTCTATAAGTGGTCTAGTTTCATAATATATAGCGTTTATTGCTTGACGTTGCTTAGATTCCACGCAATAATTAATCCTCTTTTTTTTGTCCAATTTGGTTGAACCTAGTTTTCTGGAAAACTGGTCACACGATTTTTTGCACGGAAAGTGTTTTATATTCTATAAGTGGTCTAGTTTCATGATACATATTGCTTGACGTTGCTTAAATTCCATGCAATAATTAATCCCCCATTTGACTGACCAGTTTGGTTCAAACCACTTTCTAAAGGGTTTTCAATATATTTTTATATTTTTTAATTAAGCAGTTTTTCACGAGATAAAAACTTAATTTTTAATGTTTTTAAAGGACATAATTCAATACATATATTAGTTTTTAAATGTTTGATATTATTTTCTTTCCTATTATGTTTCTTCATTTGAAATTCTAATTTTCAAACAGTGGGTATTTATGTTCCCATTTTCATATATATGATTATTATATTTCCCCAATTTCATAATCCATTAGATTCCCATTTTTGCGAATTCCCAAAAACGCCAATTAATTTATGCGATTTCGACGCTATCTTGCCACATGTAAATTAACCAATTGTAAATATTGTCAGCTGTTCAGAACTGTGTTGAGATTTTCGGCATAGTGGTGGGCAATGTTAATTATTTTCGTACAAGTGAGATTGGAAAAAGTACTAAATTGGTTTCGAGGTATATAAAGTCTTTTATATTGTAATTTATTCATTATATTTATGTATTATTTTTGTTTTCATTATTTGTTGTAAATACTATTTTTTATTATTAAAATTATTGCTATCGTTGTTATTATTTTTATTATCATTATTATTGTTTGTTTTTGTAGTTATTATTTATTTTTATTTATTGTAGAATAACAATCATAGAACCGTATCCCTGTTTTATGTTATTGGAAAAAAATATTTTTTCATTCTCTTGTTAACTACTCATGGCGTAACTTGTCATTTAAACTGTTTATTTTTAAATTAAATAAAACTTCTAAACCGAAAATCAGAAATACTATAATAGGTTATGGGCGATCTTAAAGCTAGTATTGGTATACCGCAATTTAACGGTCGCGGTTACGAGGAGTGGCAATTTCGTGTGAAAATTCATTGCGAAAATTTGAATTTGGTGAAGGCTTTAACTGGCCTATCACCAACGGACGATGCAGACTTGCTGGAGTTTGAGAAAAAGGACAGAGGATCTAGAGGCAAACTGGTACCATTTGTAAGTAATGTTTGCTTGGGATACATTCGCGAAAAGCAAAATGTCAAAGAAATCTATTGCAAATCAAGTGTTGGAAAAAAAACAAATAATGAATCTACAAATGAAAGAAGGACAAACAGTAATGGATCACCTAAGGAAGTTTGAAAATTTGATAAGGAATCTTAAGATGGCTGGTGCTAATATGGATGAAAATGATATCCTTACACAACTATTTATGACGTTGCCTGAAAAATTTGCCCCACTAGTTACTGCATTACAGAATTTAGAAGAATCTAAACTGAACTACAATTTGGTAAAAGAGCGGTTGCTTCTTGAAAAAACCAAAAATTGAATAGAGGACGATGGTTCAACCAAAACAGCATTTGTGGGGAGGAAACATTTTAGGAAAAAATTTCGTGGCCGTTAATCTAAGGACTGCCGCCAAGGTGAGGCACGTAGTGCGAAAGGTGTTAAGATTTTGAAATCCGTTTGCTTTATGGCTGATTTAGATGAGTTGAATGCTGATAAGATATGTGTAAAGTTTAAACTTGATTCTGGAGCAAGTGACCATTTAGTAAAAGAAAAATGGTACTTCGATAAATTAAACAAACTTTCTAATCCTATTGAAATAAGAGTTGCTAAAGATAATCAATATTTAATTGCTAATGAAGTTGGAGTACTTAGAGGCAAAAGTAACAAAGATGTCGATATAACACTACAAAATGTGCTATTAGTTCCAGAACTAAGAGATAATCTACTCTCAGACAAGAAAATGACAGCGGCAGGTATAGAAGTAAGATTTTGTAAAAACTGTTATTTGAAAAGAAAATGAGGTAATAGCAACTGGAGACTTGCACGGGAACCTATATGAGGTGAGCTTCAGAATTGAAGAATGCGTGGCGAATTTCACAAATGTAGAAAAGAACCAATTATGGCACAAACGTTACGGTCATATTGGTCAATCGCCTTTTAATGATTTGGTGACGAAGAATATGGTAACAGGTATTGATGTTAAACCAGAAAGAATCGAATTGTGTGATATTTGTATTAAAGAGAAGCAATGTCGTGATCCTTTTAATACACCTCGTGATAGATCTTGTCGACTCCTTGAGAGAATTCACTCAGATACATGTGGCCCAATACATCCGTTAGCATGGGACGGATCAAAATATTTCGTATCATATATTGATGGTTTTACTCATTTTGCAATGGTATATTCACTTAAAAAGAAGTCCGAAGTGTTTACTAAATATGAAGCGATGGTAACTGCTATGTTTTGAACTTCAGTTTCAAAACTCACAATAGATTAAGGCCGAGAATATGGATCCAAAGAACAAAAGGATTGGTATAAACTGAAGGGAATTGACGTAGAAGAAACAATAGCCTATTCTCCTCAACAAAATGGTGTGGCCGAACGATTTAATAGGACTTTAGTGGAAAAGGTAAGAACCATGTTACTTCAGTCAAGTATGCGTAAGCATGTGTGGAATGAAGCGGCTTTAACTGGAGTTTATCTTATTAACCGAAGCTCTACAAACGCGCTTTCCCATGATGTTACGCCTGCTCAGATGTGGTTCGTGCAGCAAAACAATGTAAAAGTTCTGAAGTAGCTCCAAAGACAGTAAATGATAATAGATTCCCCATACTTGGCACCCCAGATGATGAAGACGCTCAACCCGCTGTCAGGGAACAAAACCTACACCAATCTACTGTTGCTCATAGCAAGTAGACTTGACGCTGAAAACAAAAGTTATACCCACCAGCTAAAAAGTGCAAAAGATTTGGTAGTAATAAGAATAATAATAATAAAATAATTTTTATTGTTTTTTCCGAACTACAAATATTATTAATTGTTAAGTAATTTTAATTTTTAGGCATGAGTTCGTTTTTTCTTTCTATTCAGAAAGAGAATTATTTATTTAATATCGACAACCTTTTTGAAAATAGTAAAAGTTTTAATTTTATTAGACATCTACCTGAATGGAATCCATTTTCTATGCCGCTACACACGTTATCAACATTCTTCGTGTCTTATCAACAAATTGTGTGTCTAAACAACTTCTATTTATACCAACATAATAATAATAATCATAATAATAATCTTAATAATAATAATAATAATAATAATAATAATAATAATATAAATAATAATAATAATAATAATAATAATAATAATGATAATACTAATAATAATAATAATAATAATAATAATAATAATAATAATAATAATAATAATAATAATAATAATAATAATAATAATAATAATAATAATAATAATAATAATAATAATAATAATAATAATAATGATGATGATGATGATGATGATGATGATGATGATGATGATGATGATGATGATGATGATGATGATGATGATGATGATGATGATGATGATGATGATGATGATGATGATGATGATGATGATGATGATGATGATGATGATGATGATGATGATGATGATGATGATGATGATGATGATGATAATAATAATAATAATAATTAATAATAATAATAATGAATGATACAATTAGCGAGAGAGAAAAAAAGTGAGTTTATATAAACGAAAAACTAGGCGCCAGAAATTAGAATACAAAGGAAAAAGTCAAATTTCTAAATGTAAGATTGAACATACACTAGGGGTATTTCGTACGTAAACATCCCGCCCCTCTTGCACGAGTGCAACAAGGAAGGATGAGTAGCAAGAAGAAAAAGGGATAGGTATTAAAACAGTATTTCAATTCATTCTAGTTAAATAAAATATATATAATAAATTCATTAAATAATTAAATTCAATACAATTCAATATAGTTAAAATTATATTAAATTAAAAAACATTTTTTTTTTACATTGGGCGTCCGCTGTTGACGTTTATTATTATAGTCGCAGCATCTTTGTGTCTCGAATTGTGTGACGATTCTTGGGGTTGTTGTGAGGGTTGTTGCATTTGTTTGGATTGTTGTTGTAGCTGTTGTACTTGTTGTTTTAAGTGTTGGATTTGTTGTTGAAGCTGTTGTGCTTCTGTGTCGTTTTTTGTTCGCTTTTTGTTGTGGCTTGGTTTCTTATTTTTCCGTTTTGAGATCTGCTTGTCGGGTTTCTGCGTTGTATGTGCTGACCGGGGCTTACTTTCCTTAAATCGATGAAGCAGGGTATGGTGTTGAGCCGCGCATTCCATGCATCTTTCCCTGCTTACGCATTTGTCCCGCATGTGAGAATGTGCAAGGCAGTTAAAACAGTAACGGTATTCCGTTACTGCCTTCCATCGTTCTCCTACTGACATTTTCCGGAATTTAGGACACTTCCGAATGGCATGCTCGCTTTTGCATAAACGACAATCTCGTAAGCTCTCCTCTCGTCTGGGTTTATCCTCTTTCTTGCCCTCTTCAGGCGCTTTGGTAGGTCGGTGAACCTCGAAACGAGCCACCTCTTTAGACATTCTTACAACCTGGGGGGTAAACAAAAACAAACAAGGGAGAAAAACTATATTAATTTGGGTCCGAATTAGGAAGGAGAACAAGCTTCATAATTGGCCGGGTAATATTGCCCGAAGCAGTTCTCACATTAGCGACTCTAACTTTCGAATCCAGGCCATAGTCAACTTTTTCTACTCGGCCGATTCTCCATAGATTCGGAGGCAAATTGTCCTGGCGAACGACCACCAAATCGCCTGCGACAAAGTCCCTTTCAGGAAATTTCCACTTCATACGTTTGTGAAGTTCTTTTAAATATTCCTCTTTCCACCTTAGGGCAAGCTGGTGGTGAAGAATTTTAGGTTTTTTCCATCTGTTGGCAAGATTGATGGACATTTCCGAATGGTCTGGTTCGGTACGTCCCAGTAACGGCCGTCCGACCAAAAAATGACCGGGGGTTAAAGGGACTAAATCGGTAGGATTATCACTCATTGCACATAGGGGCCTAGAGTTTAAACAAGCTTCAATTCGGGTTAGCATGGTTTCGAATTCAGGGTACGTAAACTTCTGTAAACTGGAAACTCTTTTTAAATGGGTCTTAAAACTCTTTACACCAGCTTCCCACAAGCCATCCATATGAGGGGCACCGGGGGGAATAAAGTGCCACTCCAAATACCTTTCGTAATCTAACGCAAGAACCTTATCTCTTACTTCTTGAAGAAATTTCTTGTGGTCGGTAGCAAGTAATTTTGCAGCTCCTACGAAACCTGTTCTATTATCGGATTACATATGCCGGGGTAATGAGCGTCGGAATATGAAGCGGGAAAATGCTGCTAAAAATGCTTCTGACGTCATATCTTCGGTCACTTCTAAGTGAATTGCCTTTGTCCCAAAGCAAACAAACACTACGACTAGCAAACAAGCAAAGTAAACAAACACTAAACACTAGCCTTTCGAAATTCGACAACCTCGTCCGCTATAAGACTTAATGTCGAACGGCCCGGCGAAATCGACCCCATTATGTTCGAATGGTTGGGCCACGGAAGTTCTTTCGGGTGGTAGGCCATCATTTGCCGACTGGTTTGTTTTCGGTGAATGACACATTCTTTACAATTGTTTACTATCATTCGAACCAAATTTCGGAGTTTGGGGACCCAAAAGTCGATCCTTACTAAACGCATAAGCAATGAGCTTCCATCATGTAATGTACTGGTGAACAGGTTCTATATACAATCGGGTAAACGGAGCACAATAGGGTAGTATCTTCGGGAAACGTTCATCATATCTTAAACCCATGGCTTGAGCAAGACGTCCATTCACTCTCGTAATTCCGTAAGAATCGAGAAAAGTTTTCAAAGAGATTAACTTACTCCCGCGGGGCAAACTCTCATTTCTTAGAAGGCAAAAGTATTCGGGTAAATAGAGCTGCTGGGATAGCATAGTTAAACGAGTTTTTACAAACACGATCTCCGATTTTGCCAACTGCGCTGAGTCAAAAATTACGGAACGTTTCCGCAACCTACTATAAAATCGGAAAATATATGCTACCACTCTCATAGCTCGTGGTAGATTTGAAAACCGTTTGAGTAAATCATCTTTATTATGTTTCAGAGTAAAATTAGTGATAAGTTATTTTAGTATTGGACCAATTTTCTCTCGGTTGACTTAACCATTGCGGTCCATGCCACCATAAAGAATTATCAATTAAATCTCGGGCCAGAGATCCTCGGCTTGCTATATCAGCGGGGTTATTCTTAGATTCAACATGAGACCAATTCTCAGTGCCAACCTTTTTAAGAATCAACGCAACTCTATTCGCAACAAAAGTAGGCCAGTGGCAAGGGGGTTTCTGCAGCCAGGATAAAACTATGGTCGAATCAGTCTAAAAATGAATCTTTTCCCTGGCCAGATCCATTTGACTACACAACGAATCAACCATAGTCGCCAATAATGCCGCTCCGCAAAGCTCTAGACGGGGTAATGTCTCAAACTTTACCGGCGCCACTTTTGTTTTTGCCAATAGTAAATGACTTTTATGCTCATTACTTGGGGTAACAGCACGAATGTATAAAGTTGCAGCGTTTGCCTTTTCAGAAGCATCGCAAAAGCCATGAATCTCAATATCAAAATCGTGATGAAAATTAACCCATCTTGGAATGTTAATTTTCTCAATATGTGGGTAGTCCTCACAAAAAGCATACCATTTATTTAGAGTTAAGGGGTTCAAACAGTCATCCCAAGCTGTCTTGTCTCGCCAGATTTGTTGCATAATCATCTTAGCGACAATGATTTTGGGAGGAAGCCATCCGGCAGGGTCAAATAGCTTTGCTATTTGTGACAAGGCACGCTTTGTAACAAAATCTCTGCTTGGCTGCAATGTATCTCTAAAAAAGAACTTGTCTGAACTAGCATTCCATCGCAAACCAAGCGTCTTAGTCGTGCTCGAGTCCGAAAATTTCAAAAAATCTGCTGTTAGCAGATTTTCATAGGGTACATCCTCTAGCAGACGTTTATGGTTCGCAGTCCATTTTCGGAGAACAAAACCAGCAGAACCAAGAACGTTTGTTATATCATTTCGCCGAGTGATTGCCTCCTCTAGTTCATGAGAACAAGCGAGAACATCATCGGCGTACATTTGGGTTCGCAATATTTCGGACACCGCTGGATTTTGAGCTTCACATTCGTTTGATAATTGAATCAATGTTCGTATGGAGAGATACGGTGCACAGTTCACTCCAAATGTAACCGTATTAAGCTCAAAATCCTTGATTGCGACTTCGGGACTTTCTCGGAATAATATCCGTTGAAAAGGGGTATGCTTGGGATGGACCAGAATTTGCGATACATTTGTTCAATATCAGCATTAAATACATAACGATATAGCCTCCAACGGAGTACTAAAATCGCCGGTCAGCCTGTAGTACAGGTCCGGGATATAAAACATCATTTAAGCTCACGCTATTTGAAGAGGCGTTGGACGCATTAAATACAACACGAAGTTTGGTAGTCGTGCTATCGGGTTTAAACACAGCATGATGAGGTAAATAATATGAAGTCGTTTCCATACTATCGGAGTCGACTTCGCGAATATGTCCCAATTCAATATACTCGCCAATTACTTTATCATACTGTGATTTTAATTCCTGGTTTCGTAAAAGGCGAGCTTCATTTCTCTTAAAATGAGACAACGCATTGTCGCGTGAGTGTCCTAAAGATAGGTTTTCCGGAAACTCCTGTTTAAAGGGTAAGGAAACTACGTAACGACCTTCGGGGTTTGTATAGGTTGTCGACTGGTAATATTGTTCACAAAATTTCTCAGCATCAGTATGGGGGGTAACCTTCGGAACTTCTTCAAGTTCCCAAAACCGAGAAAGTTGATTGTTTAAATCAATGTGGTTAAAATAGCATTCAACCGACTTCAAGGGGTTATCGTGAAACACTTTACCTGTTACAATCCAACCGAATATTGTGTTTTGAGCAATAAGGTTGCCATGTGGGTGCTTTCTGACTTCGGGGAGTAATATCTTAGGGTAGATGTCTCCTCCTAAAAGTAGATCAATACGGGTAAATTTAATATCAGACTTCTCAATCTGAGGGAAATCGGATGAGTTGATGTTGGCAACTGAGCATGTTGGCAACCGGCCGGTTAACTTCTCCACTACATAAGTTTCACATTGAATTCTAAAATTAGGGTTTGTTTTAGAACCAATCGTAATAAAGCATATTTTAGATGTTTTGGCCGTTAAACTGCCGTTAAGGCCAGTAATATTTGCCATAGTGGACGAAAGTGTAGGCAAACAAAGTTTCCGTTGCAACCTTTGGGAAATAAAAGTTGCCTGAGAAGCAGGATCGATCAGTGCTCGTGTCACGTACTGAATATTGCCGACAAGAACTTCGCAAGTTGCTGTTCCTAGCAATACCGTAGAATGGGGATTTAAATTAACGTGTGAGGTATATGTTTGAAACGATCGAGTTTCGCTAGAAGTTGAGGGTTCCTGATTAGGGTTGGTTTGGGGTGGACTGTAATTCGAACTATGGACTTTAGGATTTCCGGGACAATAGAATTCAAGCGGGAAGAGTTATGTTGTACAGGGGAATTCTTTATGCGATCTGGGTTTTGACTGGGGTTTTTGTGGTGTTTTTGTCTACAGATGAAACAAACATGAACGCTTTCGCACGTTCTATACTCGTGGGATGACGCCAGACAATTAGTACAAAACTTCAGCCTTTGTACAGTTAACAAGCGTTCATCAACACTCTGCCCTAAAAATATCGGACAGAGTCTAAGAGGGTGTTTCTCTGGACATAAAACGCACTGACTTGAATTCTGACCCTGGTTAGTCTTATTTACAAATGCCTTAACTTTTCTGGAATCATTAGAGGGTTTTTTCGAGTGGTTAGAGTTATAACTTTTAACGGGGTTCTGAGGCGGGTTTGGATGAGATCCTTTAATATCATAAACCGATTCCAGAGTCTTATAACGAAATGTTAGAAACTTGTCCAATTCATCCCATAATGGCATGTCTGCATCGCGTTTTTCTGACTGTTCCCATAGATTTAACGTGGTGTCGGGAAGTTTTGTGGAGGCAATGTAGACAAAAATTACGTCCCAACTATCAGTCTTCACATTAAGCAAGGAGAGATTAGTGATACAATCGTTTATAGTTCTCTGCAGTTCTTTAATATTGGGACCAGTTTCTCTGCTGATAGGGGTGATGTTAAAAAGAATTTTTAGCTGAGCATTAATGAGAACGCGTGTATTCTCATATCTGTCCATGAGATTTTTCCATGCAATAGGAAAACCATCTCTC